>JAUYWH010000014.1:13926473-13946185 GCA_034779795.1 Ctenopoma multispine | reverse complement strand
TAGATAGATAGATAGATAGATAGATAGATAGATAGATAGATAGATAGATAGATAGATAGATAGATAGATATGCATATTTTATTCCTACTGTAACCCTGTTTTCGAATCATTTTTCTGGCACTGCATTTAGCGCATACTGAAATGTCAAACAAAGACAAAAAATGGCTATTGCACTGACACACACAATCCTGCACACACAAACAAAATTTCACACTGCATAAACAATAATTCCTCCAGCACCTGTACACAAATCCAACCAAATATAACTTACAATGTACTGTATGACATCAACTAGCAGTGCAACCATTTCGACACTTAATGCAACAAAAAGGAGCAAATTAAAAGCTCTTTAAGTCACTCACTGGTTTTCCTGGTCAGGTGGGAAGTAAATTATTCTCACATAAACTCACACCTCAGATTGTGAGAGGGCTGAACCATGTGTGTGTGTGTGTGTGTTCATATGCACATTAGTTTATATGTGTGAGGAGTCATTTTGCTCTGTTGCCAAGGAGAGTGAGAGGTATCAAGCTCCACAGACTATCCTGCTGTAATTTTAAAATGTTTGAGTAAGGAAGGCTGGCTCTAAAACAAACTGCTGGGACAGATGCTCTCACATGTAACTGTGCTGTAGAGTGAATGCTGGGCCTGTAAAGAGAGCTGCTGAAACTTAATATAATGCTAAATACTATACTTTTACAAGTTTTGTCTGTGTAGCCAAAGGCTGGTATATTTTAGCCCTCTGTGCCATTGACATGGCAGTCTATTTTGAGCCAATCACAAATTCAGCACCCTGGTGCCTGAAATACTCACCAAAGCACTAAGTGTGTATTAAACAGTGGCAACAAATGGACTAGGCACACTACTTTCGTTTGTGTAATACTCTAAAAACTACAGAGCACACGTACTGAGCCAGAGGGCTCAGGCAATATATGATCACTGTATGTTAAAAGACAGCACCACTCTCCCCACCAGCACACGAGCCCACAGACAGACATTTGTTGCGTTGAACATGTCTCAATGGAACAGTGGAACCATCCACTCTTTACCGCTACCAGTACAAACTTGAATTTCTTCAATCCAATTCACATGGCTCACCTGTGAATAAAAGTAATGTCTTACATCTTTTTCTTTTTCTTTTTACAAAAAGTGCAGTAAATGACGGTATGTAGTAAATAGGGTGTGATCTCAAACACGCTGTGTGTACAGCTGCGATGGCAAATCCTGGTCACTGTCATATGTAGTAGGGCTTTTTTTCCTAAGATAAGATAAAAATGTACTAGAGAGCAGGTAGAAAAACCCTTCTAGCTTCTGATGTTATAATACATGGCATACATGTATATTACATACACCCCTTAATTGTATAATAACTTTATATAATGATAGATTGTTGCAGGACGATAGGACACTTTGCGCTAATATTAATATACCTTAAACTCAAAGGCCTTTGATGACAAATGGGCCATCAGCCCAGAGAAGCTGCTGTAATGACACATTGTGTCACAAAAGTCTCCTGAGAAATAACTCATTATCTTAAACAGGGGTCTAATGTTTGCAAGAAAAAGACTGGACTTTAAATAAATGAGAACTTGCTCCACTTGCTGGTTTTGTTTCTTTTTCACATAAGCTCTGAACATGTGGCGAGTGATGTGCAAACAGGACAGTTAATCTAGTGGGTTTTTATAAACTACCTGCCTGTGCAGCTGAGTAACCAGGCAGCATCTGGAGACATGGTTTTCCAGTTTAAAGACCATATTTGGCAGCTAAAATAAAGAAAGGAATTGGACCTTAATTGGATCATGATTCATTCTAAAAGTGTATTAGAACAGATTTGTTTAGTAATAATTCAGAATTTTGAAATACAGAAATAATTATAATCTTCAATCTTTTTCTGTGAGTGAACATCATTGTGCATGAATATGCAAAATTTTCTTAATATGGCCCCTGGAAGAAAAGTTGTTGCCAAGGTAACAACTAAAGGGTATCCAAATTACTGTAGCAATAAACAATATTCTAAAGAAGTTAGAATATGTCTGTAGCCTTGCAAAGAAATGAGCCTTATGTGCAATAAGCAAGAAAAACATCTCAAACTTATCTTCAAATAATCACACATGCATCTAGTGAATATTCAAAAACATTTTACCTTTCCTCATTTTCTCCTCTGGTAAAGAAGTGCTGACTTTCCATGTGCTCTCAGAGATGGACTAAATCAAACACTAGGCCGATGCATGCATGACTGGTCCAAGATGCAACTTAGATGATGCAGAACTGAGCAGGTCAGAGTGTGTCTGAATAAAGCTGTGTGGGTGAGGGTAATGGGTTGTGTGTGGCTAATTGAGCATGGTGCACTCGTCATAAAAAGTGTACCATCTTTCTGGGGGGGCGGCGGGGGGAGAGAATGACTAAAGAATATTAAATAAATTTAAATGACAAAAATACTAAAATTAACTTTTTACTCATTCATTCACAAATATGTAATGTGTATACGCTTCATTTGCGGCTTTGCATGACAAACTTTTAAACATACACTAAAGAAGTTACATTGCTGTGATAAAATGTTTGCCCCGTTGATTGATTTTTTTGTAACACAAATTCAGATCAACAAACAAATTTAAATATTTCACAAAAATAACCTGAAATACCGAAATGCTATTTTGATAAATGATAATTTCATTTATTAAGGGAGAAAAGCTGTCTAAAAGCTGCCCTATGTAAAAACGTAATTCTCACCCTTGTTAAATTATGAATTAACTGTGATTAACATTTTTTGGAAAAAATTTTTTCAATTTCATATGCCACACCCAGGCTTGATTACGGACAGACCTGCTGAATCGAGAAATCACTTAAATCATGCTGCGATCTAACAAAATTCAACAACAGATAAGAAACAAGGCCATTGACATGTATCAGTCTGTAAAAGGTTACAAAGTAATTTCTAAGGTTTTGGGACTCCAGTGAACCACGGTGAGAGCCGTTATCCACAAAGAGACAAAACTCGGAACAGTAGTGAGGCAAAATTACTTCAAAAGCACAACGTCAACTCATCCCAGAAGTTCATAAAAGAACCCAGAACAACATCCAAAGAACTTGGTTGCAGTTGTTGCTGCCAAGGGTCGCACAATCACTTTTGGGGGGCAATTACTTTTTTACATAGAGTGAGGCAGGTAAATGAAAACATCATTTAAAAACAGCATTTTGCATTTACTCGGGTTATCTTTGTGTAACATTAAAGTTTGTTTGATGATCTGCATCGCATATGCAAAAAAAGGTCAGGAAGAGAACAAAGACCTTTTTTCAAAGCACTGTAGTTTATTCAAATAAACGCTGGCCCATATAAAGTTCTGGTTCTATAAAACTTTTACTGTGATAATATGTAACTGAAATTTGTCATTGAAGAGGTGGACATGCAACATACTGTGTCAGTGTTGCTTCTCATCTCTGCTAAACAGCTACAAGTTGCTGTAATGACGACTACAAATATAAAAACCAAACTGGGTAAAATATATATATATATATATATATACATATTTCCAAACAGTTTCATCAATAAAAGAACAATATCGAGGTTGACAACACTGTGGTGAATTTACTACTGCTCAAGTATTGGTTGATAACCAAGAGATAACAGATATTTTGTTTTGTGTGAGGTGACACGGATGATAAATACGGCCTAAGCTGGCCCTGGGAATCAGGCTAATGAGTTGGCGTTGGTCCAGATGGTCTAAAATTAGCCTGAAGGCGGTGGCTCACTCCTAAAAGTCTACGGAGAGTGGCTAATCAAGACAACACAGCAGGCAGAAGCAGGGACAAGAACTCTTCCTGGTAAAGGCAAAGATCAGGCCTGATGCCCAGAAGCAATAAAAATTTTTATCTTCATTTGCCAAAGGCAGGTTATATAAGTACACTCACTCCCTCACAACACCAGTTTGTTTATTTAGTTTTACCTGCCTGATTCATTTACTCATGCTCATACCTGGGAACTAGCCAGGGCTATCAGTCTGCTTATGGCTACTGTCCAATGATGGAGCAATGCCCCCCTCAGGCTTTAAATTTATGGATGACGCAGGAGTGTTTATTTTCTTCTAAGATAATCAAAATCAGATTTAAATTTAATCCAGATTCAACTTTTGATTCAATAACTGTCTAATTATAGTAAATCACCATGACTGCTTGTTTTCACAAATTGCCTTTTATTTATTTCGTCTTCCTTCCAGATGCTGCCTGAGGTTACAAAATTGGGACAATTTATTCCTGAGAAGCAGCTTAAGGGGAGATGAGTGATGAGGCCCTATTGGTTTTTATTTTCATTGCTGAACTGGACCAATGCTGTGTGTGTTTAAAGGATTACACAGTGTGGACTCCGTATAATGTGTTTAGTACATGTACATGCCAAAAGATGTTGGCAAGCTAAAGATGGTTTGGCCAAGATATCCTGAGAAGAGGAGGCACGTCAAGGGAAAGCAATGAAAATGATTTATTACTAGAGAGGGACTTTAAACAATGGCTGAGGGAATTGCCTGTGGATGACACCACAGCCTCAGCCTTGTTTGAAAATGTTGCATCCCGTGAGATATCTTCGGCATGTACCAGTCTAACTAAAATTAAATTAACTTTTTTAAATATCTGCA
The DNA here is from genome assembly GCA_034779795.1 of Ctenopoma multispine. Classification (NCBI taxonomy): domain Eukaryota; kingdom Metazoa; phylum Chordata; class Actinopteri; order Anabantiformes; family Anabantidae; genus Ctenopoma; species Ctenopoma multispine. The sequence goes on along the minus strand of JAUYWH010000014.1, from coordinate 13,941,560 downwards.
ATACTTTGTGATGATAAATTTTGCTTTTATCATTTTGTAGAAATAGGTTTCAAACTGTTGACAGGCAAGAATGTCAATATTGGACGGTTCCCTTTTTACAATATCTGCACATGACAGCTTGGTTAAGTTTACAGTTACAGAAGGGACATAGTTAGATGTCAAATAAAGTATAGCTGGGATTGGGCAGCTACTGCAATTGGTTAAGGTTAGAGAAAGACTGTGGTTGTTATGGAAAGTTATTTATTGTTATTTCAAATCACTAGTCACCTCAACATCCACCAATGTTCAGTGTACTTTCTGCAGTGGCACTCAACGTCAGCAATAGATATAAATCCTAATTTTCATATTATGAAAACATGCAATACATAATCTCCTTTTCATGATTTCTTAAAATTCTCACATTGTGAATCTGCATTTTTAATGTGAATAAGCTACAGATGTTCTGTTTTCAGTAAAAGAGGCAGAGGCTTTCTAAAGGCCCCCACAGACTGTGAGGTTTCAGTTTATTGCAAACCACACTGTGTGACATGTATCTAATAAACTCATCAACTCTGACGTATGTAGACTGTGAGATAGCAATAACGCAAGTCCTGGCCTAGTCTGATGCATCACTTTTCACTTATATCACGTGGACAGTCGGGTGCACACATACCACAAATGGTATCTACACAATATTAGACAGGTATTTTTTGTTGTTGCTAAAATAATTAGTTTATTAGTGAGCTAATCTATTTTGAAAATTAAAAAAATATCAAATGTCATTTATTGAGACGAAATAGTGAAAGAATGCCACTTTTCACAACGTTTAAACTTCACAATTTGTTTCTATTTTATGTGAGTACTGTGTATAATCAAAGCATAGAGCAATAAAGCATAGTTTAAAAATGTTATCTCACTTGTTTACTACGACTGAACGGTTGTGCAACGTATTTTCTGTTCCTTTGGGGCGCAAAAATCTTTACCATAGACCTACGCTATAACTGGTGCATGCGCACTGGAACCTCCTCCAATACAAAGTATAGTTTTTGCGCACAAAGCCCGCCCACAAGACAAGATAAAGTGAGAAAACATGCAACGTGCCATGTGTCTTACAATGATTAACAATGTGAATATCGCTATCGCTTAATGAAAGCTACAGGACAGAGTATAATGAGGTGATATAACGAGGAGACAAAAACCAAAAACATTTTGTCTAAGATGATAGACTGCAATATGTTCTGTGGTGCGTTTGAGCTTGTGTTGTGTGGTCATGATGAACGTGAACACTCAAAAAATCCTGGCATTTTCACGTGGCTGGTAGACTCTGTGGGATCTCTGGATGCAGCAGTACCTGTAGACTGTTAATGTGTTTAAAAGGACATCTGAGACAGTGCAGAATGAGTTCTTTGACTGCATGTTCTCAGTTGAAGGAGAGACAAATGAAATTTACTTTTAAATAGTAAATAACTGAAAACACAGACTGTCCATTTTAACGTTAGTTCAATCTTTTAAGCTTATTAAATACATAAATCAATTCTACTCAAGTATATTTGCTCTATCAATATATGGCATGCGTACAGGCCTACAATATGTGTTTGGTTCATGTCACTGATAGACAAACTGTATTGTAACAACGAAAAAAAGAAAGAGAAACTGCAGCCATCTACAACCAAATATCAGCAATCAGGTCACTGTGTTTGAACCACAGCGGATCTTTTCATGTCAGCCAGCGTTTTTGGAGATGTTGATGTGAAACCAGCTCTCACTAATCGTTTTATTGACGTGTCAGCAGGTCAAAACAAAGACCCGGGAATAAGAGGGCAGATGCCCCTCTACTCTCCTCCTATTGTACCCTCACAACTGCTATTTTGCACCTATGCACGCACATTTGCTGTGTGTTTACCCATCCATACACTATGACTGACACATCTCTGACCCATATGATAGAAGTCAACTCATAAAAAACATTATTTAACCAAAAGACATTGAACTAGTTTAAGCACTTATTCTGGAGGTGGTGTGTCTACTGAATCAAAAACCTGTGCAAAGTTCTTTGCCTCTAGCTCATTAACTTCTCCTGCACTTTTGTTTCTCTTCTTTTCTTCTTCTAAAGAAATTAACAAATGGTAGCGCCACAGCTCATTAAATGAAGTTGACCAGATGATGCATTATCGTTCAGTTTTGAGAAGTAAATTCATAGCTTACAGCTTCATTTCAAACGCCATCACTGTATGATTTAAATGTGCGTGACAACATAAGTGAGGTTAAACAGAGCACAGTGGTAAGATAGTCATGTAATGAACTGAAGCAACATTGAACTGAAGTGTGTCCTACTGCATTTGATGCAGACAGATTTGTGTATGATTAATATGATTATAGTAGTTTGTCAATCAAATAACCTGCTGCTATATAAATGTCAATTATATTAGAAAACTATCAAGATACAAAAATAGAGTAAATAACTCTTACTTGGCAATAAAACAGTAAAATGCATTCTGCAGACAAGTAAACAGTGAAGAAATGTAGTGAGATGTTTTTACCTATTTCATTATTTGTCACCGTCATTTTTAAAGTTCAGTAGGCACAGCAAAACGTGACGTCCAACAAACTGAAATCACCACCTCTCCGTCAAACTTTTGAACAATACTGTAAAACAAGCTCACCTGCGCCGGGCTCCGCGCCACCGTTTCTCTGATCCAGGTACGCAGCCGTTTAGCGGTTCTCATATTCCCGATGAAAAAGAAGCCCTGCGGCGTGCACACGCACGCGCGCGCGCACACACACCCACACACACAGACACACACACACACTCACACAGCCCGACCTGCACCAGCTGCAGATGACTGACACTGAGCGTCAACGCGCCTCATGCCATAAGAGAGAGAGACACAGAGAGAGAGAGAGAAGGTGATCGATACTGCCATCTTGTGGACTTTCAATGCAATGACTTAGAATACACACCATAACGTGACATAAAGTGGGACATACATTAAAGTGGATGGGGCTGTAGTAATTTTCTAGCTCCTCTGACTTTAAAGGAATAGTTCAAAAATATGCCTCTTCATTTTCTTGTTCTGAACAACAAATGTATCTGCAGCTATGCCTTAATTTCACTTGAAGGTCCCACTCTGCGCTGCAGCTGGAGAGGTGAAGTTCTCCTGCAGAGCTCCTCGGATTGATTGAGAGGATTAACGTGCGACAACAGCAGGATTTAGTTTGAACCGACCTGGACCGAGCCTTAATAAAGTTTAGGGTCACTGTTGTTTGAACTAAAGAGCCATTTCAATATCCTGACTGCATTATACTTTATAAGCTAAACAAACTGAGCTAAATTGGGTCCTCAGCCCTGAATGTATAAAGTATACACAACTGCTGAAGAGAATATTTATTATATACTTCATTCATAGATCTGACTTGTAGTCTCTGCTCCAACTCATCCCAAAGGTGATGTATCAGGTTGAGGTCAGGGCTCTGTGCAGTGTTTTTGGCAGGATGTATCTTAAAAGTGAAGCTGCAAAGGAAGAAAGTCCATATCTTTGTTTTTCTTTCCTGCATTAAGATTTGCCTCCACCGCTTCTGTCAAATGGTTTGGACTGATTTCAGATCCTACTGATGTGAGATGACAGTATCAGCAACATTTAAATCATTGGACATACCCCTCATACTACTGAAGAGTCACAGACTTTTAACCATTTGCTCAGTGAAATGATTTAACAAGACCATTTTACTGTGTCACAGTGCAGCTTAACCCTGGTCCTGAAAGGGTCATTATCATCAATACTACTGATGATTTTAAGTCACAGTCAGATTTGGGCTTAATGCAGATGAACATGCAATGTCTGGTAGCTAAATCAGACTTCAGACGTATAGACCATGGGCTTTGACTTCTGGCAATGATGTCATTGTGATTTCTGTGATTTCTGGTGAAAGTGCTGGCCTCCAGTTTAAATTATTATATCTTGACCTGGAGGTCTCTGACTCATATTGTCGTCCGTCTTCTGCCAACAATGATGCGCTCCATTCCCTTATGCAGGTTGTGTCTGGTTTGTCTTTTAATTATATTATCATCACGGGACATTTTATTCTTAATTGGTTGCATTCTGTGTCTGATGATTCAAAATGTTATTGCAGGCGCTAATTCTTTTTCAGATCATTGACTCACGAACTAGGTCCCATCTGAAATACCCTGACAAATCTTCTTTAATTGATCTAATTTGAATAAACTCTCCCTCAGCAGTTATGCAGCTGGTCTGTGATGAGATCTCTGAATGAATGAATGTGAGCACCACAAGTACACGGTGTCATCTTTCCTGTACATTAACAAGACAGTTCAGGTTAGGTGGTTGTTACATGTGCTGGCCGTTATTTCTGTGGACTACAACGTTATTTAAAGTTTAGAAAGACTATTTCAAACAAAGATTATGGTTGACCAATTCTTTTGATACTCAGTTAATCTTTTAAATTTCCTTTTTGTGCTAAATCAACCAATCTTTTCTTGTTTTAGCTTTTCAGAGCAGATTTTCTGCTTTTTAAGTTCTATGTTTCTGCATATATTTGTACGGAAGAGGATTAGGGCCACCATGAAAATATTTTTTGAGTTCTGACTTTTTTCTCAGAATTCTGAGAAAAAAGTCAGAACTCAAAAAATATTTTTAATGGTGGCCCTAATCCTCTTCCGTATATTTGTTCAGCTGTTGGAGAAAGCAAAATATTTAAATGTCTTATATTATTCTAAACTTTTCCAAGCTGGTCTTAAAACAATATTCAGGTGCCTACATGATAATAAGTCTTGGTTGTTACTTTTTTTTTAGCTACACTGTAAGAAATGAGTGTGAAGATGTACAGCTTGAAGAACGAGGGCTGTAGGTATTCTCCCACATTTTGTGGAGAATTTACTCCAAAGTTGAGCTGAGGCTCATATGAAACAGACTTATAGGGAAATCTTTTGAAGGACAGTCCTGTAGTCTTCGAACAGCAGCACAGGTTTGGATCTTACTGTTTTGTGTGTTGCATTCCTTTCCTCTAGATGGCGTCATATTATTGTAAATGAAGTCCTTTCATGTGTTCTTCAATGTCAGGTCGTGTGTTGTTCAATATCAGGACATGTGTTCTTCAATGTCAGGTCGTGTGTTGTTCAATGTCAGGTCGTGTGTTGTGCAGTATCAAGTGTGACAGAGGCTAAAAAAAGAGAAAAAACAAACAAACAGGACCTTCAGTGTCTTTCACTTAGATCTACAACGTTATTAGTTGAGTTTGAGCTATAATAATCTAAATGTTCATGTTATTTAAATATAATTCTGCATGCTGGTATAACTTCAGCCCATAGAAATGCTCCTGTAATCAAAATTCTGTCCCTTGATTGGCTGTTTGCTCAGAGGGTGGGGCATTGACAGCAGCCACCCACACCAGCTGTTTTTGATCATTGTGACCTCATCATACAGGCTTATGTAACAGCCCAATCACAGGCATTGATCTAGCTCTGTGATTGACTGCCTCTGTTCTGCCGGAAAGAAGAAAAGGAGTGGGGGCCGGAGTTGGTGGTGGGTGTGATGTGTGCTGGTGACGCTGTGAAGCCGAGTGGAAAGTCATTTTTCACTTCTAGGAATTACGCCAGTACTTTTTGATTCCCAATGGTGGGACACGGGTTCATGATGTGTGGGTTTGTCGATCATTTTAGACAAGTAAAGTAACAATTATAAACTATTGTTGTACTAAGAGAACAACTATGGTGACTACGTAGACTAGATCATTTGTTTGAAATAGTACTAAAGCTAAAATAGAGGACTAGTCCCAGTTAATTAGTGACATATTGGCACAACACACAAATAAGTAGAAAAAGAAGAGGAACGTGCTAGACCTGCAGTGAACAGAGAGGATAAGAAGTTTTTTTTGTGTGTGTGTGCAGGAAAGTGTGTCACAAAGAGAGAGATTATTAGTATTCACAATCAGGTGGAAAAAGTAGATGCTCCATCAGGTGGAACTGAGAAATGCAACTTGAATGTGTCTGAGCATGTGTACTATATGTCTGAGGACAGGAGGGAGAGAGAAGTAACTTAGCACGGGCAGAGACATCTTTCAGCAAGACCCAGGGGAAAGAGCAGTGCAGTACTGCATACGTACTGTGTATTTCACTGCTTGTCTATGGCAGAGAAGGTAGAAAGAGAAGCAGCGATCATTTTCTGTGGCAGTCCGTTACTGCAGCTACTAATGGATGTAGTGCAAAGTTTAAATAAAAGCATAACAACTGTGTAAGAGGTCTTTTTGCCCCAAGGTGGCTCCTTTCACCAGAAAAACAGGGAGTTTAATAGAGACTATCACAAAAATCATGACCAATAAAGATAATGGGCATCTCTTTCCTTTCATGTGAGGGGCAGAAATATTGGGGAACTGTAGATAATGACAATGGAATGTCAGTTTCAGTGGAAGATATAATAATGTGATGTGTCTGTCTCTGTGTGTTTATAGGACTCCACCTCTGCAGGGTTTCATGTCTATAAAGTTTATAGCGTGAGCTATTTCAGCCATTTCATCCACCATGACCCAGAAATGTTCCAGCAGCAAGGCATCATGCTGTCATGGAGATGAAGTGGGAGGTGAGGAGCTAGTAGTTTCACATGTTATTCCTCCTTTTTGTAAAGAAGTTATGTTTAAGGGTAAATTCCAGAAAACAAATATTAATCAAACTACATGACATCATATAATATGTAAAAAAGAAAAAGAGAGAAAATCAAAGCATAAAAATGAAGACAAATAAGTTATTCAAAGGGGAAAAAAAGCAAAAAAGCTATATTTATGTATATGTTTTTATGTGTACTATCTACACAGTCTATGCGTATTTGTGTTTCTTTCTAATCTAGAATTCTTGGAATTCATGTTTGCTGTTTGGCCACTACATCAGTGTTAGTGAACCTTAGCTATGTAGGCAGTGAATCATGGGTAAAAAGGCAGTGAAATTTCTCAGAAATCAAATAATTTTAATGGAATTGTTGCAGTGAGTGGATTCATTCATAGGGATGATTTGTGATGTTTGGTGAACTATGATTTTAATGGGGGGTGTTAATGTAGCTTATTATCTATGTTGCACTGTCCACTTTTGTGTTATTTATTCCCCTATCTGACAGAGTGAATACAATATGAAGTTAATGCTTTATTCTTCTATATAACTACACACAAAAAAGAGAGCTTGCTAGTGTCTTGTGTGGTGATAGATTAATTTATAATGATGCATGCATACTGCATGGATGGTGGCTATACTAAAGGTAGTACACATATTTCTGTATCAAAGAAGAAATGTGAACAAAACAAAGACGTTATGAATAAAAACAAAAATTGTATCACTCAATCAGACAAATGTATGGAAGGTGACTCAGGAAGTAACATGTAAATCCGTCTAGGGTCTAGACTGCAGCTTGCTTTAAAATCATGTTGGTTACCACCATACACACATACGCTTACAACGTTACCATAGCAACCAATGTTGCTAGATTAACAGCGTTTGCGTCCTGATCAAATTCACAAATACTATACAGCACAGTGAGACATCATTATAAAGGTATGATTTCAGACAAAATACCTTAACACAACCGATGGGTCAACATCAAACACTCGCTGTCAGCTACCTGCTGTCGTTTATTCACTCATTCATGTCAGTGAACCACATCTCTATTCATCTACTTCCCCCATTCACCTGTTCATGTTCGTTCATTCAGGCAGCACAGAAGAAGGAGGGGAAAATCTATAATGTATGTAGGTAGCTGCTGCCATGGAAACTGGTCACATGACACTGTTTTTACCAATCGTGATTCCCTGTGTGAGTGTGTGTGTGTGTGTGTGTGCAGGGTGGGGGAGAATGATGCCCTGGTGAGTGGGATGGGACACAGAAAAATGAGTCAGAGAAGATCGTATCATTTTTAGCTTTTTATTTTTTTTTTTACACTTGTGCGTGGCTCCCACAAAAGGTGATTCCCTTAAAATAAAAATGTCCTGTTTTAGTTCAGCAGCTTCCCGGATAAATATAATCACCATAAAATCCTTCTTCTTAAACACTGTTGACATGATCACAACACTGTGTCTAAACATCTATACTATGTGGTACTGAACTCTTATTCCACCAGTATTCCACCACTCACATATTTTACATACTTATTTCCCTACCAAACCAAAACAGATAAAAGGACAGAATTTGAACTGAACCATTATATAATTAATTCATTCATCTGTTCTACAAATGTATCTTTCATGTTCTACTTAAAGAAGACCGTTAAGTATTGACTTAATCATGGATGCTGTTCCAAATTCTCAAACATGTGTAAAAGCTAAAGAGCAAAATCTGTGAATGAATAGACTGGTTACTGCTGCCATGGTAACTGGCCACCTCACACCCACTTTTACCAATGGGGATTCCCTCTGAGCTTCATGTGTGTGTGTGTGTGTGTGTGTGTGTGTCTCTATGTGTACACCAGCAGGATGGGGTGGGATTCAGGAATGAGTCAGAGATGATCTTGAGACAGCACGCAAAAATTTATCATATATGAAGAAGATAGTAGGAAAATTTTCAGCTAAGCTCAGTCAAGGTCAGAGACACACAGATGTATAAGTGTGGTAATATTACAGTTACAAATCTCATTAAAATGTATTTTTAATTTAAGATTTAGTCTTACTGACAAGCATTGTCTAAAGAGCTAAAGCCTGGCATTGCTTATTCATTTGTGCCTTGCAGAAAATCTCCACTGTTGTTAAAAACTATCAGAGATTAACCTAACCATTGCAGAGGATGACACAATTCTTCACTGAACTCAATGAACACTACAAACTGTCTTGCTGGCTAAAGCTACTATAGAGCACTAACTCTGCTGCTACAAACTTGCAAATCCACTAGTGACAATATTTTTTTCAAATATACTTTATATATCCAGTAATAGCCAATAGGGTTCAGCCTGAGGGGTAAATGTAATTGTAGGAGATACAGTAAGAGATGTTGTTGTAGATGTCTGTTAAGTGCTGCTCAGACTAACAATATTAGATAAATTATCTTTGTCTTTGTCTGCCTGTTTGCTGTATCTCCTCGTCCAACCTTCCATTTTATCTTCCGCTCTGTTTTTCTCTCCTGCCTCCTTATTTCTCTGCTTCTCCATCTGTCAGTCTTCCTGGAGACTATTTTCCTGTCTGCCTTGATAGTTGCCTGGCTCCTTTCCTTACCACCTGGCTGTTTAATTTAATGACTGCAGTCCTGTTACATAACAATCCCACTTACAGTAACACAGTTTAACCACATTCTCTGTTTCTCTGTTTATGCATTTGTGTGTGTGTGTGTGTGTGTGTGTGTGTGTGTGTGTGTGTGTGTGTGTGTGTGTGTGTGTGTGTATGTGTGCATCTGTGCAATAGTTGTGTTGTCCAGTGTGAGTGTCCCAGTACATATTGTCAGCCTGTTTGTGTGTGTATGTGCTTTTCCAGTTGGAAGCAAATAGAAGAGCTGGCAAGTTAACATCCTATCAGCTAAACACCCACACAGGCTCTGGCCATAGACAGATGAATCGGAAATGGTAGCAAACATGTAAAAAGCTGAGCTACTGCAGCAGATTATGTTGCTAGTTTTAGATCAATCTAAGAACAGATATTTTCCTCCTTATCCACAAAAATACTGACAGGGATCTATTTTCACTTGACATGGAACGGGGTTTAGCTTTTTCTCTGTGTCTGTTTCAGTAAATAAACTGATGTATTGTTTTAGTGACTGACGTAATTTGCAATTTTTCCTTTATGAAAGTTAAAATGGCCCCATGCTCACACAGAACTATTTATTTATCAGTATTTACTACTGATGTTTTAAATGACAGTAACGTGATTTCACTGGAATCACATTTGATAAATGTCAGTATGACAGACAAGTGCCCATGTCCAGAGACTTATTCTGGAGAGACTTTCTCTGTTTCTGTGTCTCAGTGTTCCAAGCCTGCACTGAGCTCTACACAACTTACTGTTTCACAATGGGCATAACCATTTAAGCATTAGACAGATGCTGCAGGGAGCACTAATATTCTCCCTCTTTATCTGTCTTGAAGTTACACACACACACACACACACACACACACACACACACACACAAACCTCATACACACTGGATCCAGACGATACACACCACTAATGCTTCCTGTTTGCCTTTAATCAGAGTTCAGGTTTCAGGAAGACAGGATGCATTAGTGGTGAGAGGTGAGAGATGGCCTGCATCAGCAGGCTGTTGACAAACCTGCCAACTGGAAACAGCCAGCATCTCTTTATTTTAGTGGTATTTTAGACTAAAGCATATTTTTAGAGGTTGTACTTTGGAAGGTTACAGCAGGGATATCAGAGACAGTGAGGCAGACGAAATGTGACAAGTTGTGACACTGATTCATGTTCACGTTGTGTTATAGAGCCCCAGACCCTGAGTGACTCAGATCATTACTATCAAGGTGAAATGTATCAGTTCTCTGAGACCAGTTTTTATAAAAGTAGTTTAGAAAAACGTGGAGATATATGGAAATAAATACCCACAAAAACTAGAAAACATCTCTGTACATCTGAGTGTGCATCAGAGGATAACTGAGGACAGTTCTTCTGCACACTGTCTCATTAGATTGTTGTATGTGATTCACAACACTTAAGTACAGTAATATGTGAAAAAGAATATAAGTCCATGTCCTTGCTCTTGCTCTTTGTGAATACATTCACACACACACACACACACACACACACACACACACACACACACACACACACACACACACACACTCGTACTGTTGCTGCTTTCAGTTGCATTTCTTGAATGTTGCTTTGCCAGAGAAATAGTCACAATGATGAAGTTCAAATGCTAAGATGATGTGTGGGCCAAATTTGACAGGAAGTCTGGAAGGAGTGAATGGTTGATAGGAAATATTACTTCTGGATACGTCCTCAACGAATGAAATGAGAAATCTTGTCAAAAGTCATTCAAATGTTTGGTGTCAGAAATGTTCTTGTTTTCATTGAAAACATATATGATCAGTTATTCTTTTATTAGCTGATGATGGGCTTTTGTAAGCCCATATACATATTCTATTAAAAAGTTACGAGAGTGCTTTACACATTTAACAATGTTGGCACTGTATTGTTGATCATTTTATGTCAAAAAATCTTTTTCATTCAAAAAACAATTTCTAAGTGAACTGGATACTTTTATTGTACTGTGCTTTTCACACTATGTTTATGGATGTTTGTGAATTTGATTTGTTAATCCTGTTGTTATTTCCTGATTATTTCATTTACTGAGTTATTATTATGTTAGAAAAGTCTGTATTCTCAAAGTGAACCATGAATGTTGGTTTTTAGGGCTGAATCTCTCTCCTCAATCTTCACGTGCTAAAACCACTGCTGAGATAATGTATACAGTATATTCTATATTTAATTACAAGATTGAAGTGAAGTGAATATGAATATTTGTAGAGGAGATGCTACTGAACAAAGACAATATAGAACTATAATTATAAACGACATATAGGTATATAGGAGAGCTTTAAAGCTTAACACCCACTTACGAAAATAAGAGAGACAAACAGTGATGCAGAGAGAGGTGAACCATTATCAACCATTCACTAAATAAAGCACTTGCCAGTGGGAATGATGAAATACTTGGCTGTGTGTGTGTGTGTGTGTCCTTTGAAGGCACATACCAGGCCCCACAGCAGCGCTCACCATAGCCACCACTGCATACTATATATACTCAGGAGACACACAGACAGTACACAGGACGAAGAACCTATGGAAAACACCAGAACATGACAGGTGTGACAACAGGAAGGAGAGATTTATTTCCTATGTGGGGATGTTCCCACTGGAAATGTGTGTGTGTGTGTGTGTTAATGTGTCATGAGCCTGGACAGCAGTGAGTGGACAAATGACAATAACTTAAGAACAATGCTCCAGATGTTAGTTTAGTGGTTGTACATTGGAAGGTTACAGCAGGGACATCAGAGACAGTGAGGCAGACGAAATGCGACAAATCGTGATATGTTTATGTGCCACCTTTTGTGTTGTAGCAAAAAAAAATACATAAAGCCAAGAATCCAAGGCATTAATAGGCCTGCTGTGCTGAGTTACATTAGCCAGGTAATAAGATTTCTGTTTATGGGATATGTTTAGGGTTAAGATCCGTTAAGAATGTGTCTAGTTTTTATGTTCAACCATGAAGCCTGTTTCTCAGTTAACCATCCCAGTCTTTAACGACTTCTTTCACTGCAAACTCATCTGCTTATCGTTGCTGTTTCCCAATGAACACAGTGAGAAAGACTGGAAAAGTCAGCAGCAGGAAGGAAGGAGATTGCACTAGTGAGCCAATGAGAGACTTATCTCAGCAGTCCATATCCGTTGAGTCAGACTGTTCACTAACACACTTAAAGTACTTCATTTAAGCTACTGTGGTACTGAGTACAGTCACTAAGTGAACATTAGGCCTAATATGTTTTTCTCCGTAGACTGCAAAAGAGCAACACATGCAAACAAATATAATATGGATGGAGGTGTTCTGCAAGCAATCTAAAATAGTGAATGATGACTCAATCCCCCCTACACACACACACACACACACATGCACACACACACAAACGCACACACACGCACACACACACACAAACACACGCTCCTGACTCATTGTAAATGTTACGCCTGATTCAATGGAGTTCAAGTGAAATGTTCACCGTGGTTCAACGATCTGCTCTCTCAGCAGGACACTTGTGTCTTGGATACGTTTCCGTGCAGTGGTGTACATGTATATCTTTTTTCCAGTTATATGGACCATATAAAAGCTGTAAGTGAGGTTGAAATTCATTAACCCATGTTATACTATCATTACAGCAATTCATGGCCATGCTTAAATTAATAGTTGGCATATACTAGCAATTGTTGTGAAAACAACCAGCAGCAGGACTTATGATTCGCCTGTGAGCAGTACCTTCCAACATTGCAACTATTTACATAACTTAATTATGTATTAATACTGTGAAATGTATTTATAGTAACTGCCAGAGACTGGAAGGTTAAATAATGTAAAAAAAACAAAAAAACTACACCACAGGAAAACAATAAATGGACACAGCTAGGGTGCAAGTAGATCAACACTGATGGATACTCCACACAGACACTTTAAAGGTGATGTTTATATTCATTTCTTTTGTTCCTTACCAGTAGATTTTAGTAACCCGTGCGATCGTCAGACAGCTCATGTTTGTTGGAACTATTTTTAAAGGCGGAGCTACTAAATAAAAACGCTTGTTTATGTTGTATTAAGGTATAATTTGCCCAAAACATCAGATTACAATCTGTTCAGTAGGTCTTTAGATTACGCAGTAATCTGCGTTCAGAATGTAGTCACTGATTTTCAGCCAACAGAAACTGATAAAATCTACTATATGTTTGAATATTTTTTTCTAATCAAATCAAGTGACTTATTTCATATTCACTGACCAGTCACTGTAAAGAAATGAAACATGGGTCAAACCCTGCTTCTTCTTTTACCTTATAACTTCCTCAGTTGCTCTCAGCTTCACTGAGCAGCATGTGAGATACAGCACTGTATAATAAATATATTCACTGTTGCTTTGTTATATTTTAAATGAAAATTTGAGATGAAAACTGAACCTCATCTCTCACTGTAACCTGTGTTTACGCTGTAACATTATGGCTACGAGACCAGAACATTTAACTGTTTAAAGTAAAGCTGTTTGTCTGTCAGTGGACTGACCACTCGCACATGCCACCACACGCACACAAACAGGAGGGCGTGACCAGAGTAAAAAGTAGACCACGGGGATCTAGGTCAGAGATGTGACTCATCGCCTCTTCGCTTGATCTTTCCCTGTTCCTCTTTCCTCCCTACCCCCACCTTCATCACCGTCCTTCCTCCTTACCCTCGCGTCTTTCCTCTTTCCCCATTCATTCAACCTGCTCCTCCCCCTCCATCAGAAAAATCTTCATTCATAAAGCGGAGGGAGGTGGGGTAACCGGCTGTTGCCTGTATGCGATTGGTCGACTCTGTGGCTGAGCATCAACCAATGGGGAATTCTGTCTGTGATATCACCAGCAATGGAGCTCTGAGTGCACTTGTATGTAGAAAAAAATAGGATCAAGTTTTTTCAGCCATGGTAGCTTAGTTTCAATAGAATAGACAGGAGGTAGAATTTTAATTATTGATCTCTGTATGTTAAACAAGCACTGATATAAGGAGTTTTATTTTAAAGGAGCAAATCTACTTGACCCATGACATGATTGGTTATCAATTTTTATATTTTTTTCACAGTTGTTTATGATTGGAGTTGTTACCAGGACCTAATGTTCCATTTCAGCTTGGCTCTTGAGAGGTGTTCTATTGCGTTGCTATTTCCAAACCTGGAAAAAAAACATACAAACAAGCAAAATGTTACGGAGGCTGCAGCTTGGCAAGTTGGAGACTCATTCAGCGTTGGCGGAGATTCTTGCACTGCCAAGTGCCTTCTAGTTTAACATTTTGTTTTTGTCTTGCTGTAAAATTAGAAAATTTTTAGATACGCCCCCACTGCTCTTAACTCTAAATCTTTCGTGAAGCACAATGTAAGTTTCATTTACGTCGATGCAGGAACAGAGTGAATGTACCTGCCCTTCGGATCACATTTGAACACTGGCAAGTGATGTACTATAATTTAGTAATATACCTACTGCATATAAGAACTAAAAACACAGCTACTGTTCAAATGTGTGTGTCTTGAATGTGCAGAAGACGTTTTGAGACAGGGGGAAGCCATCACATTGCAGGTTTTCCCTGCTGCATATTATCGTCCTGCGGGCCCGGCTCTACGCTGGAGCAAGAGGGGGCGTTGCCCCCTTAAACAAACGTCCTGCCCCCTTAAATCAAAAAATGGAAAAGGCACAAATGAGATGATGGATTTCACCTCTTGTTCGCTCTTTCCCTCTGTGCTCTGTTTGTGCGCAAACTCACACAACACTCGGCAAAGATCCCTCACTCACCCTCCCCCCAGCTAAACAACCAATCACTGTTAGTATGCAAATGAGCCGGTGGCAGGTTTCTCAGGAGCCGCGCTACAGCGGGAGAGTTTGAGGACG
>JAUYWH010000014.1:13910728-13926373 GCA_034779795.1 Ctenopoma multispine | reverse complement strand
ACCCCTTTACCGCCACCATGTGCCCCCTTCACATTTCTGTCTGCCCCCTCATATATGCCTGTCTAGAACCGGCCCTGTCGTCCTGGGTAAAACGGCGGAGTGTGCTGGTTTACTCTGTGTTCTTCTGCCAGATTTTTTGTAGCTTTATTTGATGAATGGAAGACAAAATAAATGACTCTTGACTTGACTCTTGACTTTATATTGTTGAATATGACACTATTTTGGTCTGCTTTTAATGAGTCATTCACTACATTTTAATAACATTCACCAGAACCACAACATAAAATCCTTTTTTGCAAAGGTGTATCATATAAAGTCAAATTCAAATACTGCAGCTTTTATGAGGTAAAAACTTAATTTCCCTTCAACACAGTATAACCAAATAAATTCAAAGGCAAACACACATGATCACACCGACACAGAGGTAAGCCTGCAGATTCCATCACTGACTTCAAACCTGGCTCCCCTCCCCACTCCACCACCTAGCAACCACCACTGCTTAGTAACAGTTCGTCATACCGACTCAGACTTGCTTCCTTTTAGCATGCAAGTCACACACACACACACATGCACACACATGAACCTGGTTATTTTTGAGTGCATTCCGTAATATAAGACAGAGATTGTCAGTGATGTGTACGCCATCTGAATCACATTAAATGATGAACCAAAGGTGTTTATGCCCACATTTTAATTAAGCTGCATGATTTTCGTATTTACAGTTAATTTGTAACTTCATTTCCTATTTATTAATTTTCTAGATTAGTACTATATTATTTTAATAAACACATTATATATCATGAATCATGAAATAGGGCAACACTGTTCTCTCAGCCTCAGTGCTATGTTTTAAGTAACGTTTTGAGTATTTAATTGTCTATTCTTATATTCAGAATATTTGGTTACTAGTAATTCTTAAAGTGATCTCAGTAAGGCCGTGTGACCTTTCCGAGAACTATTACTTTTAATCCCATTAGAGAGGAATAAAAACCTAGTGTGAATGTAAACATTTATTAGCGGAAAACATCAGTAATGTTTCTACAAGACGCTTGTTTGTGAGTTGGGGTGCTACTAAAACTTTGGAAGTACAGACGTTATGCTTTGTCCTGTGCAGATGCCTGACTCACCTCGAGGTCATACATTTTTCATTTTTTAGCTGTGAGTGTGTGTGTTTGCATTTGTTTGGCCCTACACGTGCCAGTTGTGCAGCCCAACTGTGGTAGCTTAGGGTGATTGTGCCGGTTTCATCTTATCTGTTTATCATCATTATAATGGGATTTTCTTTCCATAATAATTGTAAATGTATTGTCCAGCCCAGGTCTTGTTTTTGGTTTGGTAACACAGTGTAGCGGTTCCTAATTTGGGGCACAAAATTATGCATGAGCTCATGATCAGATGAGTCACAAGGAAATTTGCATTCATTTTGAAGTGGCACAAGTCCAAAATGTTGGGCATCACTGTGTGGCTGGTAGTGTTAGCAGAGAAACTGTTTTGTCTTGTATCCAGGTTGTGCAGGACCAGTAACCCGCTCTGCCCCCTGTAATACATTTGACTGTGTTCGCTGGAGTCTCTAACTTCACGTTTCACGTTCTAATACCTAGAGGGGGTTTCTCAGCGGGTGTGTTGCCGAGTGGAGAAAATCGATTAGAAATGCGTACTACAACTTTGAAATTTGTTGTTGTTGTTTTCTACACAGATTAATTATTTTAAACTAAGTTAACTAATCCGTGTGGAAAAAACAACAGAACTTAACCCTTCTACCAGTTCTGAATGGTAGAAAGGGTGAAGGGATTAGACCTTTTTCACAGCAGCCATGCAGATAGCTGGAAAAGCACAGCTGGCATTACCATTAATGATGACTACAGTCCACTAAGTGTCCCTTTAAACAAAGACAGTGAATCAGCATTACCAGGACCTCTTAATGGAACTCAGCCATCACTAATACACCTGTGCTTCTTTTGATGTAGTGTGTCTGCTGTGAAAAAGGTCGGCAGGAGTCAAAGGAAGGGGTGAACAGGAGAGAAAGGACGTTAGTCTCCTCTCATTCATCCCTTTTCTTTTTTCTTCTCCTTTTCTTTTTTCTCCCTGATCTTCTGTTTTTTTTTCTCTCTCCAGCCTCTTTCTCTCCTTCTTCTCATTCTCCTTTCTTTACTTTTTCTCCCTTTCCTCTCTCTCTTTCCTCTCCTTCAGTTTCTTTTCTGCCTCCTTCTTTGCTTTCTTTGCCTCTTTCTTAATCTTTGCTTTCTCCTTATCAGTCATTAGGGAGAGCTCCTAAAAAACAGAGAACACATTGAGTATTTTGATTAGAAAAGGCTGAACCTGAACCTGAAACAAGCTGTTATAATGCTCCAAATTAATTGAGGTAAAATACCTGAAGTTCATTGTTCCTCAGTGTGAGGAGCTTGATGTTCTCCTCCATTTGGGTAGCTTTGTGGAGCCACTCCCCCTCGTTTCTGCCCTCTCTTTCCAGCTCTTGAATCCTCTTAAAACTGGCCTCCTTCTCAGCCACCCCATCATTTCAGCTGATCTTGCAGAGTTTTTTTTTTTGCCTGCCTCTCTCTGGTCGATTTGCGTTGCTTTATCTTTTAGCTTGGCTGAGGTCTCTTTTAGCTCTGCTTCAAGAATATCACGTTCATTGTTTTTGAAGGTGATCAAATCATTTTTTTCCAGAACAAACTGGTTTCTTGTCCTGTTCCACTTAGCCTGGCTGTTGATGAACTCTTGTTCTTTGTCCTTCAGCTTGGCTGAAGTCTCTTTCAGTTCAGCATCAAGATTTGAGTTGCTTGCCTGCAGACTTTGGTGTTTTAAGTTCAACTCAGCCTGGATGTCCATGAATTCTTGTTCTTTTTCTTTCAACTTGGTTGAGCTCTCTGCACACTGTGCCTCAAGAACCTTCTTTTCATTTGTCATCTTGATCAGATCATCCTTTTCCAGGATCGGGTTGCATTGTCAATGCAGCACATTTGAATGTGTTCAATGTGCTGCCCATCAGGTAGCACATTGAACTTAAACTTGTAAATAACTCATTGCACAACCAACCAAGCACACCATTGTTTTTCTTGTGACATTACCAATAAGTTAGACGTGTCGTATGGCCCTCTTCCTATTGAAAAAACAGTTGTTGTCCAAGATGGCCGACTTCTAAATGGCCACCATGGTCACCACCCAGCTTGAGGAGTTTGCACCCTCACATATACTAATGTGCCACAAACAGGACTTTAATATCACCAACCATTCCCATTTTATTAAGGTGTATCCATGTAAATGGCCCACCCTGTATATACTTTTTTAAAATATTTAATAAATTATGTGTGAATTAATGGCACATTTAAATAGCTATTTAAATAGTCATTTAAATGCTTATTATATTTATTGTGTTGTGTCACTCTCCACACTCCATAGTTAAACAACCATAATGTAATGTAATGAAATGAAATCTTACCTTGTTCTTGGAGCTGTCATCCATGTTTCCCGGACAAAGCGGTACAGGAGTATCAGTGCTACAGTGGTTACTGTAGTCTCGTTTCAGTATTGTAATCTTCTTCATACTCATTCTGAGTGGTTTTTGGTTTGTTCTCACTAAGACACAGTTATCTGTGGAGGGTCTGACAATAAATGGCTTGGTCTCAGGATTTAACAGCAGTAGGAGATTCTGCCCGGTGATGACCAAGAGTTCCAGATTGTGACCTCACAAACTGAGAACTTTGAGCTTGGGACAAACATTCTACTTGATTTGATTCAAATTAGTTTTGCATGAATAATTTTTAATAGTATTGAGTGCTGCTACAATAACAAGCATTGTCGTCCATGAGAATCATCGTTCAACTTTCCATCAACTTTCCACTTTTCATCATCTTCTTGTGTTGTTATCGTTTGTCATTTGTCACGGTTATTTCAACTTTAAACAAATCTAGACACTTTTATCTTTCTAATTTGAAATCAGCTTCTTTGTATTTTTTATACTTTTTGTGTTTGAGCAGTTTACGTTTTGAGTGATTTTTTATCAGTTTTCAACTTTTCTATTAGTGCAGCCTGAAATAAATGTACAGCAACATTAATTCTGAATGCTACTTTTATAAAGTCTTTTACATATCCCAGCAGCAGTCTTTCTTCTTTCTTTATGCCTATTAACAAAAAAATTTGTTTAGTCTGAAATACTTAAACACAGCTACAGTGTGACTGAGGCTTAGAGTGCGCAACTTATAAATGTGAGCTATGCTGTTAATGCTGGCTGCAGCCTGTATAATCAGCTATAGACATGTGTCTGAGAAAGATGCTTTTGTTCTGGAAAGAACTGTTCAACAGACCTACTGTTATATTAGCTGCTCTCGCACACACACCCTACTATTTACACTGAATTGTGCTGCAGGCATGCATATTTCTATAATTTTTCACTCAATCGTCTGTTTCTCTCTCTCTCTCTGATACATTCACACACACATTTGCAGGCATACATAACAAGGTGGGGCAGAAAATGAGATTCTTGTGAATACAGGGGTATGACTCATTCTCCGCCTGCACTTGTCCATTACTTAAGTTGATGCTCCTATTCACCATAGTTTACGACTGTTAGGAGCAACTTACTAAATCCTCCTATGTACATAGACACACAACTGTTTTTAGCTGTATTCTATTTATTCTGTTAAACAAATCCACAACACTAAGAGAACTTTAGCAGATCATAGTGCTTGAACAGTTTAAGTATCATGCACAGTTTAACTGTGAGCTTTTTAGCTTCATTTCTGGTTGCTTGTTGTAACCTCTGCATGTCTTGTTTAGAGGCTGAACTGTATCAAACTCTATTGGATCTATGGAGAACAGAACAAATCCTCTACTGGGCCTTTTTGATGATTATTTTTATATTTGATTCCCACTTCAGGTCCTGAAAGATCCTTGTGGATCCCAGAAACCTGAAGGATTCCACAGCTGACACAGTACAGTCATGAATGGGTGAGGGGGGTCGGTGTTGGGGGTGGCATTAGGTCTGTCCACTTGCCGTAATTTAACTTAACACCTTTAAGTCTCCTTATGGACAGATCAGCATTTAATATGACACATTACACCCCAAACTAGCAATCTGTGTCACATCTTCATAATTAAAATTTAAAAATCACCAGATTGTGTGACCTCATAAAAAGTGAACTAAATGTAATGTTAAGGAATTATAAGAACTTGCTCTTGTAAATTTATTGTTAATGAATTATGAGAATGTCCTGAACGGAGATGTTTTTTGTTGCTCCTTCGTTGTGCAGTACACCCAAATGCAGCTCAAGTATTAGTGCAATTCAAGCAGTTAGTGTGCACAGGATCTTTCATTCAACATTATATTCAAAATTCTCCAAGATGTAGAAGTGATGTTTTATGAACAAGGTAAAACTTAAGAGATTCAATAAATGTGTTAAATATAGGGATTCAGGTTCTAGGGACAATGAAACTTCCAATATATCTGCCATATATCTAATGGGAGGATGTTTTTTTATGAGACAGATCAGCATATACAAAAATGAGGAGGAAAAAAAGCTCTCTACAGGTGGGGGCATTTTCCCTCCAGGAATGTGAGGAAAAGGAAATTGTGTCACTGACATACACATGTCCAACAGGAGGTAGGACAGTGTATCCAGATGGCAGAACAAAGCCTGAGGTCAGTTTTAATGAGCTGAGCTAATTACTACATGACAGTCCTATCTGTCCACTGCCAGTGGACTGTGGTCCTTTTAGTATGGGATACAACAAAGAGTAAAGGCAGGAAAAGCCCACTACCTATAACTGCCACACAAACACACATGCCCTGGGATTCACACAAATAGTCACTGCAAACACAAACGTGCTATATGAACCTAACATATTATTACTAACACAGCAGAATCACACATTTAACCCATTTGGAAAAATGCAATAAGCTGTGCACCACAGAAGTATATAGCCACTTTTATATCAGCACTGTAGCTACTGTGTTTCTTGTGCATCCATCCAAAATGATGGAATAAAACGTTCAGCACATAAAATTTAAACATTGAAGAATTATGATAAATGGAGAATTATTGTTTTGACTTTTTATCATTCTTAAAACTGCATAACCACAGACTACTGATGTTTCCTTCCACACGAGCTGGTATTTACAGTGAGTCTCACAATTCTGATACCTTTAAGTGTTTGTCTATTTGGCCATTTAATCCCTGCAACAAACCCCAGACCACACAAAAAACACACAGAGACAAACTCGCCCAAGCAGTGCAACGCTCACACTCCATCCTGCTTACTACTGTGTTTGTCTGTGCTCAGACAGGCAGTAAGGAAAAGCCATTAGTCACTGGGGTGCTATCAAGCGCCCTTTAATTGTCTCATTTATCTTCCCTCTGTTGCTGAACTCCATATTGCCATTCCGATTCAGCGAGGGGCCCTCTCAAGCAGAGTGATCCACCAAATAAGTATATAATTGTTTGTTGGAGTATGTGGTATCTTCTGATGATAGTAACTGAGAAACGGACATCTAGATGCTGGTTATACTGCAATATAAGGTGAATTTGCAGGTCAATGACAATGACCCTGACAGCGATAATATGCTGATGTTACACAGGTACAGTATAATGTACAGTTTGTTGTTTAGACTATCAATAAAAGTATTCAGAGCACTGCACTTTAAAAACAAAACCACACAATAACCCATCATGCCAAAGTGAGAACACACACACATATGGAGAGATCCTAACATGGCAGTTCATAGACACAAAAATAATATTTTTGTTTCCTTTTTTAAAATGAATTTACAACACAGTAAAATGTGCTAGAAATAACTGTATCTAACAACCATATAAGCAAGTCAGCATGCCAATGTTTGCAAGTGACAGTAGAAGTAAGCGTAACGTACAGCAGAGGCTAATAAACCAAAGTACCAAGATTGTGGCAGTAAAAGAAAAGTTAGGAGAATCATGAAAGTCAATAGGATTCTTCCTCTGGGAATTACTTGTTGAGACATTAATGTTAATTAGTTAATGTTAATCAGCATTAGTAAAATGTAAGTTAACAACCCTCTAAAAATCAGTAAATTAGTGATGAACCTTATAAATGAACAAATAATATTGTTTGTTTCCTATATTTTTTAATACAGTACGTATATTAGATCAGCTCCTTAAATGCTGTAATCACACTATTAAAATAAACCCATATAAATAATTTAAGATAAGTAAAACAAGTTCAACTGCTGCTATTAGACCTCTTAAAGCCATCTGCATACACACCACCATGACACTCAAATAACTCAACAACTACGCACAAAGACTATTTCTGGACTTCTGTCATCCTCTTGTGACTCTCATTATAATATCTAAATTAAAATCAAGTGTTGTTCCATGATGTTGCAATTGTGATGGGAGAGATGGAGGAGAAACAAGGGGGGGTCAGACGAGTGGTTTGGAACAGTTGAGTAAAAACATCCCTCTACACTCGCTCCTGCCTCTCTCATTGACATACTGTATTGTCGTCCTTCTCTTCTGTCTCTTACACACCCCACCCCCGCACTGCCCCAACCACAACCGCCATCCATTCCTCCTGTCTGTGGGATTGCAATCATTAATTTCAACATCACGGAACAACACTTGACCTGTTTTTAGCTGCTGGGCTAATGGCTCTGTCTCCAGTGACGTTCGCCTGGGAAAAACAAAAGGAAGAGAAGAGGTGGAATTGGAGCAGGATGCATGGAAGGAATGACAAATCAGAGGAGATAAAGCAATGTGTGCACAGGAGGAAAGGTGAGGGCAACTTGAATGAAAATCGCCAATCCAGTGAATCTAAAGGCCAAACAACTGTATAATTGGCTAAAATTGCCATTAATTTGACCTTAATCAGACATTATGCAGCCATGTCCGCAACAAGGTTTGCCACAGTGCAAAAGGAAACATAATGCAATTTAAAACTGTATTTCATTGAAAACAGCACAAAGACAACACATTACATTGTGAAACTGAGAAATATTCGATATAGAATTACAGCTGCTCAACAAATGTAACACAACCGTGATATACTGTAGCCTCTTACTTTATGCCTAAACTCCACTTTTGTCCATAAATTATTTAAAGTATAACAAAGTATTAAAGTATGAATGACTCACGCTGTTACCCAGGGTGACATGTTTCTTCATTATCATGAATGTGGGCATTGTAGTTTATTTTGACTCAATCCCAGTCTGTCATGGGGTTGAAAAAACTCAGTAGGGCACCATATGTGTCCTAATCCGCCTCAGGAAATAGTCCCAAACAGAGGCACTCTTTACTCCTCTTTTAGTTGTGTTTGATAAAAACTACACTGTCCAGTTATTTAAGAATGGGAATGTTTTTACTTCAGCAAGAAACCCTATATATTTTTATTGTGTTTTCATGTTTTTAATGGTTTAAATATTCAGTAGGAACCAATGAGCTCGGTGCTAATAAAAAAGCTAGGCTGCATCATGCACAGAGAGTAAACACACACTACATTCTGCATTCTTACCCTCAATCTGTGCCATTTACTTAGTGTTATTCAGCTCTTGGAAAAGTATGTTTATCCTCAGTCATTAGGGAAGCTGGCTTCCCAACACACTCAGATATAGAGACCACAATAGTAGGCCTGTTTCTTCTACAGCTTTAGCCATGCTCACACAGTTTGAATTAAGAGGTTTCTAATAGTGCCACTTCCCTTCCCGACCATGATTTACACACAGTGAGTTTAACTGTTCATTTAAGTGAATAAATAAGAAAACTGATAGGCAAGCAGAATAATTTAGGTAAAACCAAAGTACGACGTCAGATGGTTTCAAATACAATGTATATCAGTGTAAGTTTTGTTATTTCAAGCTGCTGATTCTAATCAACCTTCGCACTTGCAGAAATGTTACAAATCAATGCTGCATCTTCGTGTCCTCCATGCTGTATTCTTTTCTCATATTGTAACATATCTCAGTGGGACTGTAGGAGAACATTTTGTCCTTGCACAATTAGAGAAGATAACAGCAGTTACATATAAGAAGATACAAGGAAATACTTTCAGTCCTCACATATTGATTGCCAGAAAAGAAACACATTTTCTAAGAAACTGATAAATAGTCCAAGTGTTTAAACAGGAGTAGGAGTTGAGTTCCAGTGAACCTTCCAGTGTTTTAAGATCCTCATGGGGTTAAGATGATAAGACAAGATTTGAATACGTAAGAAAGGACTGTCCACTGTAATGTCTTTCTGAGTGTTAAAAGCAAAGTTAACTAAGTGGTACTAAATGCTAAAAAGTTAATATTCCCAGCATGAGACAACAAGTGTTTTCTGTCAGTGACAGATTCATTAAAGCAATAAAGTACAACACTGAGGAAAATGTGCGCCAGACATAAGGCGTAATTTATGGAAAACATTTCGTAGGAGGCATTTCCCCTGCAGCAAGAATGGGAGTTAGGTGGGACATGTCTAATTTACATAATAGACTTGAAGATCTATGAGGACTCTAGACTTTAAAAAAATAAAATCACTCAAACTGCCCTTGGTTCCCAGCATTGGGTCTGCCTTTAAAATTATGTAACGTTGTGTAGCTATTAGTTCAGCTGTCCTGAAAATACTCTTCAAAAGTCATTTTTTACCAAGGGGCAGCTATTTATAGGCAGTGTGTAAAAACAAAGGGCATGGGCTGTATTGCTTGCAGCATAAACAGATAATAGGTATCCATGGCAAAGTCATTGCGGATAGTACAGTGTGCTTTAAAAGAGCAGAATATCATGTCATATCAGCCACAACACAATGAGATTAGCCAAGAGGTCCAGTAAATGTAACTTGACCCTAACATCTGAAATATAATGATATTTAGGGATCTGGTTGGGAGTTATCATAGCAGTAAAGACGAAAGTGTACAATTAAATAAAGACAACGAGAATGTGATTTTCAGACAATGTGACGTTGCTGTAACCTGTGACACTAAAGAGCAATTTGACCTTTATTTTGTGAGGAAAAGTTGACTCAGCCTGTATATGCACTTTCACAGCAAACCCCAGATCAAGAAGTTTAAGTCATCGGTGCAACAACAGTCCTATTCTATTTGTCATATAGGTCTTTTTTAACTGGAGAGATTAAAGAGCATTTCCATGTACCTCTGCACCTTTTCAAATGACACAATTTTTAGGAAACATAGTCCAGACCTACAGTGATTCGACTGGTTTAAGCTGCCAAACCAGACTTATATTCTAATCAGTTCATCCATGAATCTAAGTGTTGCCTGATGTCATGTAATTCCCCTTTCAGGCATTTTTGAGATACATTACATTAATGAGAAACAACAGATCTTCCAGTTGGCATACTGGTATGCTAATGTTTCATAGTGTACAGTCAAAAGATAAGTACAGTGGTGTGATTCCTGATTTCCTATTTTTTTTGTATGTTTGCCACACTTAAATGTTTCAGCTCATCGAAGAAATTGAAATATTAGACAAAGATTATACAAGTAAACACAAAATGCAGTTTATTATTACGGGGCCATGTAGGTTTGATCTGAAACATTTAAGTGTACCAAACATAAAAAAATAGGAAATCAGTAAGGTGGCAAACACTTGTTCACACCACTATACATGGTAACTATAGTCATCTAGTTCCCACAGTGAAAGGTACATACAACATATTATAAGTTGGAGGTATAGCCTTTCAAGCCACTGAGCAAATTAGGAGCAAATGAAACAAAATGGCTGTGTATATTAGTTCATGTTATTCCAGGAAGTTCCACAGATTGGATGCTGTCAACCTGTAATCTTACCAGACATAATAACAATCTAACGAAGTTTGTTCTTAGTACGTACAATGAGAAATAACAGGTAATGAAATAGGAAGTCTGAATATTCCTGTAATTTCTCCTGTGAATTACTCTTGTGTTTAAATCCCATTACAGTTTCCTAAGTTAAAGTTCACTGAGGATCCAGAACTTAAGTAACCCTGTCTTCTCTGGAGCATGTTTTATAGCCAAGTGTGACACGAGAATAAGAAGGAAGCAGGGAGAGAAATCCTGTCAAGTGTTACAACACACAGAAATGTGATTCGGTTGTGTTGTGCTGTGACAGATTGTGATAACACTTCGAACCCGGAGTTTCATTTTGTTCCTGCGGCGGGCACAGAGGAGGGGGAGAGGAGGGAAACATTTCAGTTGTGCGTTTTGTGTGACTTTAGTTATGTTGTCTGTCAAGCACTTGTGCAATTCACTTATGGAAGCACACTCATACACAAGCACAAACATACACACACACACACACACACACAGAGGAAATTCAATCACTTAAATGTGACCGTGTCACATTAACAAGGACACTCCACTTCCTCTCTTTCCTCCCCCGATCATCTCCTGTCTTCCTCCCCTCCCCCTTTCTCCCCTTATCTCCTCCATCACTGGACAGCTGCCCTCGTGTTATTTTCTGGGGAAAATAGAAAGAAAAATAGTGTTATACAAGTCACAGGTCAACATGAGTTCAGCATGGTTTGTCTCACTGTTGACATGCATGCACAAAACCTGTGAGAGTACAGCAAGTGTGTGTGTGTGTGTGTGTGTGTGTGTGTGTGTGTGCACATGTATATGTTTGCGTGTCTGTACCTGTTGTCACCAGTTATGGCCAAAGAAGTTGCCATAGTAAGAACTATAACTTGGCTCTGTCACAGTTTGTCAAACAAAAAAACATGACAGATTGATGATGTAAACCTGCGTGCCACCTCTGCCACATGAGATGACAGCGAGAGCGACTATCTGGGTGCAATGCATTTTTTTTGCATACAAACTCACAACCTCAGTGGACAGATGGCTAACAACAACTGCAGTGCATGTGTGTTTGCGTACAGATGCGGGGAAAGCGTTTCAATGCCAGTCTGTTTCCTGTCTTTAATCCCTGTGTGTGTGTTTGTCTGCCACATGTCAGACAAACACACTCACGCACACAAAGTTGTGCTTTAGTCCTGCATGCTTTTGACCTGCAGATAATCCTCCTAGCAGTCTTCATTCACAGGCAGTCATTCACAAACACTGAAAGGAGCTGAACCACTGATGCAAATCATTTGAAATATTTTACAGGAAATTTTGTACAAATGGAACTAGCACCACATGCATGTGTTAGCAGTTAGCTTCCCATCTGCAGTAGTTTACCAAATATCCATACTTCATCACTCTTCCTAAACTATATTATAAGATTAATTTTGTGTAGTGACTGGGCCGTACCGACTTGAGCACTGCCAGTAAGTGATGCGAACTGCTGCTGAGCCCTGTTTCATGTCATAACATCATCCAGATATGATCACTTCTTTCCTTCACCTTTGTCTTTGCCATCCCTGCTGTCTGTAAACCCTTCCGCACCAGCCTGTGAACATTACCCAGACTGCCAAATATAAACACAAGCAATCTGGACTCACGCCCAAGCTGTGAAACAGTATTCATAACAGGAAGGTGCTTTCAAAAAACGTAGCTTCCTTTAGGGTATGATCTCCAAACGTCTCTCCAGTTCACATTTACTTAAACAATATTTATATTAGTTGCACACTGTGAAAACACAGTTTGAACGTTGCAGGTGTAACAGCAATGTTCGGCTGCGCACATGGCCCCTGGTTACAGATGTTTGAGTAAATTATGAATATCTTTGAATATGATCCTGTACTACTTTGACTATCAAAACACATAGTGAGTTTTGAATGAGGAATAAATGTTTTGTGTGTGTGTGTGCGTGAGTGTTAGAGAAAGAGACAAGTGAGATGGAAAAATACTTTACAGTGTATTGTTATTTTTTTTTAATAGCCTATCTATTCTTATCTTATTCTATTGGTTTCCATGGACATGACATATATGTATGTGTTTAAAACATTGAAATAATAATTTGCTGATTAAGCTTAGACTGGAAACAGGGAAACAGAAAGCTTCTTATAACACTACCACTTGGATTCTGGTGTCTGTATGTAATGTTTTGTTGTTTTTCTCTTTGTTCCAAAGTCACAACAATTCCTTCTTCCCTCGTTAATTAAATTTTGTTTTTAATTAACTTTCCTAGTTAAAGATTAAAGTATACAGTACTTTTCCAACAAACTCAAGCTCATTCATGTCAGGAGTCATGGTCTGTCAATAGTGCAGTGTTTGCGCCTAAAGGAAGTGAGAAAGTAGGCATTACAACGACCAAATAAAGAGCTTAACAATTTGCATTCACAGTGGTGAGTGGGAGTAAACAGGCAATAAGGCACGTGAGTGTGTGCTGACAGTGTGTCTGCGGCCTCAGGTTCAGGAGGTTAGCAAGCAATGGCTAGACCACAAGGGACTCTGATGCAAGGGCCTTGCGTGTGTGTGTGTGTGTGTGTGTGTGTGTGTGTGTTTTGTAAGTTGATCCATGGAAATGAGGATAAGCAGCTGGTGACCAGTCAATTTTATTACTCATTAACTTACACAGTCTCCACAAAGAGCTCTGGACAGACATGACATCGACCTTAAATCCAACATTTCACCATTAAACTACCAAGACGGCAGAGATCAGTGTAACATCCTACAATGTTTGCAGAAATCACAACAATGAAAACAAAACATAAAAACACCAGTATTTAAATGCACCTTTCTGCTAGAAGATTTTCATACTAAAAAACTGTTTTCACCATTACAGCGTACAGTAATTTTGCCATCCACCACGAGAACTCATTTCTGCTCTATAGGACCGTCAACATGGCGGTGAAGGAAAATATGGATCTGCTCCAAACACAGAAACAACCCCCGCCACATGACGTGTTCATTTCCGCTGCTCAACACACCCTGAATGCTTTTCACCACCCTCTTTCTCTTCATTTTTCCTCTCCTCTGTATTCTCATGTCTCAGATAATTACATTCTGTTTAATTTTATTAAAATTACATTTTTACTTTTACATTACTCTCTACTTCATCTCTTTCTCTCTGCCTCAACACATTCACATAAACACAATAAATGACACAAACTCATTCATGAAAACACAGCGGCACTCAGTCAAGGATTAACCACTGGATTATGGGATTTAGGAGTGGGACAGATTCAGAGTGTGTATACACATGCACCGCACACACACACACACACACACACACTCAGAAGTCTCTCTCTGTGTTGTTTTTTATGGTGCGTTTGTGTTTCTCCTAATATCATGTGCAGGGAGCCCATAATGCTGATGAATAAATACACAATTCATTACATATAATTGTACACATATAATTAAATAACATGTTAATCACTTCGAGCTCATTTAAAATACATAAACAGATGATATGGAAGTGCACAGCTGTATAGTCTTTATGTGCAAGCTGGAGCAAGAAAATCCTGGGTGCACACAAGGAGCATCTACACTCATCTAGCATCTTCATTTAATGAATTATTAGTCATACATGATTACAAATCTGCGATCATTAGTCTCTCTCATTACATGGTCAGCAACAAGTGTGCATACATGACAGCCTATGGCCAACTGCAAACTGTGAGACACTCATATGACAGTTTCAATCTAAATTCAATCCAGCTGAGAGTAGTAGTGTTACGTCGATGCACAATGGATTCAAATCCAGACCTTCATTGAAACCATTTTCTTTCAAGCTCTCTTGTCAGTAGCTGTTTTCTGATCCCATTACTGTCTGGCAGTGGTGGGTTTTAATAACTATTTGAAGCTCAGCTATCCCAGTTAAAATGGGGTTTGGTTTAGGCTACATACGTAAGCCTATAGATGATGTTGCTTCTGTGTTTTATGACCTTTTTAAATGCCTATTTCTTTACAGCAGTGTTGTATTACTGTGATATACATATATCCTGCCTGTAAAAAACCAAACATAAAAATGGATATTATTGTAGAGATGATGATGATGAAAAAGCCAACCCAAAAAAAAAACAGCCTTAGGGACTAGGGAGTAGAAGAGAGAGTAAAAAAGGAGAAGGATGACAGCTATTTACCATTACTGTGCAAAGCTCACATCCAAAATATCCTCTCTCACTCTCTCTCTCATGACCACTGTATTGATGGATGACGGCATGCAGGCGAAGGATGAGAGGGGATGAATGGATGGACAGAGAGGAGCAGAGGGAGGGAGGGATGACATCAGTGCTGAATGCCTGTCTGGCCAATCCACTCACATCCCCCTCCCTGCTGTCTCCACCCTCTCACACCTCTCCCTTGTTGCTACGGCAGCAGCACCATCCCGCCTTTGCGAGGCATTGTTTGGGGTTGGTAGTAATGCGGTGCGCTGTGTCTGTGTGTTAATATGAGACTTTGGAGCCTGCAATCCCGCACAAGAGATCACCTTTTTTTTTTTTACTCATGCATCCCTCCCCCTCCCTCCTCTTCACCATCTGTGTATCCTTCATCTCATTGTTGTTCTCTTCTTTTCCGCGTTCTGCTTGTCACTGTCTCGGCTTCCATCTTCCGTTTCACCTTCTCTCACCTTTTGCTGCAGTGTTTCTCTCAGCTTTTGTTCGCACACAGGCAGCAAACACTACACCCACATTTACAGTGCCTTGCGAAAGTATCCGGCCCCCTTGAACTTTTCCACATTTTGTCATATCACAGCCACAAACATGAATCAATTCTATTGGAATTCCACGTGAAAGATCAATACAAAGTGGAGTACACGTGAGAAGTGGAACGAAAGTCATACATGATTCCAAATATTTTTTACAAATTAATAAC
>JAUYWH010000014.1:13853943-13910628 GCA_034779795.1 Ctenopoma multispine | reverse complement strand
ATGTTTGTGGCTGTAATGTGACAAAATGTGGAAAAGTTCAAGGGGGCCGGATACTTTCGCAAGCCACTGTATATGCACAAGTGGCTCCGACACAAGTCATGCACACGTATAGATACACACATAGCTCTAGTGTCACATTTCAGCTTCATATTTAAGATAAGGAAACATGCATGAAAACTAATGTCGAGCTTGAAGGATACGTGGCCCAAAAGAGATGAAATGTAGGGTCCAGTGTTGTTTAGTGAAGCTCATAGTCATGTTCATAATTTAACCTCTGACTAAAAGCCTGGGTATTTATGGCTTTGCTGCACAAATTATAGCCATTCTTTTTAAAATCTCCTTTTTACAAGTTCCCAAATTTCAATGCTATACGAAATTGCATGATTGTCTCTTTGAAGCTGACGACATCTGCATCTAAATGCATTATTGTTCCGTGAAGCACAGCCAGTCTTTTTTTTTATTTTTTATTTTTTATCACCTTGTCAGGCAGAAAAGATGACAGAAGTATTAAGAATGAATTGAAGCTAGTTGGGAAGGAGCAACTTCTAATGCTGACTGACTTGTTGGTTACAAGTGACATGTCAGATCATCTCTGCATTATGTATGAGTTACAACTTGGAATAGTAATAAAAAAGTAAACACATTTTTCCACATAAACCCATTTACAATTAATGAAATGTACGTATCTAAGAAAGATAATGTATTAAAATGTACACTATTACTGTCTGTTTATATGTCTGTCTCTTTCAGTCTGTCTGTGACGGGCGTCTGTGTTTTCCTCCTTTCATCTGCTGCCTTGCTGCTCTCTTTCCTCTTGTAACCATGGAAATGAGATCAACATGCAAATACCTGAGCACGCTCACTATGGCTCCGTGATAGAAGATGGAAATGACACTTCCGCTTGTAGGATTACACTCCCACTCACACAGATGCACACTCGGACGTATACACACACGCAGATTTATGTACATGCGCACATACGTAAGCACACCCACCTGCAGACCAGCATGTTTCCCAGCACCTTAAAGCACAAGCACAGTGAAAAGACATAGAGGTGAAGCAATATTGATTATAAATTTAATTGAAGAATATGAAATACTCC
The DNA here is from genome assembly GCA_034779795.1 of Ctenopoma multispine. NCBI lineage: Eukaryota > Metazoa > Chordata > Actinopteri > Anabantiformes > Anabantidae > Ctenopoma > Ctenopoma multispine. The sequence continues at coordinate 13,909,526 of JAUYWH010000014.1, read as the reverse complement.
CATTAAAGGTTTTAGCATTTATTTTAAATGATGAATTTTTGTCCGGTAAGGAACAGAAGTACTACAGGTGCATTATGGGAGTTTACTACAATTGGAGTGATGCATTTACTGAGAGGGGTGAGGCTGGATTTACAATTGTTGAGATAAAACACACAAGCAGAAAAGATAAAAGATGGTAAAAATAAACCTCTACAGGTTTTATTGTATGATTTTAGCATGAACTTTACTTTTAGAATGATGGTGATTCATTTTTACAAAGACAAAACATTAATCTCGATAAAGGTGGAATATAAAATTTGAATGAAAAATGTCAATTGAGCATCTCAAGACCTATTCTGTAGACAACACATGCCTCCACAAATAGATAAGACAAAGGTCAGAAACTAGCTGAATGTGGCACACATTCATTTACTTCAGCTCCTCTGTTTTGGTCATGAGCTGGTTCAAAACTCCACTGTACGCCTCACGGAGTCTAATCTCCTTCCCCATCGCCTCTCGTTTCATTGATGTCTGTCTTTTTTTATGAATGAACAGCAGAGGAGGAGAGGGGAAGGGAAACTGGACTCTTTGTGATAGGCTGCTATCGGTTGACGTCACCTCCGCCGTGACGCGATGCACCCATTCATAAAAAAGGAAAAAACAGAAACAATCCTGAGGAGAAACAGTCAGAGTAAAAGCGAGAAAGAAAGAGACGTGACCGGACTGTGCGTAAAGAATAGTGCGGTTACAATGGACAGATAAAATAGGGGCGCCGAGGGAATCCAGCGCAGGATCCGTGCGCCTTCTTCGGGTTTGAAGGGCGGTGGAGCTGTAAGAAGAGAGACACAGAGGGGAGATTAGCGACAGAGAAGCCTACACACGCAGCTCGAAACGACGTGCGATGGAGGAGCTGTGCGAAATGGACTGCACGGTGCTGAAACGACTCCTGAAGGACGACAGCGCCAAGTGCTTGCTGCTGGACTGCCGTTCCTTCCTCGCGTTCAGCGCGGGGCACATCCGCGGCGCCGTCAACGCGCGCTGCAACACCATAGTGCGCAGAAGGGCCAAGGGCTCCGTGCTGCGCCTGGACCAGGTCCTGGCCGGAGACGAGGAGGTCCGGGGCCGCCTCCGCTCTGGGATGTACTCCGCCGTGGTGCTGTACGATGAGAGGACGCCGGACTCGGATGCGGTGAAAGAGGACAGTACCATGACCCTGGTGCTCAATGCGCTGTGCAGGGACTCCTCCGACACAAACATCTACCTGCTCAAAGGTAAACAGCTTCATTAGTATTATATTAGTACTTATCATTTAATAATAATTATAACGTACAAGTACCACTTGCACCAGTATGCCCAGTAGATCCAGTGAAGTTATGTTGTAATGCTGCTGATCAGTAGTGGTTCTACATACTGGACAGAAAGAATGTCTAAAATTAAAATAGCTCAATTTACAAATGCAATAGATTCCTATAACTGCTACACAAATGATGACACAAATAATTTACTTAAGTTAATTCTTTCAGCCTTTATAAACCAGGATGTACCAGAATACAATATTATTATTGTGATTTATTTATTTATTCTTTTTTTTTTTAACCAATGTTCAGAAAGAGATGATAATTATAACTGTGCACCTGTTTTATGTTGTTACTTGTGCTAACAATTTATTACATTAAGGCTTTAAATAATAATCAGATCAAATAATAATAATAATAATAATGATGATAGGACAAACTGTTTTAGTAGCAGCAGCTACATTTGTGGGCCATTGCTCGTTTTATTTTTTAACCAACAAGCTCAATATTTGTAATTTTAGTGCCTTCACAAAGATAGATAGAAGAGTAGATTGCTTTAAACCTGACAATAAAATATCCCCCTGACTGTGCCCACTGTATTTATATGCAGTGGTATATATATTTATTTCTTTACAATACACACACTCACTCAGTCACTCACAGCTGCACACTTTCACACACAGACCAATGGCTGTGAGATGAGTGAATGAGGTAATGCTGGTGCGTAGAAGCCACATCAAACTGAAGGGACTTGCAGGACACACATGATCGTTTCAGAGAGAGTCCGCTTTGTGTAGACCACTGGTGGCAAACAGTCAAATCTAAAAGCAACACTTGATTTACTGAAAACACTTGATCAGACTATATTTAGACTGCAGGAAATCTGAAAACCAAAGCTGCTGCAAGCTGTGGCGCATTTTACTTTTTTTTTTTTTTAGCAGGGGGGGGGGCATCCTAATGACGCAGACATCTTAAAGCACAGGAGTGTATGTATGTACGCTGTAAAGATGACATTTTCCTGTTAATCTGATTTGATCCCTGCCATGCAGAGAGCAGTGGTCAGCCCACAGATGTATGATAAAGCAAAGGGATGATGGGATTGTTCTGAAATCCGTGGCAGTAGACACAGGACATAGTAGGTCAGGGGTCGTGTAAAAGACTTTATGTGTGATTCACTGGATGTGGAGGACAAAATCCTGGTGCAGATTGTACTTTGACGTTTATGTTGACTGTTATGTTTCACTTATTCTTAAATATGCATCTCTAGTGTGTTTTAGGTGTATAATCCCTTACACTGAATAAAAATATCTCTTTGTCTGTGATGGTCAGTAGTGGATTTAATTCCACACTGTTTCCTTAAGGTATAGGCTACTACTATCTTTTTCCCAAAGCAACACACTTCATTTGATGCATCATATTTCATCTTTGCGTCTTTTTCTTCCAGGTGGCTACGACCGTTTTTTCTCAGAGTACCCAGAGTTTTGTTTAAAGACCAAATCCTTACCATCCCTCACCAGCCAGTCCAGCATCGACTCGGCCTGCTCGTCATGTGGGACGCCACACCACGACCAGGTAAAACTCAACCTGAAAACCTCGCTTACATTTTTTCTTTTAAAAGAATACCTTTTAAAGCACAATTAATATCCACAGTTACTTACATTTACAAATAAATAAAAAAACTGATGATCCATTATCAAAACTAATTAATAATCTTTTTTTTTTTTTATGTATTTCTGCATTTTGTCCTGTAGACAAATTAGTTTCTCACACTAACACTGCGATTCTTGAGGACAAACACAGGAGGCTATTTGCTTTGTTCAACTGTTGTTCACATTCCCACATTCACTCAACCACATTTCCTCATTCAGTCTGGGAATTTAAACTGGCAAATATGTTCATGCAAACTTGTCTCTAGGCCACGCTAAAGACTGCTCAAACATTTGCTGAAAACCCACTTTTTGTTTAAATTAGTCATTTGTCCTGTGGTAGTTCACTATTGATTCACCTCTTCATGACGTCCTGTGACCTGGGTGGCCTTGTTTTCCTGGTCAGCATTGTGCTGTTTGAGTGTGCAGATTCATGTGCGGCTTAGGTTTCATACCTCTGAAACGCATGAGGAGAGTGACGCAGGCAGTCCAGCCTCTATGTTTTCTGAGAAACATGCTCGCTAGTCTTGGGCCACACTGTCTGCTGGATTATTAACCAAGGACTACCCTAGCGCCCTGTTGCAGCATAGATATGGTGGAGTGGTTAAAAGCTGGTTGAGTTATGTTCCTCTTCCCTCCTCCTCCCTCCTCACATTACATCTCTTAGCAGTATTGATCATTTCCTGGTGCTGCGTCAGTCCTGAGGTGGTTAGCGGCAGTGACGTAAACAGTCAATAAGTCTCACTACCAGTATAGACCAACACCCGACTGACCCATCAGATTCAGTAAAAAAAAAAAATACTTTCACTTTTACATTAGAATCTTTTTTGAGAATATGCTTTCAGTAAAAATGGTCTTAATTATATTGGTACGTGTAAACATTGTGATATATTTTACCTTGTGTTGTTCATCAGTGTATTAATTATTAAAACACTTTGTTTATGTTGATGGTGCTAGGCTATACAATTTATACTGATCAACAAAACTAGTTATTTTTTTAGATAATGTACTACTGTGCTTTCACTGTATTGAGCACATAACTGAGTAGAACTGACTTTCAGAGAAAATAAGCTTATTCAACTGAGAAATACTCGTTTTCCACTGTTAATGTGTGAATAATGACAAGGTTTCCTCATCAAAGCATGGGATAATTTGCTGGGATAAGTTGCTGAAACACTGGTCACTTGTTGGGACATTCAGTTCTTCCAGTTGAGCTGTGTTTCCATATGGGGAAACAACTGAGCCTGAGACAGAAACTAACAAACTAAATGGCCCATAACGAATGACTGTGCATTAATCACACAGATAATAAGCTACTCCTGTCTGATGATACGTGTGACTTATGAGATTAGCGAAAAATTTAAGAAAGGTCACACTTATATTGAAGTCATCTGGTATCTGGCCTCTGCACACTGTCACAGTGAATTCTTTGTCTCATTTAAGTTAATTCTCTCCAAGATGGCTTTCTAGGCTGATTGGATCAGGATATGATTCTTTATGAAAGGGAAGAACTAGTAAATTAATTATGAACAAACTGCCTCAGAACAGTAAATGTGTTTGTTCCCTGGTGACTAATAAAGAAGTAATTAAGTCTTCCTTTCTTTATCTAGGGCGGCCCAGTCGAGATTCTCCCCTTCCTCTACCTTGGAAGTGCCCTCCACGCCTCGAAGAAGGAGCTTTTGGACGCAATAGGAATCTCCGCCTTGCTAAATGTGTCGGCCAATTGTCCCAACCACTTTGAGGGAGCCTACCAGTACAAATGTATTCCTGTGGAGGACAACCATAAAGAAGATATCAGCAGCTGGTTCCTGGAGGCCATTGAGTTCATAGGTCAGTGAGCAAATGTGTGATGTGCGTGGTACATTAACAGAGCAAATGCACTCTCATGGCAAATAGCCACAAAAAAACGGGGCTTCCTTCGGGCTACAGCACGTTGTGTACTTGATGTGGTTAAGGTCACATGATTTTCGAGTCATATTAAAAGAGCTGCGTGTGTTTGTTCGTACTGGTGGATTTTGTACAAGCTCTTGCAGTGTGTGCTAGTACACATGAAATTACTTTTTTTAATATAAATGGCAGGACAGGTGTAGGGCTGCTACAAATGATCATTCTTCTTTTTATTATTATTATTATATGAATTTCTAGGGTGTTTTTTCAATTAACTTATTTTTTTCATAAAACACTTTAAAACTGAACTGCATGTAATGTTTTGTCAACTCAAAAAACATTTAAGTTAATAAGATGAGACATTCTAGCAATTAAGAAGTCGAAACCATTAAATAATTAGCATTTTCGTTTGAAAATTAACAAAGACTATTATTTATCAAAATTGTTGCATTTTTTGATGACTTATGCTTTATTTTAACTAAATCTAATTAACTGTCGATTAAACCTCACGGGTGGGACTGTAATGTCCCTTCTTCCTTTGGATTTTCTGTTGATGCAGTTTGAGTCTTGGTGGCTCATCACTGCTCATGCTAATGTACCAGTCCTCTTCTTCTATTAATGTCAAACTGACTGGAAATGTAAAGCATGTCACTTCCTGTCTGGGGTCTGAGAAATATTTTCAGAAAAAGAGCTCTCACAGAGCAGCAGTGGAAATCCTTCAGGCAGATGATAGCAAATCAGACATTTGATCAGTGGAATGTGTTAAAAAGTATTATTTATTGATTTATTTTGATAAAGCTGCCCTTTATTGATCAGACATCAGACATTGTGGAGCCTGAAAAACAGAAAATCAAATGATGCTTTTACAGACAAACAACATAACAAAATAATGTAATGGTGAAATGGTAAAATATTCCAATCAGTCATATCTCTGCAGCATGATTTCAGATATGTGTCCATGTAAATATTATAGGTGAGTGTGTAATTTGCTTTTAGTTTGCATATCCATGCTGTGTGTGAAGTTCCTGTGCTGTAAGTGCATGTTCGTGAGGGTGTGCTGCGATGTGTGTGTGTGCGTGTGTGTGTGTGTGTGTGTGTAGGTGCTGGTATGCGTCATAGTTAGCTGCTGTGGGACCAGGGTCTGACTCATCCACTGTTACCGGGTGAACAGACGCTGTGGTAGAGTTACCTGAAAACTGTTTATGTGTGGAAGAGAAAGACTGAAGAAGGACAAAGCACTAACATTTCAAAACGAGAGCAAAACAAAAAGGATAATAAAACAATAAAACAATAAAAGTCCCTCCATTAGCTTCTATATATTCTCTGCTTCCAGAGATGCTTCACACACACACTCCATACCAGCTGAGGTTGTTAGGAAAATTGAGTTATTCTAAACGCTTTAATCAAACTATTACCTAAACCTAGTTATTCACAGTTACAAAGTAACTGCATGTTCAGTATCTTAGTATACTGAAAGAGGCAGCGACAGAAATAGGACAGGGGAGGAAGTGTGAAAAAGAGGCTGATGACTCAAAGTTTTGCACTTGTGTGTTTCAGTTAAATGTGGTTAGCTGCTTTCTCACTTTGAGGTTAGCTACCAGTTTTTCTGCAAAGAGAGGGGAGGGCAGGAAATGAGAGGAGTTTGAGGCAAAGCGTCACTGTACATCTGTTGTGTTTTAATATACTTGGTAGCTGTAAAGAAATGGTTTATTAGATTATGTTCTCACAGTCAGAGTTATAAACAGTATGACTTAAGGTCTTTCCTTTATATTTGTGAAAGTCTTGTTTGTGCTCTCTGAAGAAGAAAGAGCTGAACATGAGCTGAACTCATTTTGTTTCCTTTTTGCATCTGTTATGTTTAACATACTCAATTACTAGTGGGAGTAAATTAACTAAATTAACTCCTACAAAATTTTCAGACGTTTTACTTGGTGTTAAAATAAAAACAACAACATTTAGATCATTTGTGTTCACTTTTATTATTTAAGTAGAGGGTCTTTTCACCAAATAACTACCAAAAGCACAAAACAACAGTCTATAAACATGCTAAGGCCTACAGCAAAGTGCTGATTTAAACAAAGCACAGCTGTGTTTCTGTGTCACCCAAGTTCTTACAGTTTCTTCATAAGCTGCAATTTTTGTGGCCATTCATCTTGTAGTGGTTGAGACATTTCAACCCAAAACACATATTTCCTCCTCATGGTGTTGCTGTAAGACGTTGGTGAATTCCCAACATCACTGGGGCACACTAGAGATTTTTGTAGTAGTTTGTAATTTATTATTTACAGTTATATATATTATTCTATTATTTGTTGTGGTAACCTCTGACCCCCACATTATTTTCCCAGATTCTGTACGAGACTCCAGTGGACGAGTGCTGGTCCACTGTCAAGCAGGCATCTCCCGCTCTGCAACCATCTGCCTTGCCTACTTGATGAAGAGGAAGCGCGTGCGTCTGGATGAAGCCTTTGAGTTTGTGCGCCGGCGCCGCAGCATCATCTCGCCCAACTTCAGCTTCATGGGCCAGCTGCTGCAGTTCGAGTCGCAGGTCCTCGCCACTTCATGTGCTGCCGAAGCAGCCGCCACAGCTAGCCCGCTGCTGGGACCCAAGTCATCGGCAACCACCACCTCAACGACAGCCACACCCGCCTCTCCGTTCATTTTCAACTTCCCGGTCTCAGTGGTGAACCCCGTTTACCTGCACCACAGCCCTATCACAACCTCACCTGGCTGCTGATGGACAGTCAATCGCAGCCTGCCAAACAAACTGAGCACAGACTGGGCTGGCATTGGCCTGAGATGTCAGTCGAACTGACCTCTGTAGTATGAACATGCTTCCAGAGTGGGGAGGTGAGAAGCTTCATGGTGCCTGATTCAAGACTTTTAACATAAAAGTTGTTAAACTTCAGAAACCAGCCAACGCTCCTTCCATTTTAACACAAACATTCAGACTGACCAAAAATGAACTGGCTTTTAAATGAGTTCGGATGGAGTGTTGGGCTGAAGTTTACTGAAGATACACCCTCTTCCTTGAAAAAACAACGACGTGCACAAAGGCACACTGACACAGAAACAAACACAGACACATGAGCAGCAGCGAACACTTTTTTCTCTCTCTTCTCTCTCTCTGCCTCACACACACACATTCATGATTACCAACTGAATAAGCGCAGTATGAAGACAGGGTCTGTTGCTATGGAGACAACAGGTCTTTAGGAGAGGAGATGGACACAGGAAGGAAGGAGGAATTTTAAGCACCCGCTCTTTCCCCTTTCCCTCCTGTTGCCGGACAAAAGAGATGGATGGAAAAAAGAGGGGAGGAGACGGTGATAGAAAGCAGGAGCCTCTTCAGTGACAGGTGCTTTGCCAGCGATCCGACCGGAGCTTCCTGTCTTTCATACATCCTCTTCCTCTCTCTGTCCCCCGCACCTTCCTCTCTTCTCATCTCCTATTCATCCTTTTATATTCCTACCCTCCTCACCTCCTCCTCTCATCTCTGTCTCTCATCTTCGCCCTGTCCGCCCCCTTTCCTCTGCTCCTCATCCCCTCACTGAAGAGGCTAAATAAATAAAATAAAATGCCAAATAACAGTCAGGCCCTTTGGACTGGAATCCCCCCCCACCCCCCCACCCCCCACCCCAGTAGACCCCTGATACAAATTTTAAGAAACCCCTTCTGCTACATCACAGAGAGTAGTTTCTGATGAAAGTGCTGAAAGGTAAAACTGGACGAATGTGTGTGGTTCATGTTAAATTTTCATCATCTTTTACTGAATTCTCCATTTAGATTCTAGAGCACAGTGGCCCTCGATGACCAAGCTGGTACTTTTATTTAATTCATTATGTATCATCTGTTCTCTGTCGCTGTCCTTTTTCCCAAATATGCATCATTTCAAAGACACTGGTTTCAGCTCTTTTCTGCAAGTTTATTTTAATAGCATACTTAGTTAAACTGAAAACACTGACTCCTACTGGATGATTTAAAACAATGGTATACCTTTTAAATGAATGGGCTCAAATGTCAACCACCAGTGAATGGTCCTTTAAGATGTTTGTGCCTTGTTCATAAAGTTGTTCCATGGCTTTAGTTAACCCTGGATTTCTCAATAGATTGATACTTTTTTTTTTAGCTGCCAGGAAGCAGATTTCTAAATGGTGTCCGTAGTCAGCAGTGCTGTACAAACATTATTCCACAATGTCAGAAGAGCGAAAGTCTCAGTCTTTTCCCTTACATGTTCAGTGTTGGACACAATGACACACTTACTAAGCTGTACATGAGTTGGTGTAATTCTGTATTAGGCCTCAGTCTCATGGTGACGCTGTCCTTACCAAGACACCTAACTCCCTCAACCATTAGAATTGCATTCGTAAAGAACTTTAGAAAGATTATTTTAAACACCTTACAGAAATAATCCTGAAACCCTAATGAATACCCTGACTTTTTATTATGAACAAATTGAATTGCAATACTTTAGCACATAGATAAATATTTTTTTTACTTAATTATCAAACATTAGGGACCCTCAGTAAGAAAGGTTTCAGAAGGATTTTAAGATTTGATTTTTAGGCCATAATACAACATTTCATTCATTCAGTGTGTGTCTGTAGTCACACAAAAATCATAATCATCGTTTTTTTTCAATAGCTCTGCCCGTAGCATTTTGAAGTTACGCAATGCTGTACTTACAATCCATTCATTCAAGAAAGCTAAGAACAGCTGTGACTTTTTAGGATGCCACACTGTAATACCATGTGACGGCTTCATGACGTCACAATATCAGACAATGTTTTGTGTGGCTTAAGTTCGACACTCTGTGCTAGAAATCCAAAGGCACAAAGTCTAACCATGGTTGATTTTCAACCCAGGTCCTCATGTACACACAAGACGCACAGGCAGATACACAAGAACACATGTGCACACAAACACACGGACAAAGGACAAGGTTCCCAAAAAAAATCTGTCTTTTAATTTTGTTGGCACCTATCTCTGTAGCACTTTGACGTGATGCAATACTATATTTATAATTTATGATTGATTTGCACATCATGGTGATACTAGGCTGACTAGACTTTGCATAAAGACATTTTTTCCATGTTGAGAGAGAGAGAGAGCGAGTGACAGAGATAAAAGTGAGCCAATCTGTAAAAAACGCAATACTTTATACACATGTGTGTGGTTTGTATGGTCTGTCTGCCTCTCTGTGTTAGTCCACCTGTCTCTCTGTCTGGTCAAAGCTGTTTACCCATCATGGCAATATCAATCCTCCACTTAGACATTTATATGAAAAAATAATTTTCCCTGAATTTTATTGTGGAATGAATGATCTGTGCATTTATTTATTACTGAAGATCAACTGTTGAATAAACAATGTTCTTAATTAAAGTGTATGTGCTCTGTTTTGGAAATACAATTTACAATACAATTTAAGACAATCTGTCATTTTCATACTAGTAACAAGTCAAACAAATGCAATAGATTGACAGGAATTTCCATTGTTAAGAATATATTTCACAGAATGACTGGTTTGCTTTTCTGGTTTGCATTTCTAATACAGTCAAGGTGGTAACCACAACAGTAACTCTACAGTCAGTGCAATCTAATTCAGTATCAGTTAAATAAAGTATTAAGCTTTTGCATGCTTATGATTTTAGCAGAAAAGGTTCAGGTAAAATAACAATTAAATCGTACATATAGGTAAATACATAATAAAGTAAAATGTTTCAAATTAAAATCCACCTGCAAGAATAGTGAAACATCTGGTGTTGGGTTTCCCTGCTGTACAGTCATGTGTAGGTGTCTCCTTACACATTTTACCAAACAACACATCTTCTAAAAAATAAATCCTATATGTGAGAACATATTATTACAGTATACCGACAGCATGTGTATATGTGTATCTAACGCTCCTGCTGCTGAAAATAAGTGTAGGCTTGCAGCACCATCCAGTGGTGGTGAATGATACAAAAAAAAAACTATAAACCACCACAACCACAGATGTCAATGGTAGGTAGTTGTTGTTAGATGTTTTAGATATAAACATCGACAGGTCATCTTAAAATATTATTTGTAATATAAGGTGGATGGGGTTTCTCTCAGCAACACAATACCTTATTATATATACCACGTCACATTTCACTACTTCAACGCTACTGTGCATTATATTTGATTTGTTGTGTTGTGTGTTTTCAAATTCTTGGAGATGTGTTTCTACCCCGAAACAGAAAGTCGCGTCTTGCTGTCTTGCTTTGGGCAAACAGCGCCCCCTGGAGGACAGCAGCTGGTAAAGCCGCGTCAGCCTGCGCGCGCTGCTGCTGCTGCTCACAGGTGAAGTTAATTATCGCTGATTAGAAAAGGTGAGTGAACAGTTCAGGTGCGGTCGCCGCTACGAAACTGCTAAACTGCTAATACGTGGGACACTATTTGAGTGAAGCCAGCTGGAGTTCGGTTGTAGACCAGTTGGAGACAGTTCGTGAGCAACATACATTTTCAAACAGCTAGACAAAAAGAAGCTTTTTTTCCAGCGTTGTTTACATCAGCTAATGAGCTAACTGTTAGCTGTGACGGAGGCAGGATGTGACGGGTTCATACTGTATTTGCCACTGAGGCGACGAACGAGTGTTGTGGTAATAACAATTTTTCTTTATGAAGAACATAATAATTTACTTCAGTGTCAGATAAGGTGAGTAATATGTTGTATATTCCCCTTACTGTGCGGTGTCCTCAGTGTTCAATGGAGTTTCAATTATTGTCAGTAATAATATATTTTTAAAAATGTCATACAATTTGTGTAAGAAAATGGAATTTCTAATTGATCAAACTTTTAATACTAGTAGCTCAGAATGTAACAGTTAGGGTCGGTATCCTGATTTTGATGACTTCACATATCACTGCTATTAACCCTTCTCGCTGGACGTCTAGACAAACAGAGGAGCCGGTTAGTTTCTGGCTGTCAGACGCAGCCGGTTAGATGGATTAGGAAAAAAAAAAAGGTCGAACCTGTTCATCTCCAGCGGTATTCATGATTCTGCTTTTTCTCAGTCTTAATTTACTATACATATGGGAATTTGAGTTGATGAATTGCAGTGTTTGTTTCTGTTGTTGAGTTGGCCCCGGTGCCAAATGTTTTCACTCTCATGGCCATTTATCTACTTGCGAAAACACGAAATCAATCAAACTTGTAAAGGAAACAGGATGCATTGGACTTTAAGCATAGTTAAGTGCCTCCCTAATCTCAGACGAAACAAATGACAAAAACGAGGAGAGATCCAATGAAGGTGTGGCCTAGACACTGGTAGTGGATTTAAGATGGGAGGTGACAGACATTTAGATTATGTTGTGATGATGGGGCAAGGGTTGTGCAGTAATAAGTGTGAAAGACAGCCAGCATCCATTGATTTGATTGGCTTAGGAACAGGCTTCCTAATCACTTAATCTCCTTGATATATTAAAACATGCCCGCATCTATTTACACTCTTTAATTTACTCTCAATATTATGTCATCAACACACTTGATTTGTCTGACCTACACTTAGGCTTTTTTTAAATGAAGCAATCTATGCAACAGAACTCTGTTACAAGTTTGTATCTCTGAAATTCTCATATTGGCATTTGTCAGGCCTAAAGAGCCTAATTATTACACATTTCAGTAAAATACAATACAAATTACAACCTACAGTTTTTATTGTCTATGTACAGGACCAGCCAAAAGTTTGGGCCATCTGTTGAGTTGTACTGATGAGCCTGTACACCACTAAGCATGGAAGGATGGTGGTGTTATATCATTGGGGTGGTTAAGCAAACTTATCCAGCACAACATTCTACATCTTGCCATCCCATCTGGTTTGTGCTTAATAGGACTATGACTTGTTTTTCAGAAGGACAAAACACACCTCCAGGCAATTTGACCAAGAGAGAGGGATGGAATGCTACATTGAAACCACATAACCTGGACTTAACTGAAATATACGGTAAACCATATTTATTATGTTTGTTTCTTATAACTTCATGTTATGTCATATTTGTGTTGTACTGAGTATGTATGTACAAAATGATAGACAATGAAAAAACACTGAATTAGAAGGCCCGTCCAAACTTATAACTGGCAATGTGTATGTTTTTATGTGTGCATATATATGATGACATGTCTGCTTCAGTGAAAAGGAAAAAAAAGACACTTTAAGTTCTTTTATTAAGGATTTTTTTCTGTACAAGAGTGAGGAGTATTTGTTCCACATGTTGGCTGATCAGCAGCTCTGTACAACTGTCTGTACAATAGGTCAAACCTATCCAAGGAGGAAACGGTGTCAGTTAATTCAGTGTCTTTTGGTAGAAGTCAGTCCAGAAGGTGAGACAAGAATTGTTACACTCCAAACTATTTACAACAAGATGGCTGACTGGCTCTTTAGACAGGTAAGTTGAGACAGACCAGCAACAACACAATTCAAAGAGTTATCACATGAAAATGTCTTTGAAAAGTCTTTACAGAAAAAACAACAAAAACAATTAATTTTATCCATAAAAGAGCCAATAAAAGGCCCATCTGGAGTTAGTTTATTTACAGTATCAATCAAAAACAAAGGTGTCAACTCTGTTAATAAATCATATAGTGCTGAAAGGTCAACCACACAACATAAATGCCACCTGCTCTGTTTATGAAGAGAGTCAAAAGTGTTACTGACACAACATCTGAAACCTCTGTTGAAATGCAGAGACTAATAATGATGAAGCAAATGTGTTGTGAAATGGCAAATGTAAAAAACAAACAACAAAAAAAACATATCTTACACATAAGATCATACACGGATCAGTCACATCATTAATAAAGCTCTGGTGGTCTTTTAAAATGATGAATAACTAAACCAGGAGGTGTTAACGTTATTGAGCACAGGGGTCAGTGTAGACGCTCTCACTGTTCTGCAGCAAGCTGTGATTGACTGTATGTGCTGAGCATTAAAATGACCCCTGTCCAGCACAATATTAACACCACCAAGTGTTGGCTAATCAGTGTATATTTTGCTGTGTCTCACAACTTTTCACTCTAAGAATTTGAGCTGTTACAATTTAATTCCAAGTTTTTTCATTTTTCTCATTTATATACTCTACAATTGTTGTTCTTTTTTTCAATGTTTAACTTTTAATTAATTTCTCCTCAGACGAATCACTCTTTAATTTGTTGAAATGTGCACCTGCACAAAGAATGTACCACTTCTTTTGGAATTAAATACTGGTATCAAATTCATAGCCTGCAATATAGAGAAAACATGTGAAAACTTAACAGCTTAAACAGTCTGACACAGTGGCTCAGACCAACATCATCTTTACTTTTCCTTGAAAGAGCAAATCAGCTGAAATCTGAGTTGGACTGTCAGACACCATAATACCAACAAAGTAGGGATTAAAACAAATCCAATGTCACAGTAGCTTTGTCAGTCTGGAGTCTAACATTTTTTTTTTTTGTGTTCTAACTGAAACACAGCATCCTTAACTGAACTCTATTTTGACAAGCAGATATAAAGCTGCTGTGTGACTTTGGGAGAACTCTAACATAATGAGCGTCCCAGTGATTTCAAGGCAATATTTAATTTCAAAAACTGTTAAGGCCGTTTAGTTCCATTCCTTGTAGCTCAAGGGATTTCCAAGTCCTAATACAGATGAAATAAGCTAAACCCATGCATGGTGCTGTGTGATGTACAGTGTTGTTTCATTAAAAACAGTAATCATAAATAAGAACTATCAACAGAAACACAGTTTACAATAATCAGTTTAAGCTTACAGTACATAGTGTGAGGAATTTGATAATCTTGCTGTTGTGAGCTTTTTCATACATGGTAGAATAGTTCAATCTACACAACACATTATCCTCAGTCTCAGTCAACCTGTAGATTCCTGGTCATGTAAATGAGGCTTGCTTTTCACATTTGCTTCATGTTTTGGGAAGTGTCAAGTCAGAAGGATCAAGAAGACTCTAGAAACTAATAAAGGGGGGAGGGGGGCCCCATACGGTTCATACAGTATACTATATATTATACAGACTTTGTACTTTAACTCAGTACTACATGTAGTCCCTCTGCTGCACCACTAGGAGGCATCACAGGGTACAGGTAGAGAGGACAAGGTAAAGAAGACAGTAGTCTCATGTAAACTCGGGAAATATTGGTCCATCTGAGAGGGGACATGTAAAGAGGAGTGACACTCTGGTGTAGCAGCAGAGATATGAATGTTAAGCTACACGATACAGGACCAGGGTTAATCACAATGGGAGACTGGCCCAGTCAAAACTTTGAAAAGTCATTGTTGATCCCAATTATTTATTGCAGTGATTGTAAACAGGTGACCAATTTTGGTGTAATTTGAGTTGCCAAGTACACCTTGAGTGAAAAAAGTGGGGGTCGAGTGTAAGTGTAACAACTTTGCATTTAGTGTTTGTATGTACATAGACTGAGTTTGGACTGTTTTGTTTTCCCATTTGAGCTGGATTAAAACCAACAACACCTACCATATTTGACTGTTTGAGCCAAAGTACATGACCTTTTAGATGCAGTTTCTTTAGACGCCAACTGCAAGTTAGTGACCTGGAAAAACCTTCAGATTCTCCGAAGTAATAGAACATCTGTTTAATTTTATCATATGCATGGCTTGTTTTAAAACTTAAAAAAAAAAAATTCATATATAGGAAATTAAGGCTCAGGTAGCAGTAAGTTTAGGTTTGATAGTTGTCTTGGTCTTCCATTCAGCTATTGTGGTTGCTGCTCACATGTCACAACTTAGCCCTGCCAAACTTAGTTTTCTGGCTTAGTTAATCAAAAAATTTGAAAATTGATGTCCATGTTTTTCTTTAGTATATTGACAGTATATTTGCTGGCTTCTGCTGCATTTTGACATAAAATGATTTGATCCAATTAGCAGTCGAGGAAGATGGTGTGTGTATATAGTGTTTTGGAAAGTCTGCAGTACAGTACTGGACTATGGTCTCCTTACTGATTATGGTCTCCTTACTGATTATGGTCTTCTTCCGGAGTTCTGGGTATTAGCCAAAGTAATCTTTCACTTTTCATCACTCACATTTCATTGTTTCTTATTTGTATACTGTAGAAAAGATGTGGGAACAGAACTGTGTTGTGTTTTCATGGGCCTTGCCTGTACAAATATGACAAGCCGTTACAAAATGCCAAAAGTTGCTAAATCAAAACACCTTAAAAACATGGGGTAGAATACATAAGCAGCACAAAGGTGTAAAATCAGGGATGTTTGTTTAGCTCTGGACATGTAAATGTTAAAAAAAAAAAAAAAAAAAAAAAAAACGGCTTACTTTAATACTTTCACAAATATTGATAACCATTTTCATTTTCTCCTGGAAAATTAGACCTCATAATTTACTGCAAATGTCCTTATGGATTTTTGCTGCTTTGGACTGTGCACGTATGCTATCCCAAAACAAGACACAGCTTCTTCATTCTGCTTTTTGTTTCTAAGGATCATCTGACTCCTGCGTGGTCGATGTGCCTCGACAAGTAGAGCTCTGGAAGCTTTGTTCTGGGTCTGATGTTTGAAAGGCCTTCAAGTTCAGCACTACACTTCATAAAGAGGAGTTATAGTCCAGTGCAGTGTGGCCTTTTTCTGCTCCAGCTGTGAATATGTGTTGTTTTAAGACTTCTGCTCGGCGGTGGCAGCAGGTGCGGGCTGACTCTCTGGCTTCATGATCTGATAGGTGATCAAGTACTCTGGGTAAGCCTGTGAAACGATATTAGACTTACTTCAAGTTTTGTAGTCATGAGTTGATTAAAAGACTGATTTGGATAATTAGTGAAAAATATTTCACATATTAAGTGATAATGAAAATGGTTGCAACTATTTCATACTCCAGTGTAACAGACGATGTTTACAGACATGACCAGACAGTTTCATGAAAAAGTGTTTGTACTGACCTGCTCCCCTCTGTAGATGACGTATTCTGCATACGCCAGTCCATTGACACTGGGCCGTCCTATAACGGAGTGGTGTCCAGGGGGAGCATGGGCCATTTTCATCGCACTGAACTGTAGGAATGACTTACCCAGTGTCACTCTGCAGAACAGCATCTGCCTGCAAGTACAAAGACATGCAAAGACCCATCCCGTCACTGGTAAGATTGCACACAAACAATATTCAGATCCCTCCCTTTATGTACACGTGTTGTAGATTTAATTTGGACTTTAGAAAATTAAGTAAATATATAGAAGGTAAAGTTTTGTCTCACCAGTCTACGCTTACTTTTGAAAATATATTAAATCTCAAACATTTAAACTTCATTTATAAAAGTATTTGGATTCTTAGAAGCCCGTTTGGCAGGTCTGAAGTGTCAATACGATTTGCACACCTGGATTTAGGCAGTTTATTGCATTCTTTTTCACAGATCCTCTCAAGCTCTGTCAGATTGGATGTGAAATGTTTGGGCCATTTCAGGTCTTCCCACAGATGTTCTGAGGTTTAAGTCTGAACTTTTGGCTTTCCAAACATTCCTCCCAACATCAAGCTTAATAGTCAGGGGGCCCAATGCATAAAACTCTACATAGGTTAATGATTGAAACTGGGAGAAAAAAATATGTGCACTTTTCAGCAAATTTAAAGACTCTCATATGCCTGATTCTGTTTTATAGATCTTGATTATCATGAAAAATGAGTACATGTGCACAATTTACTCCCACAGTTCGCCATGAATGGAAGAACAAATGCCCTTTAACAGTTGGCAAAGTGACAGCGGTGCTCATTCCGCTACTCCAAAAGAAGAACAGATGGCAAAAAAAGTTTTAATGATTATACTGCATTGATGATGTTTTATAACAACTGCTGTGGCGGCTGTGGCCATCTATAGCCTCCATACGGCGGCTGATTTATCACACTTAATTGTGAACCACCATGGCTTTGATCTGATCTGTCATCATTAACCTATTAAGCATCTAGAAGATGATAAATTACTGATGTATAAGTGTTGAAAGAAAGTTTAAAAATTTGTTACATCGAAGTGATTACACTTAAAAAAAAATAAAATAAATAAAAAAAATTACTGATGGGGAAACAATGGCTTTAAATAAAAAGACAAAGTCAACAATTCAAACAGTTAAGTTACCAGGTCTTAATTGTGCATTTGATTGAAATGTGTACATTCAGGATTGGGAGTATTGAGTAAATGCTTAATGTTATGTTGGATTACAGTTCTTATCTTATATTTAATCTCCTTGCAATTTTATTTACATTTCCTCTAGAAAACTGTATGTACATATGTCTGAAGTACAGTATGCGTGAGGTGCACAATTTTATTTCTCACTTGCTCTGTGTCCAAATTCTATTCACAATAGGTTTTACTATATAAATGTAGTTAGTTGTAAAAATCCGTTAAAGCAACTGGCCAAAAGTAAGTTAGATCATACCTGTGGCAGATGTAGCAGGAGCGGTCTTTGTGGGTGGGACAGCCTGTGCCTCCACCAATCCCATACACATACTGGTTGCTCTTAGAAGAGTTCTCAGCAAAATAGATGCCAGCGCCAAACATGCCTCCAATGTAGGCGTGACGCTCATCAAAGCCCTTATGGATGATGGCGTTGATAAAGGGAGAACCTGGCATGAGAAATGTTTTCAAAAAAGTGAGGAAAAAGTTTGATAGCCCTGCAGGAACACACAAGAGTCTGCTGGCGGACCTCCATGTCTCATTATCCTTTTCTGATTGTCCAGACAGTGGAGATACCCTGAGAGTGGCTCCTCTATTCAAAGAGGAGAGAGAGTATTGGCATTACAATACAACAGTGTATCTGACGTGATGTCTACACCTTCCCTTTCATGAATAGTTCTAACAGCTCAGTTCTACAGGCTGTGAATCACAGAGCACAAAAATATAAAGAATGCAGGCAAGGCAGAGCTTTCCAGATACTGTTTGACTAGTATTATTCTGGGAAATCCATGATCTAAGAGACTTTGAACGTGGTATGATTGTTTATGCCAGACACAGTTTCAGCCATCATAGAAACAAAACGACTTTCTGGGACTTTTTACTTTACAATGCTTAAGATTTTTAAGAAACACAACTCTGCTGCAGTCTTGAAGGTTGTGTCCATACTGAATTTTATGGTTGAAAAGGGACATGGAAGATTAAGAGATTTGTTCAAGCCTACGGCGAGTCTGCAAAAACAAAAACCGCGCAGTACAAAGCCAGTTGATCTTGGACCATGCGAATGGCTGAATGTTGAAGCAAAAGCCCAAGCTGTATTTCACCGTGTCAACTAAGAAGAAGTGACTGATGCTGCAGGGGAGATGTAACCAACCATTTGAAGAGGGAAAATAGTTAGTATAGAGAAATTAAAGGTACCCTTATGACATACGGTTCCCTACTGTACATTGTTAACTTAGCTGCTCTCCTGCACCAGAGTGTCTCTCAGTAATTTAATATTTTTAAACTACTATTTACTACTACTATTACTGCATGATATTCTCAGCTGTGATGAAACGCCTGTTCTAATAAAGGACAATTCCTTTTTTAAATTAGATTCAAGACACTTGGCTGTCAACTGTATTACTGCTGGTGCGAGGGGTTAACATAGCTAATTTCTATCAATTTTACATCCTGGGATATTATTGTTATTCTCTATCTCCAGTAGACTCACTTACTCCAGTATCACAAAGCCTGGGCTTTCCTATCTGGCTACAAGTTCATTTATGTGAAAGAGGCAGAGTTGTTAATTAGGGTCATCGTCGCCAGAACCATGACTAAACTACTTGATATGAGAAGAAACTATAATCCTACAGAAAGAAAGTTTGGTTATAACTTGAGCAAAACACTGAGTGAACTGTAAATGATGTGATCACGTAACTAGAATAGATAATGAGTCAACTTCTAGATAACGTCTGCTGGTTGACTGAGAATCTTCACTGATACCATTTTAAAGGGCAAGATTATTATTGTAGTGGGCTTCCTGACAATGTCCATCTTCTCTGTTGATGTAGAAACTATTATGTATGTCATGCACATGAAAACTGTCTGTGCTAGCAAAACGGAAAGGAAGACGTAGAGGAAAAGTTACTCCTAAAGTTAATGTCCCTGATATGTTCATTTATAACTACTGAAAATGGCCTATTTAACATAGTATGGACTATTTTTCTAATAAAACACAATTTTCATAGAATGTTTTTGTCTGAGCTGCATAGAATAAGTTTAATAAAGCATCTTCTGTCAGAAATACAACAATCTTCCAGTCTGAATCATCATTATGTAGTTATTTAAAGAAAACATCAGAGATTATTAGAAACACCTGACTTTTAAAACCCATAAAGCCTGAAACCACAAAACTATTTCACTGACTCATTGCTCCTTATTCATCACATTATTGCAATGAATTTTGTCCCTGCTTGGATCCTGTATGAATAATGATCTGGTCATATTTGGGCTGTTTACAGGTTTTGATTTGATCCTCTACATCTAACCTACACCGGATCAAGTTACCCATGCATGGAGCCAGCTTCCTGATACCAGAAAATGTGAGTTAAGTCCAAAAATAGTTGGATAAGCTACTAACCTTACTTTGTGATTAGTGGCACATCATGCTGCCATTGGTGCTTTCTCTCTTAGGGATGATCTGGCATCAGATATGCTTCTCATAAATGAATTTAAATCAAATTACTGGGTTTGAGAAGGTTTCTCAGAGTTCTGTTTTGGATGAGGTCCAAAAATTGTTTAACCTCTACAAGGAACACACAGTGTTGTGTTGTGGTTTAATAATTGTATTAACTTACCGTGAAAGAGCATGCGCTCATTATGGTGGTTGTGATTCTCGTCTGCAATTTCCTTTTGTCTGTGTGCATATCTCTCTCGTAGCTTCTTATTCACCACCTTCTGAATCTTCAGTCAGAGAGAGGAGGGGAGAAACAAAAAGGGGAGAGAGAGAGAAGTGTCACTTTTCATGTGACTCAAGAATTAAAATGTATTTGCAAAAGTCAAGACACCACATTTAGAACTGACAAACCTTTTTAATAAAAGTACATGCACTTTGCTTATTTGTAGTCACCATAAGAGAAAATGGATCTGTTTTTGTATTTTGAGTACTCACTTTGATGATGTTGTACCGGCTGAAGACTCCGCCTGCGTTGCCTCCATCGCGGTGTTCTCTGATAGTGCTCTGTAGCTGAGGTGGAAATAAACAGGTGATAATAAAAATACACATGCAAAGCTTTTAAAAGGGGAAAGGTGTGGGATTAAAAAAAAGCTAATGAAATGCAGTTTCCATATATCTTCATCACAAAGTGTGATTCATGCAACTCTCTTTACATCAATACAGTTATTATATTTTTACCTTTTACCAGTGTTTTCATATTCAGAGAAAAATGCAAGTGACAAACTAGGCTGAAATTTCTTTTCTTCTTAATTCTCTAAAGCCCATGACCACTTAGCCAGTGATCAAGTGAAGCAGCAGCTCATTCAGAGTAGATCCCTCAATGATGCCTGTGGGAAATTTAGAACAACACAGCTGCAGAAGCGCAGCATCAGCAGAGATAAAGAAGTGCTGCATCTGGGCTTGCAAATTGACATCCCTAAAATAAATTTGGGGGTGCTTGGGCAAATGCAATGGAGAGATGTCAGTCATTTTAAAAATTCTGATGTAAAAAAATACAGATTCATTGACCTATTAAATTCAAGTAAATCACAAATAACTGTAAAATTTCATTGTCATTTCCTTCTGTCGTTTCTATTAACTTTAAAATCATTAAGACTGATGTTTCCTGTCTCCTTCAATTTCTGCTTACATTTACAAGCACAGCACTGCCAGCAGAGCAGTCATACTGATATGAAGCCTTGTTCCTAACATGGATATATGCATTGAAGTGGAAAAAACGTAATCTAAATGTGTATTGTCTGTTTTCTGAGTAAATTACTTTGTGTACATGTGTGAGGGTGTAAAAGTGTGTTTACGTACTTCCTCCTCCACCGACTGAAACTCTTTGTCGTCCGGTGCCAGGTCAATCAGCACGGTGCCCTGGCTGGAGCAGTGGAACGTCAGGTATGGGTTTGCACCTTCAAATGTAGATTTTGAAAGTCAGTCATAGATAAAGATGCAGACCAGTCATGTCTATATGTACATACAGTTAGGCCTATTATTAAGGACTTAAATAATCTGAGGACAGAATATAGCCCATGCAATTTAATTCATCCTGATACTTCTTTCAGCAGTCACATCATCAATAAACACCAGTGACCTTGTTTCATTAGCTACCATATGTCCCGATGACATAACACTGCCTCCACCGTGTTGAGCACAAGACAGTAAGCTTTGGATCATGAGCTGTTCCTTTCCTTTTCTCGTCCCATCATTCTGGTACACGTCATACCTGAACATGCAACTGCTTGTCAGCCATTTTTCCATTATATAAACCTGCAAAAACATGTGTATGATAATTGCTGTAATTCCCTAAATGGTTAATTGATTCCTGCTCACATCTTGAGTGTTTCATTTAAAATATGTGGTGGCGTTCAGAGGACACATGCCAGCACACAACTATGTATCACATAATCAGGATACACTGCTTGATTGAGTAGAAGGACTTTGTCACAATTGCAATATGTTTTTAACATTTCCAGTAATGTATATTTTAAGATGAAATAAAGTAAATCTTAACCATAGCATGCTGACATTCTGTTATGTAATTTTAGTAGTTTTTCCTAGACAAGAGTTTGCCCTGTTTTGTGTCTGCATACAGTATAGTGTTCTGACCTTGCTGGCCTCCCAGCAGCCTCTCGATGCCCTTGATGAGTTTATGTCTGTGACCGTAAGCGTTGATGCCAATCTCTTTCAGCTCCTCGTGACCCATGTCTGCCAGCACATCCAGCGAAATCTGCCCCGAAACAACAAAGAGGTCACGTCAATCTTGATTATGGTTGTCTGCTGTCTAAATAATAAAACTTAATCTTCGTTATGTGCATACACACTTCTACATCTATTGACTAAATAAAATTATGTTTTAATACAGTTAACTCCACAACAATACATTTCAGTTTTAGTATCAACAGCAGGTTAAACTACAACCAATCATCAAAATTGCCACCAATCAATAAGTTCAGTGCTGTGAGACACTGCAAAGACAACAGGTCTGACAAATATTCATGAGGAAGCTGCATAGAGAGAAGGTCAATGAATGGATGAAGTAATGAAGCTGTTGATATGCAAATTGATGGTGAAGTTCGCCATTTGGGTAGAGCAGAGATGGGATTCATGCTGGAAGCAGAGATAATGCAGCTTTCAAACGGTAACCTTTTCTCTGTGCTGCTGTGATCATTGCTACAGGTGTAAATCATCATCAGCCTAAATAACTGCTGGGAAATTACAGGGAAAGACGGGCACAAGCAACAGCAACTCAGAAGTTAACGCAAACTCTAGAAAACTTCAGCTTTTCCCTTCTGCAGAAGCCTTATGATCTCTCTAACAGAGAAAATGAGTTTATGTCACACCCAGTTTGATGTAATCACCTAAAGCTAATAAAAATGACACATCAGTCCAGTTCCCACCACTGACTGAGGCTTCAAGCTGCCATGTTAATATTTCATTTCAGTAATGAAAAGCAGCATCACAGCAGTCTGCCACTAAAACATACACCAACAATTTGTGCTAATTCCTTATGATCTTGTAAAATGGCTGCAATGTTTTCTGCAGGAACAGGCTACATTTTGACAAAAAGGGACACTTGTGGTGTTTTGCACAAAGTGTTCAATCAAACATTTAGTTGAATTAGGTTCGTTACCAGTACTCTTCTACAAGTCAGCAGTGACACTTTACAGACTGACACAGCAGCAGGTTAATGAGTTATTAATCAGCACAACTAAAATAGCTTGAGTGCATTTTAACATCAACACTGTAACTTTGATTTATCATTAGTATCTACTGCTAGAACACAGTCTACGAAGAAAGGCACACAGTAATTAAGCATTCAGTTTTCTTCTAAAAGATATTAAATGGACTGATGTATTAAAGTAGTAAAATCAGCATATTTTTCTTTGTTACAACGTTGAGTATCATATTTAATGTTGTGAAATATAAATGTACTTTTCTCTCTATCTGAATATTAATGAGGATTTGTTTCCCTGAGAATAGATGTAAGACACACACACATTCCTCATTGCCTCCACATTGTCTTCTATGCTTAGACTTTTTACCAGGTGTCACCTTTCAATTTCTATTTATGTCTCTTTCTGTCACCCCATCTGTCTTTTTCGGTCTGCCTGTCTTTCTGTTTGATCCTCAGGATTCTCTCTCCCTTTCTTTTTCTTGTCCTCTCCCTGTGTCTTGTCTACATCACATCTATTTCTGTATGTATCATTTTTTTTGTTGCTTGTCTAAAATTAACAGTAACAAAAGGAAAATTGTCATGAGAAATGTAAATTGGAGCAAATGGAGAAAAAAAATCACATAACTTTTAAACAAAGCTGCATTCAAAGCCTGGAAGGACTTAAGAAGCTGGATCGTTGCCTCTCTCTAAGCATTCATTCTTACACCTTTCACAGACCGATAAAAACAATGTGTGCTGTACCTGTTCCCGCTGAAAGATGTCTGTGAGGTGTTCCAGACCCAGACTCTTCAAGAACTGGTTGATGGTCATGTCAAGCAGAGCTGCAGAGATACGCTGATGTCAGGCGGGTTTTCAGAAGCAGCGACATGATTAAAAAATAAAAGCATCTTATTCTCACTCTCTCCTTCCTTCCTGTCGGACGCTGAAGCAGCATCTGCGGTCCCAGTGGCCCCAGATACAGTGATGTCACTGAGGGGCGTAGTCAGGTTGTCTATGCTGCTGGCGGCAGACAGGCAGGACGGGGATGGCGAGGGGGAGATGACCACACCACCTGCTGCACCTGTACTCACCACAGTTGCACTCACCTGAGAGAGGAAAATAGAAAATATGGTTTTGACTCAAATTATAAAAACATATAACAACTAACACGTCAGTTACACTTTCAGCTTTTAACCTTTAACTTTCACCTTTCTGCCATTACAATATACACTTTGTTTCATTTATGTGCTTCCCTCCATGTAAAATCTCAAATGCTAAAAATAATATATTTAACACTATATTTAATTATATAATATCATACTTTTTCTGGACAGGAAACACATGGCCCCCACATGATATGTTACTACTGTAAACTGTCTATACAGTAGCTGCTTGTATTAATGTGAAGGACACCTACCACTGTGGCCTGTGGTTTTAAACAGCTTGGCAGCGCATCTGGTGGCATAGCATCAATCAACAATGCTCTGATGTCATCAGCCTGTAACAAAGACATTGACAGAATGACAAGATGTAGACAGATGTACTGTTTAACTATGTGATAATATTATTCCATTACCTAATACAATACTGAAAGGATTATATCGTGATGGTACATACTGTAACTCTGAAAGTCATCTGCCACATTTTAACCTAAGTTACTTAAACAGGAAGTTAGGAAGCCAACTGTTCCTCCAGCTAAACTTTCCTACACTTTATGAACAGTAAACCACAACCGGGCAAAATATCAGATGAAGTTTACGAGGTGACTCATAACACGTGAGGCTTCTAATATGAACAAATGAGGACAGACACTACGAAAGATCTTTAAGAAATCCTTCTGTACTGTGGCCAGATCCAGCGGCGTCTGTCCCTCCTGGTTCTTCATAGTGGGATCAGCTCCATGGGCCAATAGAAGAGCACAGAGCTGAGTCCTCCCCTTCTGGGCCGCCTCATGGAGGGGAGTAAATGCCCATTTGTCTGTGGCGTTGACGCACGTGTTGTACTTGATAAGCAGGGCAGCTATGTCCACGTGCTAGACATAAGAGAGGAGGTAGAGGTGAAGAAGAGGGAGGGTGAAGAGGCGGTGATGATGGACCCCGAGATGAAAATAAGACAGAAGATTTAAGAGGAAGAAAGCGGAGGAGAGAAGAGGGGGTGGTGAGAAGAGGAAAACGAGACGAGCAATAAAATCATTTAACATGACCAAACGTGTGAAGTCTGGAGGATGCCACAAAAATCGAGATCAGAAAAAATGTAATGTTTGATTCTCTGCAACAAAAATGATGTTAATTATTAACACTATTGTCATTATTGTTTTCCCACCGGTTCTTCCTTTCTATTTTCTTTGCTCTTTTATGTCACTGTCTGTCTCCAACTCTTGTCTTAGTGTCAAATACAATGTAGCTTGTTCCTGTAGAACGGTGGGAGATGCTCCAGTGTGTGTGTGTGTTTGTGTGTGTGCGCGTCTACAAGACACAGAGGTCATAAAATTTTTATTCAGACATGTGCTTCATGACTCTTTAAGTAGCAGAGTGCTATCTAGCTATAAGTAATGTGTGACTCTGAGCAACCAAGGACTCCAGATGAAAGTAGAGGTATATACTTGGACCTCAGAGAAAGTAGGAGTTATAATAATACTAATACTAAGATTTATTAGTTCACGCTGTGTGTGTGTGTGTGTGTGTGTGTGTGTGTGTGTGTGTGTGTGTGCGTGTGTGTCTTACCCCATATGAAGCAGCATTGTGTAAAGGTATCAGACCTCCTTTGTCCTGTGCATTCACGTCGGCTCCATGTTCCAACAAATAATCTGCTACCTCCAAGTTGTTGTAGCCAGCTAGAGAGCAGCGTGTAGGTTGGGTTGTATGGAAAACACAGCACAGCAAAAAGAGATTCAATGGATTAAAGATATAAAATGACACAGAGAGGGAAAA
This sequence comes from Ctenopoma multispine, assembly GCA_034779795.1. Classification (NCBI taxonomy): domain Eukaryota; kingdom Metazoa; phylum Chordata; class Actinopteri; order Anabantiformes; family Anabantidae; genus Ctenopoma; species Ctenopoma multispine. The sequence continues at coordinate 13,883,009 of JAUYWH010000014.1, read as the reverse complement.
AGGGAGAAACAAAAAAGTGCAAAGGTAGAGAGAGAGAAGAAAAAAGAGACATGTCAGCCTACATCTGCTGCAGCATGAAAGCATATAATCATCTTTTCCTTTTTCATGCAAGTACATCAAGACAGAGGGTGTGTGGGTGTGTGTCTAAGTGGTCAGATCTGTGAAACAATTTGCACAGCCTCCTAGGTGTTTTTCAGCAGCTTCTTTACTTTAAACCACACAGTCAAGCTGCAAAATGCCGTCTAATTAAGGTATATGTCATTTCAATCAAGATACAAAGTCTTAATATGCATGTAAGGAGACAAAAGCAAAGCAAAAAAGAATGAAGACACTGCAGGAAAAAATAATCCCAATAACATCTGCACTGGGGAGCAGAGGTAGTAAGTAACTAAGTACGTTTACTCAAGTACTGTACTTGAGTACAGTTTAGAGCTACTTGTACTGGAGTAGTTCCATTTTATGTTACTTTTACTCCACTACATTTACTAGTTACTAGTTACTTATCTTTTCACCTTAGAGAATTTGTTGAACAAATCTGGACAAAACATCTACATTTTCAGTAGCATCAAATTCTATATTGTTAAAATACACTGTTTTCTTAGTAGAGTACTTTTACTTTTGTACTTTAAGTAAGATTTTGTGCATGTACTTTAGTACTTTTACTTAAGAAGACAAATTAAAGGGTACTTCTACTAGACAAATACTTGCACTTTTACTTGAGTACTGACTTCGTGTACTTTATACACATCTGCTGGAGAGGGACATCTTTTAGGATTACGACACCATGCTTTAGCCTTAAGCAACCTGCTAGCAAACGTTTTCATGCGACAAACAAGATTTTTGTATTTGTTTGGTTTTATGTGTTAAGTTTACAGCACACAGTGTGTGGTTTTAGTGTATTTTTTATTGAAGATTATACCAGCACAGCATTTGTGTGTGTGTGTTTATGCTTGGTAGATGCTACAGTAAAATGGTGTTTCTGTTTTTATCTCTGAAGCCGATGTTATCTTGATTACATACTCTGAATAAATACATGAGTATATGTGGTGCACCTTTGAGGATTCACATTATCTTTGTATCAGGATTTTAAAACTGCATGAAGTTTTGGTGACATCCAAGGTCATTATTTATAGCTTCTAGTGCAGCTGCAAGAGCTCCAACACAGACTGACATAGTCGGCAAGGGTCTTCTGGCTGCTCCCAGTATCCCTTAGGTTACAAGGGTTTTTTTCCAGCTCCTGTTGAACTCTTTTTTACTGGTTATACTCTGTTATACCCTGTGTGAATTTATTTTAATTTAATTTATTTTTCTAAAATTGCTTTTAGTTTTTTTTAAGGTTTTATTATCTCTTCAGCGCTGGCCCTCGCAGCTGTATTGTATTTTTGCGCAGCAGTAGCTCTGTTGGTAGAGCAGTAGTCTACGAACCCCAGGGCCAGTGGTTCGATTTCCAGTTCCTCCTGGCTACATTTCGAGGTGTATTTGGACAAGACACTGAAAACCCTAGTAGTAGTAGTAGGAGTAGTAGTATTACTTTTAACTGCTGCTTTCTGTTTTTCTTTGTTGTGTTTTTGCTGTCAAGGCTAGAGCTGTCTGATTTTCGTTTATTGACTTGTTCCTGCACTGATCCAAATTCTCAACAAGCTGGCTTTTACTGTGATACAGCAGCCAGTGACTGGCAAAAGCAAATACACCAAGTCCAACATCACTTAAATCCCACAAATGTCAGCCAATGACAAAAAAAACTCTGGCTTTGCCTTCACCTAAATGGATCTGCAAAGTCATCTTTATATAATCAGAGATGCATTGACTAAAATGACTCGAGATTCGTGTTTCTGCATGTATGCTACCTGCAAGGTGCAGTGGAGTAGAGTTGCGTCCCTGCGTATCCCGACAGTTAATGTTGTCGGGACTGCATAACTTCTGCACCCGGGCCAGGCAGCCTTTCTTAGCAGCATCCAGCAGCGCAGCATCTCCCCTGAGCAGGTCCTGAATGTCTGTGTCCCCATCCTTCACCAGGTCCAAAGGAGTGTTCCCATCCCGATTCTTCTTTGTGGGGTCCGCTCCGTGCTGGAGAGAGGAGGCCAAAATGGAGGAAGAAATGTTAACAAAATACTTTTCCGCGGTGTGTCCATAAACAGCAAAGTCAAGACTGTTGAGAATCCAAATGCAGAAGTTACTCATAGTACCATTCTAAAAGGTAAATAATAGATATATATACTGAATTTGGTACAAAACATTACCTATTATTTCAATTAAATCTAAAATATATCAGTCCTCAAAATCCCTTATCATTGGAAACCCTGCAGAAGTGTTAGACGAATAAGAGATGATGGCAAGTGATGAGCAAGAGGAGGATGAAGGTAATTCACCAGAGAGCAGAAGAGAGGGAGAGACGAAAGGAAGTAGAGAAGTGAGGACAGGACATCCAGTGAAGTGGAAAACACCACTTACCCTGGAGACTGGCGAGAGGAGGGGGGGGGGGGCATTTTCGTCACTCAGCTGTCTCCTAGGTTACGGTTTACCTTGTCATTTTATTGTATGTTTTGAAATCCACTCATTAAAACTGGATGTTGTGGGATGACTCCCCTGAGTATCCACTGCTGGCCTGAAAATGTCTGTTATATGGCTCAGGTTTTTTTTAACCTTTTAGTGTTATGATTTTTTTGTCCTACCTTTCTCAATTTCCATTATCTCTGCACTGCTGCTGTAATCACATTCTCACTGTAATTTATTTGCTATCCAGAAATAAAATTTGAATATAAAAAACTGGACACATTTACATATAAATAAATGTCGGTTTCACAAAAGAGTTTCCATTTATGGCAAAGCCACCGTGACTGAACAAACACACCACCAGCAGAGAAACTCCAGTTTCATCAACAGAAATGCCAAACACAAAGCTTGACTGACAGTTTTTGTCTTGCAAGATGAGGATATGGCACATCGAGACGTCCAGCCAAGACGCGAGTTCACACGTTTCACGCAAAGTGCCAACAACACAGATTCAACTGTAACTGATGAGAAATTCACTATGTTCTTATAGTAGTTCTTCCCTAACAAAGAAAATACTATTGCACATTTTACATATCTCACATATTCCTACGGAAATATCACAGGACTAAGAGCAAGTGCAGCAGAGTTTTATTCTGAGCACAAACCCAACAGTAAAAGGGACAACAGCAACTTGACAGCAAACAGGAGACAAAGGCAAACTGACTGCTGAATTCTTATTCAGAAACAGAGAACAGTTGCATCCCGAGGCCACGGCAGATTAACACCAGAGTGCGGGAACACTCTGTTACTTGTGTGCCTGTGTGTGTCTGTGTACCAGCGTGTTTAAAGGGGAAATGAGGGCGCTACTGTGTGTACACGAGAATCTAAATCACAAGTTTAATTACCCAACCTGAGTAAATAACCTCAAAGCTTCCCACCACCATGGACAATCAATCACCTGTCTGTGTTTGTAACCCCTGACCCCAGAGCTCTTATTGCAATATCTGAACCAACCATCAGAGGAGTGAAAGCGTGGCCTGAGGGAAATACTGTATCTCTGAAATCTAGCACTGTTCTGAGAGCACTAACTGGGATTTATCTGCACACGAGGCTGCATAATGCTCACATACTGATACTAAGGAATATGTTTCATCTGTGATATTTAACATATGGACAGATGAGACTAATGATAAGGGCGAAAGCCTCTAACAGACAACATTACTTCTAAATATGCTGTAGGGGACAACAAAAGAAGAAACACCTTCGCTGCACACTCCTACATATACATTTTTTACACCAGACAATGAACAATCACCAACTTAAATGATCCTTATGACAAATGCTGTAGCAGATGGTGTCCATGGAAAAGTACAGAAGCCACCTTATTTACATAAGTGAGAGGCCAAAACATTAGAAACACCTCTTAATATAATGTACTCCAGTATAAAGTAGTCAGTGAGTGCATTTTGTACTCAAAAACAACCACACGGTACGAAGTGACAACAAAGCATTGTTAAACACTTCTCTTCCATAACTGTTACATTACAGCATTATCGTGTCCTCGTTTCATCTCGTTCTTCATATTCAGCTGCACACTTGCCAACTCCAACATCATGATCACATTTGCAGATTAGCCAGTCACCAGAGAACACATTCTGAGCCTGATAGGGTGTTTGCTGTATCCTAAACTAATCCCTCAACACCAAGTACGGTAGTAGACGTGGTCTGCGGCAATGAGAAGTGTTCAAATCACAGAGGATCTGAAAAATATTCTGCCTGGTTAAATGAAGCAGAGAAAAGACATTTATACTATTGAATGTACTGTACAACTACTTATTTTCATTTATTTTTTGCTTAATGAATGAGTTCATTGTTATCTGTTACATGTTGTTGATTTATGCAGCATTGCTTTAGTGGCACTTCCACACTGCAACGTTTCGTCTCACTCACTCACTCACGCGGCACCATGGTGTTTACGTCTGTTCCACGGGTCTCTCTACCGTGCTACAGAGGAACCCAGAGGTGTCACCTTCTTTAACGCTGCCTACTTACTGCCCACTCCCCTCCACCTTAGCTGTCATCCCAGCAGATCCACTGCACCACGCGACACACTCATCATCGCGCTTTACTTTGTCGTCACCAGCACTGCTTAACTGCACTTACTCTCAAAGTGATTGCTACTGTGAAACTGTTGCGTGCGATCCTTTTTTTTTCCCACTAGCCTTCTCAATCTCACACCAAGGTCCCTGATTGCGCGACCTCTTTATTTCTTTGTTTCATGCACTGCTGTATGCTCACCTGACAGTTCTTTCTCAACTGCCAGCAAGTGATGAACCTTTACCTCTGTTCCAGCTCATTTTGTTCCGTTTTAAAATATGTTTCATTGTAAGTAAGTGAAAGTTTAATCATAATGTTGTTTTATCTCACTGAATGGAACTGATGCACAACGCTCCAAACGTTAGGCAACAAGAGAAAATTAATTTGAAAATTTAATTGCAGAAACACAGTTCCCCTGCTGGTGTGTGTGTGTTTTTTGTTTGGTGTCTGTGTGTTCGTGTGCGCCCTGTGTGAATTCAACAGAGCTGATCTAATAATAATTTATACAGCTCCATATGGCAACAACACAGCGGTGATGTAACCTTGTCTGGAGGTGTTTATGATTGGAAAAACAAAAACACATTCAGCTGTGAAACTGGAACATTTCACAGGACTCATTTAGACTAAGAAATGTGGCAATCAGGCGTTACACAACAGATATTTTGAGACTTCTGATCTGATTGGTTAAAGATTATAAAGACTGGATGGAAACCTCACAGGGTCCATGCATGTGTTTTGTACGCTTTAACATATTTTGTTAACTGTATCCTAAGGTGACATCTTGTGTCAGATTGTGTTGTTTGTCTATTTCTCACAATAGAATTGACAACAAGCCAACATCTGACTAATCTGCTAATAGTTTCAGCTCTATGTACAATCACAACACTGAAAGTTAGTTACTTTTAGAAAAGAACCATGCAGGTCTAACCTTGAGCAGCAGTTTGCAGATCTCGTATTTGCCCTTAGCAGCGGCTTCATGGAGCGGCGTGAACTTCCATAGGTCGGCTACATTGACTGAGGCTCCATGTCTGACCAGCAGCTCGGCCACCTCATAGTGACCGTACGAACAGGCATTATGGAGGGGAACCAGACCACTACAAGTGGAAAACAATAGTTACACACACAGACACACACCCTTTATAAGAAAGTTTTGAATTTCTAATCTGTGCTGTAAAACAAAAAAAAGTCCAAAATCTGTCTGTAATCAGGCTTTGTAACAATATTTAATATAATTTCTAATGTAAGAACAACTTAAGTATCAAACCCTTTGTCCTTGGCATGCACATCAGCCCCGTGGTGCAGCAGGTACTCCACCACTGACACTCTGTTGTAACCAGCAGCAAAGTGAAGAGGAGTGGAGTGTCGTCCCTCCAGATCTCTACAGTTCACATTCTGAGCCGTGCACAGAGACTGTAGAGAGACAAAGAAGCTGAGTGATTAAACTGGTACTGAGAAATCAACATCCGGAGACCCATTTAAGAAACTAAAAAAGTGCACATTTACAAAGCAAGTCATTAATATCAATAATATCAGTTAGAATACACTGTGGTAAAGCAGTTAAGTCATCTCTGTGTTTCAATCTGCATCTGCCTTTCATTCCAACATCAAACAAGATAAACAGTGTGTGTGCGACAGCCCGAAAGAGAAACTAAATCGAGAAAAGAAAATCACTGTTCACATCATCATATACTGTATCTGTAGAATGAAATGTGTAACTGAAAGATTTTTAGGGAACACCAGTAACAAAACTGAAGTTATTAAGTGGAGTTGAGAAAAAAAAAAAAAGTACAATTGCTGAGCTGACGCAGACGCTCGCTGCCCTGCTGTTCACAGAAAATAACAGTGCAACTTTCCTGCTTTCTGTTATTTCAGACCCAATTACACCTTCATTCAGTTCTGAAAGTGGACACGGGAAAATGTCGTTTTCTTCTAGCGCTCTCTAGCATCCTATTGTGCAGGAAACAAAATGAAACATCCTGCTGGTAGACTTATTCCTCAATTTAAAGTCATTATCCCTTGCTTCAGCTGCCACAGAAGCAGTGTCGCTACGGTTTATGAAAGCTGATGGTGGGTGGAATATGAATTTTGAATACAATGAAAATATATTATTAGTTTTGATTAAAGGTTGTGAAATGTTGTGTGAAATGATTCACACAAATCAAAGGCAGCAAAAAAATAAAAAAAAAATAAAAAAAGAGGCAACAATGGCAGAATGAAGAGATAATCAGATGTGGTGGGAATGCCATGGAGCAATTTAACAGTCAATCACTGAGGTATTTACATCAAGTACAGATGTTTTGGAATGCCAGAGCCAGTCCTCTTGTGTTTGCTGGGTATAAGATCAAAAGATGAAAACCGTAGCGTACTTCGAGTCTGGCTGGTGACGTTTGCTGCGTGTCATACCCCCCTCTCCTCTCCCATGTTTCCTGTCTACTACTGTCAGCCACGATCCACATGTCCACATGTGTAGAACCAGGCCATCTCGACCCAGACTGTAGAATATGTACTTCGTGGTGGACACGACCAGGAGCGCGTCCTGACAGGGTGCCCAGCCAATGCACTCTGTGGTGTTGGCACCTTTGTTGTTTTCAGACTCACCAAACAAATGTAGAATGTACGTCAGTTCTCTTTGGCTTTAGGAAGTTGCTGTTGGTGTCAAACTGCAGAAGAAGCTCTACGTTTCTCTGCATTATAACACACTGCAGCGGTGTGGAATGTTACTACAGTATGAACTACTGTATGTGTGTATGTGTGTGTATATACAGTATGTTACTATATTAGTACTGTTGTTAGGCAAATTTTGACCCACAGGTTGTGAAGGGCTCTAACTGTTATTATGGTTCCAGACAGATTTTTTTTTCTTTTCAGACAAAAATGGCCCAAGTAATGGAGACAAATATCACTATTAGAGTGAACACCACTACAGCCCACACTGTCAGGTGTTATAACAGAGTTTGACACTCGACTGCAACTTGTGTAATCTCCTCCTCTCATTGTGACTGATGCAATAAGAGGAGGAAGAGAAGCCACTGTAATTCTTAAAGCTACAATATGCATACCTGATGCACATACATGTCTGTGTGTCAGGTTAAAAAAAAAGGACTGACAAAGTCAGACTGTTCTGACCCCGTCAACCTGTCAAAGCAGGAAACTACGGACAGTGACAGACATTCATCAGGTAGATAACCCAATTACTGTCTGTCTCAGTGGGTAAAGACAGAGTTTTGCTCAACATGAAATACTTTACTGAATGTTACCAGGTCCTGACCGTAGGTGGGTGGTTTTATCCGAAGCATATTACAATGCATCATAAGCGCCTACATATTTAACACGAGTGGGCCCAGTGCAAATCAAACTTCTAACTGTGGCAGTGTTATAAGCTGCAGAAGATGACTATGATTATTGTGTTATGGTCTGAAACCGTCTGTGATGGGCTAGAATTATGATTTTTACCTACAGTAAATCAGTGTGGAAACCAGTACAAAGAGAAACAAAAAAACATTTTGATGCACAGCACACAATACCCACCTGACATTTAACAAAAAACACTACAACCAAGACTCCATAAGACCAACAAGAACAGCCAGAAAGGTCACGACATTTTGTTCCATTTTCATTTCAAAATAAAGAGTCTGTGGCAATATCAGAGACACTATTTCAGTGAGCCACAGTCAAATTTATATTAACGTTTGTATAGTTGTATTGTTTGTTTCACTGCTTCACTTACTCCACTATTAAATCATTTTTGCTAAATATGATTCCACATTATTTTAAACCTTATTGAGGTAATTACTTGTTGTATTATCTTTACCAAAATGACCTAATGACTGAGAGCAGCAGAGTGTAATCTATTAAACCATAATAGAGAGCAATAGCTTGCTCATTTCATATACACAAGCTAACTACCTTGACAGTGTCCAGGTCTCCGGCTTTAGCAGCTTCCAGGAGTCTGTAGTCCACATCTGAGTTTCTCACTGGGACGTTCTCTAGAGAAATACAGAACGGACGCGCATTAGAGAGATGGTTTCACCCTACATTAAACTGAGTTTTTCACAACTTCTGATTTCTGGATAACTTTATAGGAAACTGAAGTATCCTGCATGAGAAAATGTCAGACTCATTTCCTTGATTAAACTGACATACTTCTGACAATTACAGGAAGTGATTTACAGTTTAACAACAGCAGATAGAGAATGATTCATCTTTCTTTTGAACAATACAGGTTCCACCACAGCTGCGAACACTCAAACGTTACTTTAGTGCACAACAGCACAAAAACCAGCCTTGCAAATGTTTTGAGGAAGAACCGTGTTCAGACCATGTATTTCGGTGAGAAACACTGAATGAAAACACACAATCCGTTTGTGTGTGAATACTGTAGGAATGTACTGTGGAGTCTCTATCTCTGAACAGGTGAGTTGACTCACTCGGTCTTGAAAACTGTTTACATCTCCGCACCTTCAGTCTCAGCCAGAAAATATCAATATTGGCCCAAAAACAATCCCAGTTAATCCCACCGTTGCCAGCCAGTGCATAGCAACTGAAACACAGCACCTCTGCACCCAGCCACCCACAGGCAGACGTCAACGTACCGTTGAGGATTTGCTGAACGGCTTCATTTCCCATTTGAGCGGCAGTGAAGCCCTGCAGTGACACCAGCGAGGCGTCTGCCCCGTATCCTAGCAACTGCCTACAGGTCTGAAGGTGACCTGCCAGTGCTGCGCGGTGCAATGCCGTCTGACCCAGCGTGTCCAGGGCATTGACCTGCAAACACAAACACAAGCACCTTTGTATTATGATTCTTTAAAGCAGGTCAGTTACTACATTTTTCACTTCGCTTCACTAAAACAATTATGTAAGTTTTATAGGTACTATATGAATAAAAGATAAAAACAGGAAAGGTTTAAAACCTTACAAATCAAGGTACTTCATACTGATGCATAAATCTTTTTAAAAATTCAATATTATTCTAAAGAATTTTTGATCACTGAGATACAGTTGAGCACATAACAGCTCAGACAACAGAAACAGTACAGTGCAGTCAGAAGGTGAGACAGAATTAACCCTCACTCAGCTCCAGATAACGTACACAGCATGTGCGCCTACATGCATCAGTATCAATCGTCACAGCACAGTAAAAGCCAGCAAAAGCAAAAGAACACATTTCTGCAGTAACGATGTGATGAGTCACCCTCTTTCACTGAAAACCAAAGGTCACGGTTATGTTACTGTGTAAAAACCAGCGCTCTGTCTCAATGTTGAATAGGAGAAAAAAATGGCAGCTCTCTTTCCTGCCGAACACACTGGCACAAACATGATGTTCAACACTGATGTTCACACTGCAGAAGCATTTACATTAGATGGTAACGAGAGAAACACAATATTTCCATTGATTATAAATGCAGGAACGAATCAATGGACTACAAACGTAGAAACGAACATAACAGATGATAAATGGGTATTGCATCTAAAACCGTTTAGTTATCTACCTTGGCGCCATGTTTCTGTAGCACCTCCATGATGTCGTTATGAGCTCGTTCGGCTGCCACATGGAGAGGAGTCATGAAACTAAAACAAGGGAGGCAAAAGAGAAAAGAGAAAATAAGGGGTTTTAACCATTAAACCACTATCAACACATGCACTTCTAAAGTATATATGTATTATACCGGTATCTGCCTTTAATCACATGTAGACTGTAAGTTACTCACTCTTTATTTTTCTCATTGACGTTAGCGCCCTTCCTCAACAGCAGCTCTGTCACCTGTTTCCTCTTAGGGTGAGGAGATGCTACTGCACAATGCTAACACACAGACATTCACATGCAGAGAAACATAGTCTTAGCAACTCCGTACCATTGTAGATATCTGTGTATGCAGTACAAGTCTTCTGTGTGTATCTTACCAGTGCTGTCTCGTGCGTGTGAGGGTGTTTGAAGTTGATGATTTCCAGTGCCAGGGACTTCTTAGCCTTGGCCATGTCTGCTTCTCGGGCAGCTTGAAGAAGCGAGTGGCCCTTAAACTCATCTGAACACACATACACACGTCAGAAATGTAGAAAACCAAACAACATTTTTTTGTTTGAAAACTGTCTTACAGGTTTCCTACAAACCTAAAGAATGCACAAGTCTCACTGGGTCATTTTCTTCTTAAACTGACTTCAAAACCTTTACTAAAACTGAAGTTGTGAGGTTCCTGTCTGCCGACAATAATATACACTTTCAATTGCAACGTCCCTGCAGCGTATAAAAACCTCAGAACAATTACTTCAAAGTTTATAGGAGTGAGCTAATAACACATGATGCAACAGTCTGTGTGCTGGAGTTGGAGTCGAAACAAGTGATTATTCCTCAGGGGACTGAAAATTAAAAACAACAACCAATTTTGCTTCAGAAGCTGTTCAAGTCTATCCACTGACGGAGCAACTGCATTCATGCATTTATAATCAGACATTTAGACACATGGTGAGAGCAAGACACTGACGTCAACTCAAAAGTACCTGATAAATAGGAAATGAGAGCAGCAAAAACTTTTGTGTACAACAGTGGCAGCTAAAATTTTAGGTTTTGACCCCTTTAAATTTTTACATCTCAGTGCTAAGGCCTTTGTGTGGACACACAACAGTATCCTGTTTTTCATAAGCAAAAATATATCAATTTTTAAATCTTAAATTGATATATTTTTGCTTATGAAAAACAGGATACTGTTGTGTGTCCAAAACCTAAAAAAAAAAAAAATTGGTGTAAGAGAAAAATAGTAGTATCCCTGCAGAGAAAGTTAAGGCTTTGTCATAATGTTGACTTGTTTACAAAGATAATAACACTCAGCTGGTGGTTTTACAAATGTCCATCCATGTTATTTCAGTAATGTAAGGTCTTTGATTGTTTTTTAACTCAAAATGCATATGTATGTGAGAACTTCAGTGACATAAATTAGGCTTAAAATAAAAAGCCCCTTATGATGAATCTTCAGTCACTAACAAAATGTCCTTGTCTTTCAACCTATATACAAAAATGCAATTAGATTAACAGAATTGGCAAAGACAAGTTATTTCAATTGAGAATTCATTTATAAATTTGTGATGAGGGGAGACTGTTTCAAAACAACAACGGCACAAGCATAGAAAAAAGCTTTTTGCTTCTGGCAACATCATTTACTTGAGGCACTTTCCATGAATACAAACTGGTCCTAGAATTATAGCTGTGCTGAGAATGTGCCGGTGTTATTTGTACTGAGGCGAATACTCGTAAATAATATTATACATATGATGTAGCAATCCTACCCCTCTAAACTGATCACTACCAACATGGGATCAAGGGAAATAACATTATCTATCTATCTAGCTTCACTTAAATGTATTTTTACAATTAAGTTGTCAAACCACTGTACCAAGTAGAACAAATAGAATAACAAGTCAGTTTCCTACTGTCAACAAAAAAACATCCTACACCTCTATTGAAGGCAGCAGGTTGTTTTAATGTCAGGGTATGAAAGGTTCAATAAATCCCATCCAAAGTATTTCGCACAGTCTGCACTGGTCAGATAATAATTTCTTCTAAGAAAAGAAAAAGGCCATAGCACAGACTGTTGTACAATTAGACAGAAACCTATTTCCACCAGTAACAGTTTCTTTACATAAAATAATAAATATAAAATATTCAAAATTGTAAACCAGACAATAGAAGACTATATCAGCAGTCTGACTTTAAAACATAAAATGTTTGGGTAGCATTCTTGTCATAACTCTCATTACTGCAACAAATCACCCACTGTGTTTTCAACAACATCCCCCCATCCCCCGTCCTCGATCAAAACAACAAACAACTAACAAGAGTAATTGTTGTGGAGTTGTATACAAAATTAAGCTGACTTATGATTCATGTGGCGTTTTAGTTCTGTTTTGATCTGGTTATTTACAGAGATAAGGCAACAAGTGTAGCAGGCAGACTGTGGACTCACTAATTAACTTTCAAAGAGTTGCAGAGAGCTTTCTGCCACAAACAATGACTTATCTTGTCTGCTCTGACTCTGTGGTCGTTGCAGACATCAAGAAAATGCTGCTTTTCTGGAGAATAAATGAATTTGATGATAGCACCCCGTCTAATAACATATCGTGCATCCCCAAAATGCATTAGGGTGGAAGGTATGACTAATAACAATGTTAACAGAATAAAAAAACAGCATCTCAAAGAATATATCTGTCCTCTATGTACTGTAATATACAAATGTTAATACATACAGGAGATACACCATCAATCCCACTTAATCATTGTGAAGGGTGAAAATAATGCTCTACATTGTGATTTTATGCATGTGGTTGTCTGCATACATTCTTACATAATTGATAATTGTTTAACAGGTCACACCATCTAAAGATACTGGCTGGTTTTCTTACACCGTTGCCTGTGGATCGTGACCGTTTTATGGCGTTGGTCTGAATATAAGAGTGTTTTTTTTTTAGCTGGAAATCACATTTGAATGTTTTGTGGCTCCTATATTTTGGAGGATGGGGCAATTCACTGTATCAGATAACATGAAAAAGATCAACAGTGATGCAGCAGAACCAAAGATATTGTCTTTTTTTCCAGCAGACTTATTTTCTCTCCTTGGTCAAACCTGGTGCCTACATTGCTGCACCTCAACAGCTGGACTACAACTTGGATGTGTAATGCTAGTAGAGGCTGATTTACCCTTGAGTCTTTAGCTTCAAGCAAAGATCAGGAGCAGGCTGGTGAGCTCTTTCCAAATCTAAACCCTTTGATTTTATTTACTTTCAAACTTGTAGTACTCTGTACTACACTGCAGTACTTGTAGTACTCAGCACCAACCAACACACCTGAGGCAATTTTTCAGATTCACACAGCTCCTCCTGGAGTCATAAAAGACCATTTCCAACATTTTCATGTTTCTTTTCACAAGTTCTATCCAACAATTATAAACAGACTGTGAGGTCAGTCTTAATTGTGTTAGACTATCAGTAATTTGTTAGTGTGTAGAGTGTATTTCAGAGCTATTCAGTCACCCAAGTTTAACTACATTTTACAACAACTTCTTTAATTCAGACATTTCCAAAACCTGTGAAATAGTTTTCACATTTGAGAAGGTAAAACCAGCAGTTCTTTGGCCCTTTTGTTTAAAATGTGCCCAAATAATAAAAAGTGATTGTAAACTAGAAAGACGAATAAAAGCATCAGTTGATTTAATTCTCCTCTGCTCAGCTCAGACGTTATCCCATCCCTCTTCACATGTGCATTTCTTTGATTTCTGCTCCAACTGTATTCTTGTCAACAGAGTTGAGGTTCACATTCTCAAGTGGCTCAATGCACAAACAGGCTCAAATCAACTGCTCTAAACATGACTGGTATAAATATACCCTTCCTAGAACCACCTATTCATTAATTCAGCACCATGACACATTTAGCAGTGCTGTAACCTGCAGCTGCAGTTTATGAAAACGAAGCACCACACTCACATGTAAGTCTCTCCTTCAGCTCGGGAGTGGGTGCCATGTCCACAGAGCTCTTGCTGTGACAGTTGAGCAGGGTCGGGTCGGCCCCGTGGCTCAGCAGCAGAGAGCAAACCTCCACTCGGTTTTTAGACGCCGCTTCGTGGAGAGGGGTGAACTGCCACAGATCCATGGCGTTAACGCACGCTCCGTGCTGAAAGAAGGTACAGAAGCACAGAAGAAAGATCACATTTAGAACTTTTTTAGACTTTATATAAACAAACACTGTTCTTCACTCGTACATGACTAATACATAAAGCATGTCTTGGTTTTAATGAAATAACAAAACACGGAAACAGTGGATATTCATAACCATTAAGGGTCGATTCTACTAATTCTACTAATTAAATACTGATCTAGCATGTGTGCACCTTCAACAGCAGCTCAGTAACTTCATAGTGTCCATAAGAGCAGGCGTTATGTAGAGGCACCAGACCACTAGAGGAGACAAACAGAAAACAACACTCTAATTAACAAGAAATACAGATTTTAACTGTTCAAATTAAAATATCTTCAGTTTAATAAAGAATTTTGTAGGACTAAGAGTCTGCTAGGTTAGCTGTATGATGCTAACAGCTCTGTGAGGTTGCACTTAGTCACAAACCAGCGTTAACATCAGTTTACTGACGTGCTCACAATGACAACGCTAACATGCTAACATGCTGACATTAAGCCGGTATAGTGCGTATCACGTTCACCTTCTTAGCTTAGCTGTTTGCATATTAACATTTGCGAATTAGTACTAAACAAATAAATATGGCTGAGGCTGATGTCAATAGTTTTGTAGGAAGTTGGTCATAAACCAAATTATTTCACAATTTTAAACTATGAACTAATGGTTCATATGGTTCTAAAGTTTTTATAATGAATCATAAGCAGGACAGGAATCTACAAAATATCATGATATTATATGAGGATATTTTACTTAAAACCACAATTGCCAACCTGCTGGTGACACTAGATGAAAAGTCAAATGATAACCAGTGTGGGTAAGGATCATCCTCCGGGAACCACCCACATCTGTACAGAAGTCACTCGTTCTATATCCGATAGTTGTTTTGAACTGACTGCACTTACTGAAGTGTCTGCATGGCCTAGTTTTCCTCAAATTTATTCAAAAAGTAATTCTGATGGATAATTTAAGAGAAATCTGACAACATCATCAGAATGTTCTTTTTTCAGTTTGGAAAAGATAGAAGAGTCAATCAGCAAGTGGTGAAGAAAATGATAGTTGATCATACATCAAACTATTTTAAAGATTCTTGTCCAAGGCAGATGTGATGTTAGATACTACTAAATTTCTTCAAAGATCTAAATTTTGGTACATTCAAAATGTCTTCAGTGCACTTGCTTTCTATAAACCTTCTCTTTTTTTCTTTTTCTTTACATGTACGTACCCTTTATCCTTGGCGTGAACATCTGCTCCATGCTGTAGTAACAGCTGAACTATCCTCACCCTGTTGTATCCTGCTGCCAGGTGAAGTGGAGTTGACTGCAGACAGAAAGAGACACAGAAAAGGACAAAGAGAAAAAAATAAGAGCAAGGCAAATAAAATGATAAGAGGCAGAGTGACACAGTGGGAAGAAAAGAAGAGACAGAAAAATAAATTTCTCTCTAAAACATGACAGCCTATCATTAACAGCAATGCTGTGTACAAATAAAGCATTGAAGAGGTTTCACATTCAGGTATATTCTCATTCAGCAGCCTGATGAATTGACGTTTCTGAAGGGAAGTACACTCCAGCTTTACTGTTCCAAGCCTAAATATTTCTACAGTGACATAGCCTGGCTATATTTCCTCCATAACATTGATGAAAAGCAGCAGTTCTGAATGCTTTAAGATGGCACTGAGATAAGGTGACTTAATTTCTCCATATGTTCTCAGCAAAGGCCAATCCGCCTTTAAAGCTGGAGGCAAGTGGAAAAATACAGTTACATAAAACCTAGCTCCTAGTTAAAGACTAACCTAATTGTGAATACGAGTGGGATACAGCAGAGGCATAAAAAAGCTCACTATACACAATGTACCAGCAAAAAACAAGTTGCATTTTGGGCAACACTAATTAAAGGAATGCTGCAATGCTGCTATAAAAATATTATTCAAGGGCCAAATGGTTGGTTATTACCAATGACAAAACCATCAACTACATAAACAATCAATGTGCATGTATTTCCACTAATCTCATGCCTACAAATAACTAATTAGCAATCAATGTTTCCAGATACCTTGTTTTCACTGGGTCCTTCTAGATCAAGAGTAGCTAACCCAGGATCTCAAGAGATTCAAGAATCAAGGTTTTCAAGATTCCAAAAAATGGCATTAATCCCAGAGGGAAACTTTTTAGGTTCTGTCCTTCTTGCCTTCCAACTATCTATCTAAAATACCGTATCCAAATTTTAAACTCTCGGTAAACCAACCTTTTTTATACACTTCTGTTGCAAAGAGTAAGTCTCTACAACTGAAACTGACTAGTATTTGGAGAGCGAGGTGAACATTAGTTCACCACTTTATTTGGTCAAAGAATATTTACTTAATGTGGAGATTCTGCTGATAAGCTAACAGTGAAAAGAAGGAAAACGTGGGCAAGACAGGTTTGTGTGGGGATAATACTTGTCAAACACATACACGTCATCATTACTCTTTACCTCACATGTCTGAATGTTTTGATTTGCCAGCATTTTGTTAGTGAATTTACTTTTTTTAGTGCCATCACCTTCTGGCAAGTGAAAACCTTATATCACACAGTCATTTCATACTGTAGGTGAATCTGCTGATTCACCTGTGTTGAAGTCACGTCTTGACATCCTTCTTTATATTCTTAAAGAAGGATGTCAAGGAATGACTGTGAGATGGCAGCAGGCTGGTAATGCTGCTGGGAAAGTGAAGTGACGCTTAGAGAAAAATACCAGGTGTGATTCATGTCAGGAGAATTAAAATGTGTGGTGTGACAACTTCACAGTAGCCCAAAACTTTATAGGAGAACAATCCACATATCCAAATGAAACCCCCAAAACAGTCTAACTAGCATTTTCTGAGTGTCATGAGTTTAAGTAATGACAAGATTGTAACATAGATTTTGTGGTATAAATTCATGTCAGAGAAAAACCATAGTAATTCAAACTTTGTGTTTCTTGTTTTGTTTTATTTGTTCTTTGTGCTTGTTTTTTTTTTTTTTTTGTTTTTTTATTTAGCTCCATGTGACATTCTGCACACATTTTATTTTCTTAGATAGATAAAACAGATAATCTTTGGTGATCCCTGCAGCTCACTATGTAGCTCTGCTGAAAAAGCAGCAGCAGCAACAGCCGCAGCAGCAGAGAGGCAGAGAAGCAGGGCTGGGTGGACAGATGGTACACTCATATTTACAGGAATGTGACAGCAGCAGTTGGAAGGAGCAGGACAGGGTGCGCAGTTAGTCATCATCCTCATTTTAAATGCAGTGTCATTCTGTGTGAGCCTCTGCCTGTGTACTTTCTGTGCAATTTCTTGTGGATATAAATAAGCTGAAAAAATTACAAACATGTAAAGCATTAATCAGGTTCTCAGTACATCTTAAACCGTTGGCTACCAATGAGTCATCAGTTAGACATTACACACACACACACACACACATATGTAAGCACTGTTGCATCACTATAATGCATCACCGTGATGTTGATGCCAGGGTCAGACTTGGTAGTTTAAGCTCCACCTCCTCAATCTGTCAACGCTGTGTATGCATATTTGTACGTGTGTGTGTGTGTGTGTGTGTAAGTATAAGACTGCTGCCACACATAAGCACCATCACTGCCTGAATAGGTTTTGTACTGAATTCTCCACACACGCACAACCTTATTTAGAGTAAACTCATAAAACCCGACTCCAGCTGAAACTCTATTGCTCTGACCTGAGAAGCCATAAGCCAATAGTGCTAATAATCAAAAGCAACATCCATTTAATATTGATCTGACCCATCCTACATCCCTCAACTAGTCTCCACTGCAGACAGGTTCTTTTTTTAGTGCTCTGAGCTGCCATTTTATGAAGCTATTACTACTTGCCAGACCTTATGGGGATGCTTTATGGGGAGACAAATGAGTTTTTATTTAATGAATGCTCAGTAAAGAACGACAGCAGTGCAGTGAGCAAAAATGAAAGAAATACTCATACTATATATATATATATATATATATATACTCAAAAAATATATTTTTCTTATGTTTACATGCCCTAAATTATCTGACTTCTACTATACTGACTGGAGTACATGAATAGCTTGTCGCTAACGGGATGTTTCACATTTTTCTGAAGGGGACGGGTGTCTATTCACTTCCTTAAAAATCCTGGATTTTAAGATCCATGAGGAAAATAAAGTATGATGTCACAAATCTGAAACCAAACACAGTTCACTATGCAAATACAGAACTTCAATACCTGTGGAAACCCGCTACCTCTGACCTGAGACCAGCCAGAAAAAAACTTTTGGGCATAGTGGAAGGGAAAGTTGTATCTGTTGACAGCAAATATACTGAAGTGAGCATTTTTTGTATGGAAAGTGGACATCCTGTGGCAGAAATTCATTTACAGAAATCTTCCTCTGGCTGGCAGGAGGACAGTGAGCACAGAGCTGTGAGAGGAACAACTGCAAGAAAGAAAGGAAACTATTCTGCACAAAAAGACAAAGAAAATATTTTGATAGCACTTATAGTACAGGTATAGGATAAGGGGCATATAGGTTCAGACACACTGGCTCCAGACCTGCATTCAGGTTCATGCAGGTAAAGGGCCACAGATCTTCCAGGAATCTCATTACAACGTACAGTAAAGGTAACAAGCAAAAAATAAATGAAACCTGCCCTGGTTTTATAAAAAAGACCACTGGTATACATCCTATAAATAATATGAACTCTTCATATACCTGGAGTTGTTCCTTCAGTAGTTGCATATGTTCTGACATTTCTGCAGACTATTCTATTTTTACAGTGACCACAGAAACACCTGCTAAAATAACATTAGTTTATATAATGCATGTAACATTGCTACCCTGGTAGTCTATTTGAGTGTTCCCCAAACACCGGGCCACGGACGGGTACCGTTTAATGATAATCACAGTGTTTTATTTTGAAAAAATGGATTGTCTTCTGCTGGCTGTTCTATTTGGCAATTCCGTTTTAAATGTTTTTTGTTAGCAACTGTTTATTAGTTAAAACGGTTAAATCCAAGAAGACAGACAAGTCAATTAGTTTGTTATATCTGTCAAGAATGATTGAAATACTGATTGTTTATGGTGCCTGTGTCCTTCAACTGTTTTTCTCTCGATAAAGTCTTGTGAGACTTGATGAAATTTTTTGCCCTAAAGTAAAAAACCTTCTGGACTATATTTCAAATACAGTAGTGAAACTGAAAGTGAACAATAGCAATACAAAAAAAAAATCCACTCTGTTATGTTTTAATCATCTAAAAGCTTTTCCGTGAGGTGGAGGGGACTGGAGGAGGGGAATAAGGCGAGGGAGGGAAATACTGGAAGAAAATGAAGGAGGCAAGGAAGCGAGAAGAGATGCTGTGGGCATGTTCAAGCAATGATGGAAAACACTAATCTATTTTTCTGACTTTCCTTGGTACCATTTATCTCTTTTATTTGCACAGAAACACTTGATCTGAATGCTGGCTGTAAATTCAAAGTAATGCAGTCTCCTCACCGTACAGCATTTATTAGATTTTGCTTATAACAGCAAACACAATCGTCTCAAAAACAGCATGAAAAATGAGTACGACTAAAGAAAATATCAATCACATTTTTCTTTAACGCACCATTAAAGAAAAAAAAAAACTGTGTGTATTCTGCTGCTTCTTCGTCTCCAATTTTTTCCTTTAACCTCTCTTACATCTTCCTCTCTCTGTTTTTCAGTCTTCCCCCTCTTTTTACAGCCTGTCAAGCTGTTCCCATGACAACGGTGACGGCTAGCTGTCAGCAGTTGCCATAGCAACGAGACATGATCTATTCTAGGGTGAACAGCCACATTTGGACCATTTTGTTTGGTGTTATTTGTGCGTACGTGTGTGTGTGTGTGTATTTTGAAGTTAGCTTTGCCCTGCAGGTTCTAGACCTGCTACACTTCGACTTAAACCATTAATCTGTGAACTCACCAGCCCGACACACACAGCACTGCCAATAAAATAGTCTTGACCAATCACTTAGCTTCAGATTATCCTGAAACAAACAATATTTTGCCTGTAGTGTGAAATAATTCAACTTAAATGTGAGATCAGTTAAATTTGGTTCACTTTAAACTGGTCAGAATATCAAAGAATACTGCACTCGTACCACAAGCGGAAGAAATCGATAGCTGTCTGCACCTTAACTGAAACTATATTTATATATAGTACTATGTATCTATGTATATAGTACACACCTCATACGCGCCATCTGTGGGGAAACTAGAGGTGCAGAAATATGATATGCAGCATCGGTTTGAGCATCATTTAGCAAATAGGTGCACTTTGAAGTCATAAACTTCTGTCAGGGACAAATAATTGTCACTGATTCTTTTAGCAGACTGAAAGACATTTATCTAACTGCTTTATTTCATTCTATATTACTTACAATAGCATGATTGGATAACAAGACATGAGAGCTTGATAATGGATTAACAGTGATGTGTCTCACTAAAAGTCAGATTTTATTGCTCTGGTCTTCAGTTCAGAGAGAAGATTCTTAGTACTGGTGTCACATCACAGAATAATAAGGCTAAAAACATCTTTCCTATGTGTCAAAAAACAAACGTAACCTAATAGTAAAAGGTTGTTTCTGAGGGCCACCTTTTGTTTTCAAATGCCTAAATGAACCTATCATTATACATATGAATTGTACATGTAAAACTGCATGAATATAATCTAAATATCACCTTTAACCAATGTTTCTATGTAGTATTCTTGAAAGATGTTTTATGGCATCTTTTACTTCTGTAATTGTTTCCATTTTAATTTTATAACACACAGTTAGTAACACTGATATGACATGTTTTCTTCTATTAAAGTCTCTCTTGGAAGGATTTTTTGAACTACAAGACTGATTCAGTCAATCTGCCAAATGCCTGCCAACAATCACTGCATGTGGTCCTAATGATTGTTTAAATAAAAATTAAATAAACATTTAATTATAAACAAATAAATAAGCAAAGACTCAAAAGATCAGGTTAAAAACAGGCTCGTTAACAGTTGCTGCTGCAGCGGCCTGGTTTAGGTCAGCCCTGCGTATCAGCAGGTGGATGCTCTAACAAGATGAGTACTGTCAGATTGCCAGATCAATAAACATATTAGCAAATTTGTGTGTTATTCCTCTAACTGACATTCTCGCTCACACACGCATACTACAAGCTGCTGACAGCTCAGCCCAGTCAACAGCTTGGAAGATAAATAACCTACGGCTAGTCTTTTTATCTTATGCTCTGCATGTGGACTCACACAGTTAGACACAGAAACACACACACACACACACACACAGCTATCTCAGCCATCACCTGTCTATCTGCTCTGCTTCCCGGCTACAAACACAGACTATCACTGACTGAGCTGAGGGCTCCACAGGAAGTTTAAAGCTCAGCAACTGAAAAAGTCCAACTTCAGGAAAAACAATCCTTGAAAACAGCAGAAAGTGCCCTTCTTACTTGTAATCGCAAACTGACAGGCCAGTTTGCCAGTTTCATGTTTTTAGGTAACTACTGTAAAAAAAATTTAAAAAAAAAGTCAATTCTCAAAAGCTTCACTAAGAGCAGAATGGAACAAAATGTACAAACTCACTGCCTGAAAAGAATCTTAATATTATTGATTACATCCAGTGCAAATGTTTGTAAGATTACTTGTTGCAGTATCTGCATTTGCACATGGCAACAGAGGAACTGGTTATGTTTGAATAAGACTGTCACAGACTTGTATTAAGGACTTGGACATTTATAGCAGACGGTGGTACAGTTAGACGTGGTGGGAAAGAATGTGCTTTTTAATGGAGCTCTCAGAGAACCTGAAGAGCAACAAAGACTCTTGCTATGCATCATCTATTAAATCAGCATTTATGTTGATTCATTATACATAAATTTAAATATTTGAAGCCTTTTGACTACAGGTTCACTTCACTCCTTGCGAAGTTCCCTTAAGTTCCTAAATCTTGAGTCTCTGCTTAACAATCTTCTTAAAGCTCCTGTTGTATGTGCACCGTTTCCCTACCAGTCAACTTTGCGTAAATATGCAAACAGTCAGTTCTTTCAGTGATGACCTTCTGTGGTCATCATTCTTGTAGATAGTATCAATGATCGTCTACCGGATAACTGTCCAGCAGTCTTCCCCATGACTGTGGTTACATGTACTAAACTATACAGAGAATACATAGTATTTATACTGTACGAATACTAAAACTCAAAATGAAATATTCTAATATTCTGAGATCCTGGATTTAGATTTGTCTGATTCTGTATGATAACTGCATCCATCTTCCTCAGGCAACAACATAACATAGGTCTACATGGAAGCAAGAGGTTAAATTTGTCACTGACAAAGGTTTATTAAAAAACGTCTTTCTACCCTATTTGTCACCTGTCATCTGAATAGTTACCAAATGCCAGTGAATATTTTTATCATCTGACGCATAGGATCCGAAGGGTAATTGTTCTCTCTGACAGGGCATCTGGTTACATTTACGAACACACTGTCTTTGCTGTGAAAAATGTCCTGTTAAGCAGAATTCACAGTCATTCCCACGACCTTGTACACATTCACCTGGATTTGTAAACACGAGTACATTTCTGCAAGAGCCACAACGGTTTCGACTCTGATATGTGGACTCATCAAGATCCCGGAGGAGATTAACAAATGATAGCTTAATAGCAGAGGAGAATTTCCAGGCAAGCTGGCAGATTTTGCAATACACAGAAGACAGCACTTGAATGAAAAGAACCTCATTCAATTATACAGTAAAAGCTCAACAAACAGTCAAGCTAATATTTGTCTAAAGAGAGTGCTTAAAATGTTTCTTTATACCAGTGCTGTCGTACAAACTAGGGAGCCCCCAAAGGTTTGAACCTAATTATATTAACCTCTGTGTTTATCTATCCCCAGCTGTTTAAAATCTTCAACTTCAATTTTCTGATTCAATTTCAGAGGTTAGAACATGTTTACTATTTCTTTTTATAGTAGAATTGAATTATTATATAAACTAAACTTCTATTTGTAATTTTATTCCATGTATTCAGTTACTTTTAGTTATTTCCTACTACTACGTCCAGGAATTGACATATCAAGTCTTTTTAGGCAGTCTACAAAGTCAGAGGAAAGTGACTTATTAGGCTTAAAACTTCAAAACCATTTTTAAGTCAAATATCCAATATTTCCTATTGCTGAAAAATGCATGTTGTTCAGCAGATAGGGATGATGAACACTGTCAGGCAGTGTGGTGTTCTCAGCAGGATAACCTACCATAATCAACATGTAAACAAGGCTTCAATGACACTCTTGCCTTTTCTCTTTGCTCTCTGTAAATCTTAATCCTGCTCTTGCTCTTCAGCTGTCTGTTTCTTTGATGCTCCTGAGAGCTAGAACGTGGGTGCGATGATTCTCACTGCTAAGATATTTATCCAAAATTTGCAGTATTCACAAATACAGACAAATAAACACACATTGACAACAGACAGAGGTCCAGAGAGTCCAAAAACATGAAGTGATTCCTTAAATCAAGAATAAAAATTGGAATTTCCAGCACAACTATTGACTGTAAGTCTTGGTAATGCTTATAAGAGAAAATTAAACATTAAGATTCCTATTCATAAAATTCAATGTTTAATTCCTAATGTTATTGTCAACAAATACCATAATAAGATTAAAACCAACAATGAATTGCATCTACTCACTAACATCTGTGAATCCAGAAGCTGATTTTAGCTCATTAGTCCATTGCTGTTCAAAAACTATTAAAAACACATCAGTGAGTCACGCTGCTGCACTGGGTGACATGTTTCTTCCTCACGAAAAATGTGACCATCCAACCATCACTTTTTACAATCTCTAAAATGGATTTCGGCAAAAACAACGTGATGGGCGTTATCAACCTTTGGAGCTCTTTTTTTGAACAAATACTAATGTCATTGTTGTGAGGGGAAAAAAACAGCAGCAAAGTGGCTTAGTGATGTATTTGTTTAGTTCAAAGACAATCGTCTCTGAACAACAAGGAGGAAGTCCATCGCACAGATGAATAAGCTAAATTCATTGTTGGTTTTAGAGAGAGCTGGGTATGAAAATATCAGTTATAGTGACTAAAATTATAATGGTTACAGTATTATCATGGTATTGTTAATTTGCGTTTATTATTATTATGAATGATCATCATTGTTATCTGCCAGAAACAGAAAGCTGATCATTTCTTAATTCAATGAGTCTTACTAGCTTCATGTAAAACTGTGCTGATGTTTCATGTGTATTTACATACTGTTACATATTACATAATGTTAAATAAATATATATCAACTTCTATGTATGTTGTACCAACCATAGCATAATAATAATAAAATATATTACAGTACAATCAATAAAGACCACACATGGTTTTAGTCTTTTTATGGGACTTGTTGACAATAACAACAAAAATGTTAAAATGTGTTATCCTTTAAAGGGTGTGTGTGCACGCATTTGTGGGGGAGGGGGTAAGCAGTAGGCTTCGATAAAGGCAGCTTGATAACACTCTCCACTCAGCTGTGTTAATAATATCCCACTCAGATGGGCCCTCTCTCTCTCTCTCTCACACACACACACACAAAATGAAGAGGCTTTTACACTGCTGGTGTCTCTACTGTTAAGCAGTATAATAGGTTTTATTTATATCAATGAGGATAGGCTAAATAAGATCCCTCTGTATAATGCGGCTCAACAGCGGCACACACAACATCCTCCAAAATGACCCCACATCTGCATGAACACTTCTCTAAAGGGTTTCAATAAAAACTGAGTATTATTATCTTCATGATGGTAAGCTTTAAAGCAGGACACATTAGACTGCATTAGACTTAATTAGGTTTGGCTAAATGTTAGTAATAAACAGGCAATGAGTGGTGTATGTATGGTTATTGAACATCTCACTCTAAAAACCAAACGGCATTAAAATGTTGTTATAACAGTCTCCATGCTTGTGCAAAGGCTTTCCCCAGAATTTTTATACCTGTCTGCAATAATTTGTTCCTTTTCAGCCGCAAGAGCATTATAAAGCTCTGCCTTCAATGCAGGGTCATGAGGCTTGGCTCACAGTCCCAAACTGTTTCCATAAATAAAATTGGAAAATTATTTCTTTCATGTTAGCATCAATGTAATCAGCAAAGTCTTTGTGCCATGTGTCTTTGAGGTTCACCGTAAACAGTGGGCCCGCTTACATGCACAGTAAATATCCAATCATTATCTGATTTCTTGAGTTATCAGATTATTAAGTGATCATGTAAACAGCATTTTCTGATAGCATGATCATCAGATAACGACATCGGATACAGACACCTGGATTGCACCCCCAATACTCTTTTGTACTTTTTTCGTGCATGTACACCCGGTTATCTGATTTCTTTTGGTCTTTTACATCTGCACATGTAAAAAGAAAAAAAATCATAGAAGATGAAAATGATGTAGTCAAACTGTATGTGGAAGACAAAAGACAATAAACAGGGCAAATGTTTGTCGTATGAAAGCCAACTGTCGTTTTCTCCTCATGGAGTATAAAGAAAGGAGAGCAGCAATCAATATAAGCATTAGACACATTTTTAAATGTGCCATGAAGTTATTAAATGCTGAAAATAATTCACAAAAAAATGTTGAATATGTAAGTGACCAAATATATTCATTTTATTTACAAAAACCATTATGGTCTGTGTTTATCGAGGGTGTCACATTGCAATATGGTAGTCATCATAAACCTATTGTATTGTGTGAGTGTGTGGGCGCACCTGCTGTAGGGGTTGCCGTGTTCCACAGGACGAGACAGGAAGTTATAAATAATAAGTTTGAATCGTATGTATCTACATGCACACATACATCCGATAATGGACTGAAACACTTAAACCTGGATTTTTCAATTATAGCATTTCAAGATTCAAAGGGTTTATTGTCATGTGCACAGTAAAGAAACATGTTTCCCTGTACAATGACATTCTTTCTTTGCTGTCTACACCATATGCCACATAAGAATAAAAAGATAAAGATAATTAACAAGTAGCATTAAAGGCAACATAAGTACAACAACAATAGGTTGCAGTTAAGTGTGTGCTGTATGTTTATGTGCAAACTGTGCATACTGTATGCAATAAATAGCATTTGAAAGTGCAAATGCTTGTGTGCAAACTAACTGTAAACATGAGATGAGGTAGTTAGAATAAAGTGGATCCTGATTATAAACTCCAGTCAGTGGTTTAGGAGTCTAATGGCCTTGGGGAAGAAAGAGTATATCTGATTACTCCCAATTATCGGATTTTTGTGGTCATGTAAATCGGCCCACTGTCAAAGTTACAAACTCTCAGTTAACATCTAAATGATAAAGTAAATGATACAGTAGTTACTGTAAGAAAACATGATTACAGTATCAGTATCTATGCTGATTTTCATCTGTGTATTTTTGACATGTAACCAGTCATCTAAATTGTATGTTTCAACACTTAAATGAGTTAAATCCCACTTCATTCATTTGCCTAAGAATTGCTTATAATCTCTTTGTTCAGTCAGTTGTCCATGCCTTTGTTTTACATGGCCAAATAAACTTTGGAAAAAGTTTTTTGTTGTAATTTTATCGTATACCTATAGTTATTAAGCAGTCGTCTCTCAATAGCAGTGCGAAAGTAAATCCGCATCACCCCATTAAATTACTCTAAGACCATAATGAGGATAAAACTGCACAGGTGTGAAAATATATTCCATCTACTGTGCATGGTTGCTTTCAGTCTGAGCAATTAAAGAGCATTACAAATACAAACTGTGTAAGAGAGGTCATTTCAAAATATGTCAGAGCACAGTTTTTAGTTTTTGGACATGGTTGCATTCATCTACTCGTGAATCCTTAAATTTAAACATTCCTCAATGATCCCTTGTGTTTGTCCCTGCACCTCCACAGAATGTCAAATTGGATGGTTTTCCCTTGGGGTATCACATCCCCAACCGGCCACCTGCACAGATAATAGATGGAGGATGCTCTCTCACAATTATGGGGATACAGTGATATGATGAATATGTGCTGCAGCTGAGCATCATCAACCACTGAAGTGCCCATAATTATGGCGAAGTGCCTCCTCGTGGCTGTTATCGAATTTATATGACAGTTACCAATCATACAGTGTAAAAGGGTCTCCAAACAGTTGCTATAGCAACCTATAAAACACAGTGCTCTCTGCTTTAGTAGCTGATAATTTGCAGCTATCTTCCTTTTCTAACAGAATGTCTTAGAGCAATCAGATCACTCAGAGGAAACTACCTTTCCATGACTCCTGTACACCAAATGTCCAAATGGTTTGGGTTTTTGTTGTGGAGTCTGAGTTACATATGATAACTACTGTTGTTTCAGAAGAGTTTCCACTCTGACAAGAATAATAATTTATAGTACAGTCCACAGACACATTGATAAGACCCATTGCCACTGTAGGATCGTCACTCACACTCCGTTAACAAGGAAAAACAGGGACAGCAGTCTTTACGGACTACAGGGACTATTTCAACTAAAGCTAGAAAATACAAAACTAGAGAGAAGTCTGTTTTTTTCTTTCAGTCATTCATCCGAGGGAGTAATCAGTCACAAGCCAGACGTACTGCAGTTTGTGAGCAGAGCTCAACCTGAGGCTCAGGACTCCCTGAGGATGCATGAAGGATGCTGTGGCCACAAAATAATTTCTATTAAGTGAACATAATGTAATACAACACCTTCTTCTGTTGGCCATTGTACTTTTGGTGTTACCTGGCATTTCATTTAGCATGACCAGCATTTTTCAAGCCCTAAGTCTCACTCTACACTGTGCCGTCTAATTAACTTGCAAGTGTAACATTAGCAGATTGTTAAACTCTGATATAACTTTGCCATCATTGAAGCATGGACAGTGTAAAAGTAATTACACACTCGATGTCGCACAGATGTGACCAGAGCAGGAGCATGTAAATTCTGATCATCCTGGTTTACTAAAGCTTTGTGCATAAAATAAACTGACACTTTGATGACTAACCAGTCTTTCCCTGGCTAAATCATGTATGTATTAGGAGAGCTGTTCCAAGATGTCAAGTCATTCTAGTTAAAGCTCGAACTGTAAGAGAGTAAATAAGTAAGTGAAAATGCTCAATAAAAAGGCATTACTTTCTACCATCCTCCTTTGAATCACCATCTATCATTATGTAGATCCAAAACTAAAAGCAGAAAACACCTAAAATTCTCTATTAGCTGTCATATGTATATTTTCTGGTATAACAGACAGTGAAAGAGATGGTCCTGAGTCTGACAGTGTTTTCTGTGTTGCCATGCAATGCTATTGTTCAGCAGGAATGCTAATTTATTCAGTGAATGGTTTGTGTCTCTATCTATTCATTTTAATGACTGACAGCCAAGAAAGGTTGCTAATGCCTGTTGGAGAGTGCTCGGATTATTTAATACAACCGAGGCCCACAGCTGCCGATAGCAGCATTTGTTTCACTTTCCTTGTGGAAAATAAAACCTTTAAGCACTAGCAGTTGGATAGTTGTGTAACCCTAATGACTTCACTGAGGTGCAGTGAAACAGAAAGTTCCTGTGATGAGCTTGTTACTGTGTTTTTTTTTTTTGTTTGTTTGGGTTTTTTTTGCTCTTACCTTGCGGCCGTCACTTGCATGGCAGTTGACATTGAGCGGAGTGAGCAAGGCCATTAGCTTCTCCTCGTTTCCGCTCCTGCAAATGCGCACACACACACACACACACACACACACACACACACACACACACACACACACACACACACACACACACAC
>JAUYWH010000014.1:13770422-13839179 GCA_034779795.1 Ctenopoma multispine | reverse complement strand
TGCCCAAGCCCGAAGTATCAATGAAGTTTTGCATTTAAGCCAACAACTTGCATACAACTCAATCCTTGCATTGCCTGATGGGCTGCATACTCAGGCTTTTATGCAGATATGTCAAGAGGGAAATGAGGACTTTGATAAATTTGTAGAGCACTTGCATAGGGCTATTTAGGATCACCCCGATTTGGATCTGGAAACAAAGCAGAAGCTGTTTAATTCTTCAATTGTTCACTCAGTCTCTTTAAGATCTCCAAACCCAGTCTTTATGACAGACTGGAGATGAAGCATATAACTGGAAGTGGAAATGAAAACTTACACTTGTAACTTGCACTACATAGATAAGACATTAAGTGACGAATGCATTATCGAACAGGACTATCACACATGGGCTCAGGAGGTCCAAAAAAACAGAATAACCACTGAAAATATGTAAACTCTATAAAGACTATAAAGAGACAAATAAATAAACACAAAGGAAATGACAAAATGTAAGAAGACACAGAATGAATACCAACAGCTCCAAAACATATACAAAGTGAAGCAAAATGACTGCGACTTGGCTTTTTTTTTTTTTTACATATTTTAGTCTGGAGGTCTAGCTCCAGTGGGGTAGGGTGGGTGGCCCTTGTCTCATAATCTGTTTCTTGCATATTTTATCTAGTCTGAGTGACGCTGTTTTTGACTGACATGCAAAAAATGTCAACAAAACCAAATCGAACAAATTTCCAAAGTTAAGTTCTGCTCAATTCCTAGGTTTCAAATCAAACAGTGGGGCCAGTATGGACTGCTCCTTTTAAACTTATCTGATTTTCAGAATTCATAATATAAGATCTTTTTTTTCAGTAAATTAGATAAGGTAATAGAGAAAGAGAAGTATATAAAACTCACATTTATCATTTACTTATAATGGCCTTTAAAAAATTTTCAGCAGTTTCTGTTGTAGGCACACTTTGCAATTTCCGCCCACTGATCAGCACCCTACATCCTATATATTCCTATATACAGTCCATCATTTCAACCAACAGGAGAAAACTGGACCTTTACTTACCTGTC
Organism: Ctenopoma multispine; assembly: GCA_034779795.1. NCBI lineage: Eukaryota > Metazoa > Chordata > Actinopteri > Anabantiformes > Anabantidae > Ctenopoma > Ctenopoma multispine. The sequence goes on along the minus strand of JAUYWH010000014.1, from coordinate 13,838,129 downwards.
TAGCAGCAGCGTTCTGGTAAAAGGTCACACAGATTATTAACTTGCTCTTTCTGACCCATATTGAGTGTCTGTGTGTTTGCATCAAAGTGAATAGGAACAGAAAGGATCAAAGGGTATTTTAAAAGCGGCACTGGAGGTGTTCTAATGTTAATTCCATCTCCTCAGATAATTTCAATTTAAACAGCAAAAAGTCAAAGTCGTTCTCTCTACAGACGACCCATTCTGACGCTCACAGTCTTTTTGCCAGCGTGAATGAGCAGCATTAGGATGAAAGACAATGAGACATGTTACCAGATACTACATTCAAATGCCTACTAGTCAACACCTCTGCAGGAAAAGTAAACACCTAATATGAAGTTAGGACATTAGGTCCAGCCTACAGAAAGCTAATTAAAAAAAGTTGCGCTCAAAAAACATTTATTTGTAGGCCAGAGAGGGACAATTTGGGTAGATAAGCATAACAGTTAAAAAATAATGTGTGTGTGTGTGTGTGTGTGTGTTGACTAAGGTCCAGAGTGGAGAATTGATCTTTCCGAGGCTCAGAAGAAGCTAGTCTGTGAATAACAATCAGAGGTAATTAATAGCAGCTAATGGACTCTGTTTCTCACTCTCTGTGCTCTCATCTCTCTTCCAACTCTATTTATTCCATTCAGTGTTTTCTCTTTTTTACTATACAGCAATGTTGGGGTCCTTCTTTCTTAAGTGCCAAAGCAATGGGCTTTCAGAAAGATATTTTACAGCTAATGTTGGTTCACACTAAATAAATAATATAAAGTGCACTGAAGGCAGGCAATACAAATCCAAAAAAACAATCTTTGTGAATCCTGTAATCTACTGAAAAAAAAAATCAAGATGATGACCAAGATCCTTTTCTACTGATTATGGTGTCAGATTAGTAACAAGTTACCAAACCTAACTGGAACAGTGCCATTTTCAGTCTGGCACAAAACAACTTAAACTGACAACTGTTGAGCAGAAAGTGAAGTACTAACTACATTTTAATCAACACTGTGTAATTAACACTTATTTCACTCAGTTTGTTGTGGCTGAATCCACATTGAAACGATACTGTAGTGTCTCTGTCAACACTTTAAAGCTGTGTAAAGATTATGGTTTGTCATCATCCATGTTCTTCTTCCATGTCTGATTAATTATCAACTGACAAAGCTTCACCATCAAACTCCTGCACACAACAATAAACTGCTACACAACAAGGAGTGCAATGGCTTGGCGTACCAACTCAGTCTCCTCCTCACTCCAAAGACAAGGCAGCAGAGACCTGCTTTTTTCTTTTGCAAAACACATTTGTAAAACTAGCGTATTCATCATTAAGATTATGGTAGCATTACACAGTCTATTTATCATCATCTAGCAAAAATCTAAAATGTTGTTATTCCACTTTCTAAACTGATTATCTACATTTCTCTGTTTTTGTCACTGTATGTTGAAAAGCTGTAGGTCAATTATGATGAGCATAATATTAACCATTTTCTGATAAAATCACTATTTGCAGTACTCACCATCACAATGACCTGATTAGCAAATATCATCTTGCTAACACTAATCTAAACTAGCGCTAAGATGCTAAAATGAGAGAGTAAAATGGCAATGCTGCTTTTGGTCCAGAGCGAGTGGATGTTCTCCTTCATGCGACCGGCAGTACTTTGATGTTTTGTGTGATTTCTGTTATGTATTTTTGTGTCACATCATTTCTCCTGCACGCTCTACACAGCAACCACCCCTCCACCCCAAAACAGGATTAACTATTTTCACAGGTGAGAGTGCATGTCACCCAGAGTTTCCCCTGCTGTGTCCTGCATGTATGAACTCACAGCTCCGCACAATGTCCGGACCTGATTCTCCAGACAGACACTCACAGGTGAGTTAGGCTACTTCAGTAGCAACTCTATCTTGGACTACTACAGGAACGCACCCTAGTCATCTCTGTGGGAAATATTCCCACCTTTACCATTCTGCCGACCTGACGTCAACACAGTGTAGACATGGTGACTGAGCGTCACCATGTTCAGCATGCTAATGTCTGCTTTAACCTTAGTTAAAGTGAGTACAGCTTCACAGACCTGCCACCATGGGTGTAGAGTCTTAAGCCTAAAGTCCTGCATATTCCTGTTGTCAGCTTTCATTTTTCATGATGTGGTCTTTGTATTGGAGTAAGTTTTCAACAATATATGATAATGCATAATGTTTTACCTGTGTAAAGTAACTATGGTCTTATTCTTACTCTAAATTCAACCTACACATCTGTCACTTATGCCATCACCTAGCCTGAGGCTGAAAATAACAACATCCAGAGAATAAGGCTTCTTCTTAGAAACAATCAATACTTTTTTTATGTACATAGTCTTACATACTTTTTTCCATTTTGAAACATCAAACAAACTAGAGTTTGATGCCACACATGCGGACTAATTCTCATATTTTGACTAATATCAGAGAAAATGAAGAGAGATTACACAGAGTTTATGTTTTACTAGTCTATTTGTTAGTATCAATCAATCAGCCAACATAAATAGTGGATAAACAGTCTTAGTCCTGAAAATTAACTGATTACATTTTGGCAGGGATATTTATCAGCAACCTCCACCCCACAACACCGAAAGGCCTGTGATGTACCAGGAGCTTATACGTGTATACTTTGTAGACTGATACGACACTGGAATCTGTAAAGTATGTTATTGTGAGATATTTTGTATAAAGAGGATGAGGCACACTGCTTCACGAAGGAAAGGCTGAAGCTAAAAATGGAGAGACAGCAGGGGGCAAGAGGACAAAGAGTATAGATGATGTGTCAAAGGGAAACAAAGTGACACTGAGACTGGTGTAAGGGTAAGGGGTGGCTAGAGTATGTCGTTTATGCTTATTAAACAACGCCGTAATTGATGAGCGAAGAAAGAAAGTGAAGAAGAGATGAGAAAAGAACACAATGAGTTGTCAAGGGCAGACACAACCAGATGAAAACATCCTAATCACTGCTCTCTGACCATAAGACGATTAATTACCAATGACAGGAAAGATGAATGTAAAGTAGCATCCTCCTAGTGATCCTTTTGTTTTGTATCCCTTGTTAGGCTTTTCCCGTGATTAATATGTGTTCTTCTCATTTACTCATCTGCAGTCTGCTGAAGACATATTGCATGCTTTTATTAACTCTCCTATATCGGTGCAGAAGTCTGAAGACAAACCTGTTTGGTATTTGGAGATTAAACTGTTCCAATATGGCGGGTGGTGAGGAGATGTGTCTGTCTTTTATTTATTTTGGTGAAATATGAAAAGTTTGCTTGATCACTAGGGCAGATTTGCGAGCGCTGCTCAACCTGCTCTGCATCAACACAAGACTATAAATCAGGACTAAACATACCAGCAGCATTCCAACATCTGATAAATGCTGTGTACTGCAGGCTGCTTGACTTTAGCTTTACAGTAGGAGCTGCTGACCATTCAGTGATAGGCTAATCTCATAGCTAATCTGTGCGTGCCCTTCTTTGTGTCCTGATAAGAGACATTGTAATTAACTTGCTACTTTGTAAGCTTTTACATTACAAATCACAACAGAGAGAGTTTGATTCTAGGATCTTTAAGTTTGTAATCTGTCTAAAAATATATCCAACCAATAATTCTTTATAGGGTTTATCCTTACTAGCTTGTTGTCGAAAAGTACACCGCCCGGGTTTTTGTTGCCAGATTCACTATGTGGGAAGTACAGTATTGCATGCGAGTCTGACATCTGGTGTGGTGTGAATGGTGTGTTTGTGGTAGACTGGAGCAACAATCAGCAGAATTACAATGTGAAAAGCGTAAAGAGCCGTGTGTGAGAGCACCTGACTGAAGTGAGTAATATGAACAAAAACCTGACAATCAGTGCCAAACCAAGACAAACAACTTAAACAATCCCCCCCCAAAAACATAGTGCACATACTAAGTCCAGTATGACAGCTTTTATAAATTAAAACCCAATGTGACGAGTTTTGAACCCGAGTTTTGAAATCTATTAGAAATTGTTTGTCTTTTCACATCTCCAGCTAACGGGGAACACAGTCTATCATTTCTGAGAGCAGTTTGTTGGATGCGGCACAGCAGTAGAGAAAATTTATGGGTCAATATAAACTTCCATCACCACAGAAGCTGAAAGCTGAAAGCTGTGCTGGCCTGCGGCAGCGATGAAGAATAGGGCAGAACCTCTAAATCATAGACATAGAACATGTAAGACAGGGAGGAAAAGGCTTATGCAGGATGTCAATGTAAAAGAGTCTACAAATGTATAAACAAATGTACTGTATATATGCACAGATTTACACTCTTAAAAAGGTTTTGAAGGAAAGATCATTTAAAGGTCTAGCTCTTTTTTTCCCCAGCCATTACCAAACCTTTTGCTGACCTTACAGGAATTAAAATAACACCATCTTTGAGGGCACTGAATCAAATGCACCATTCCCAGCAGCAATTACCACAGTGGATTTACTTCAGAGTGTTACTGTGTGAAAAGACATTGAAAAAAACGATAGTTTAGGTAATCAGAGCCACCATGAAAAGCTTATTTGACATTACTAACAAGATGGGGTAAATGTGTCACATCTGAACTACCGACAGATTACAGAACAACCACTGCAGCATGGACCTATGATGGAACGGAGAGTCACAACGATCAACTACGGTTTTCCTGTTTGCCAGGGGAAACAGCAGATGTTAAAAACTGAAAGATAACATAGGGCCGTCCTTGTAAATGTCATTTTATTGTCTTTTTCATTAAAAAAAAAAAAAAAAACACACACCCATCTGCTTCTTCTGGAAGTGAGTCATATTTCAGTATTCAGTCATATCTTCTGTGTTTGAAGCGCAATTCTCTACCTGTATTTATCGTTTATCTCCCTGTCCAGTCAAGTCGCCCAGTTTCAGGGCCCTGGTATTGTGCATGCTGGCTCACAAGACTTCATGGCTTCATGATGAATCACCTCAATGAAACAGAGCCATCATTATTAATTACACTTGTGCTTCCTCTATTATGATAAGTTCGAATGTCAGCTATGAAAGTTCTATTAGAGTTTATGTTATATATATTTAAACACATTTTAATTCTAAATCAGGTCTCACTATAAAATTCTTAGAGTCTGCTTCTGCTTAAACTTGATTTCTATTTAAAATGAATTAAAACTTAGTGGGTCACCGGTGAAGTGCGACCTTAACCTGACTTTGAGAAGCAAAGAACCCTGTCTTTCAGATAAATGTAATGTGTGCCCTGGACTAAAACTAATTTCACTTGCTTTTCACAGGTTTAATTACGCAAATATGAAACATGAAAATATAAAAAAAATCATTAACCTTTTGAGGAACTCTATTCCCCTACCTGCATTTCTACAGGAAGAATCAGTGTCTAAAATAAGTTCTGGGGAGCTAGTTTTACACCCACAAAAGTCACATGAGGGAGTATGCTAGTGCTTTCTGCAGCAGTGTTATACACCCATCATTTTTAAAAACCTGCAACTGTCAACTTGCTTGTTTGTGGCCAACAAAAATCTGAATGGAGCAGCCTAAGATATTTTACTCTTTTACAATGAATTGACTATGTTGTTGAGGCTTTGTATTGGCTTTCTATTTTTCAGAGCAAATTATATAAAAAGTGATTGTTGCACTTTTAATAGGACATTGGACTAATTTGTTTAATCTTCTCTGGGCTGAAAATGCTAAAATAAGATGTGCCAAAGGAAGTTGTACCACTGGAAATGTAAACAACAAGATTTGAATATACATCATATGCCTTCTTGGAAAATTTGTCCTATCTGTATGACAGTGACACCTAAGGCTACAAAGAGACATTTTTGCTATGTTGTTGTCAGTGATGTTATAAACAACTTAGCTGCCAAATTAGCTATAAGCAGTTCCTGTTTGGGAATGTATTGTTCCTGTTGATGTACCATCACCTATCACTGCTTTGATACTGATTTTTCTGTATGATGCCTAAACATCAATTTATGGACATTTCTCAAAAGTGTAAATCACAATGAATCCAAAATTATTAAACTTGCACCAACTGATTGGAGATTGAAAAGGGGAAGTTTTAACCTTGATCAGTTGCAACTAGTGACCAGCCAACGAGTCTTAGGTATCCAATTCTGTGACGGTCACATTTTTATACGCATGCAGTTCCACTGGAACTGGCTGCGACATATTCTAGCTCCAACATGGATGTCGGAGCATTTCCTTAGCAAAGCTTAAGCCTTAGCATGTGAAATATACAATTCCAACAAGTTCACTCCCATTAATAACTAAATCACACTGTTAAACTGCAAGACACTGCGAGACACATGAACACATTTCTGACATATCCTGTTCGCTCAGCCTAATTCTAAAATCAACACAATTTAGGATCCATACAATTTATGAAGAGTTGTAAGTATCTTTCCTAGAATTTAATGCAATTTAATACAGTGTTCAATAGTCCTGTTATCAACTAAATAAAAACTATTTTAATTCGAGCTGAAAAGGACGATCATTTTTCAGGGCTGCAGTATTAGATTCTGCCTCATGTTTTCACATTGCGCAGCTCCTCAATGTGGTATCTCAATGTTTATCTCATTTACCACAGAGGCCAAACAAGGGGAACTGATGATGTAACCCAGTGTAAACACAGAAGTGGTGCTGCGAAAACTGATTTAGAGTCTGCATCGATACCCAGCGAGAGAAAGAGAGAGGCACTGAACACGCAAAGAAGTATGGAATTTAAAATTCTCTTTGCTCATCCACTACTGCAAACAAAAACAAGACTAATTTACTTTAATAAGAACCATGTCTTTCAAGCCTTCCCATGTGAAAAGAAAAGTGTGACTGGAACTCACACCTCAAGCAGCACATACACATATACTAGAACACAAAGAAAGTCTTCAAATGTCCAACGGAAGTTCTGGTTTGGAAAGATTTAAAACATAAAACCGGGCCAGAAAACCCACAGAAAGTTTCTCTATGTTGAGCTGTCTAATTAAGCAGAAAATGAAAAAAAGATTTTATATAAGGAAATATATTTTTAATTATAGCTCCTCACTTAAAGGCTGTAACTGCGTACCAATGACTTTTCTGCCACTAAATAGGTGAAATAGATCCTGCTGCCTTAAGGAGCTCATAACAATGAAAGAACCACTAATTAGTCCAACTTTCACTCCAAAGTTTTAGTGTCCCAAGTTGGCTACTACAGCTCTGCAATTACTTTATTTATTTATTTTTTATTGTCAGTAAACACTGAATATACTGACCGAGTATTTTAGGTACAACAAAGGAGAAATCTATAAGCTTTCAATGCAAGATATCAGATTAGATCTCATTACCTGAGTGTACCAATAACATGAGTTAAACCAAGAGAGACAACAAAACAGGAGGCAAGGGAGCAAAACAAACGCAAGCAAACCATAGTCCAACACAGTCAGCGAGTTAATTGAGAAGCTGATCAATGTGTGCAGCATCAGCCAAAAGAGGAGTCAAAGAAAAACAAAAGACAATGGAAAAGAGAGTAGAGACACAAACACTTCTGGCCACTGATTATAGCCTTGGAGAGAAGCAGAGAGCAGAACGAACAAAATGAAATGTAGTGACGAGAGCGTGCACAGCCTTGGACGAGAAGACTGAATGTGGTGAGCATGAGCAGCACAGCCTTGGAAAAATAAGAGGGTGATAGATGTGCAGGGGGAAAAAAAAAAGGTGAAAGTGGCTGCAGCCTTGGATAGAATGAGGAAATGGATGTTGGCTGAAAGTTTTGGATAAATGTGAACATTAAAACAGATGTGGAAATAAGCATCGTCAAGAGGAAAGGACAGCAACGGGAAAAGCAAACACACAAGCAATGTGCAATAAAATCGAAGCCATAGATATTAGGACAGAAAGAAATACGGACACAGTGAAGTGTGTGTGACCTTTGACAGACAGATATATAGACAGGAAACTGACCTGTAAGCACGGCCTTGGCGGAGGGCTCAGCCAGGTCCAAGGCGGACTTGCCATCAGTGTTGCGGATGTTGGGGTCGGCTCCATGCTGCAGTAGCACTGTACAACAACAGGGCAGACACAGACAGTAGCTGAGCTCCTGGACTGACATGCAAACTCCTCGACATACACCTCCACCCAGCCCCCCTCCTGTTCCTCCTGTTGTTGCTACTGGACCACATCCTGCTCCATAAACTGCTCTTCCTGGACCTCCTCCTTTTTCTGCCACTTTCTCCTCTGCTGTCCCTCCTGCTGTTGTGTCTTCTGGTTCTCCTGACAGCCCTTCTGCAGGTCCTGCCTCACATCTCTCTCCTTCTCCTCCTCCTCCTCCTCCTCCTCCTTCTCCTCCTCCTCCAGCTGCTCCACCTCTGTTGCTAGCGCTGCTCCCTCGGCTGCCCCTGGCTGCCCCTGCCCTGCGAGCCATGCTGCTGATGTAAACAGACATGCCACAAGAGCAGCGAAAAGCTACGGTACACCACACCACCAGAGAAACAGAGGACCTAACTAAGCAGCTACGTGACCACAAAACACATCACACTTCCATGGATGAGAGAGAGAAGGCTTTGGTAAAGCTGAGAAAATAAATAAAAATGAGTAAGGAAGGGAGGGACGAGTGGCTACAGCTAATCGAGGCAGCAGCGACAAGGCGGGCAGGCGGTGCGAGTGGAGAGACTTTCGCCTCTCCAACTGACTGAGCGATGCAGCGGAGAGCAAGATGAGAGAGGTGAAGAGAGGAGGGGGGTTGAGAGTCAGAGCGGATGAGAGAGGTAGAGGACGAAAAGAGGGGAGGGAGAGAACAACAGGAGTGTTGGTTTGTGAGAAAGAGAAACAGAGACAGCAGAGAGCAGGGAGTAGTAAATTCACAGGAAAGAAAGGGAAACGAGATGAGGAGAAAAAGGAGATCAAGGAGCACAATAAAGGAGGAAAAGAAAGGAAAAGAGAGGATAAGTTAGAAAGATTTTAGCAGATGAGAGAATGGGGAGAAGAGAGTTGAAAGAAGGAAGAGAAAGAAAAAGAGAGAATCAAAAAATTAGGAGATGAGAGAGAAAGAAGAATATGGGAGAAAGAGAGGAGATGAATACAGGGAAATGAAAGGAAGGGAAACATGCAGAGAAGGACAAATGAGACAAGGAAAGGAAAGATGAAAAAAAGAGCATAGAGGAGAAAATTTGGTGAGGAGAGGAAAGGAAAGATGAAAGACGAATAACATAGGAAGAGGAGAAGGAAGGACAGGAGTAGCGAAGAGAACAGGGGATGAGAAAAGTGGAGAGCAGAGGGGAGTGCAGAGTTATGTGACTACCGAACAGGTATGAGCTGAATAACAAACTCAGCCTGCGCTTAGTTTTGTTGTAAATGAGCTCTTTTGAGGGCGTTAGTGTCAATACTCTTGCTGCCCTCCTCTCTATCTCCTCTATTGTTATTGCCGAGCAGTTCCCGCTGCACATGCCCTTTGACCTGTGTACACTCTACACTATACTGCTCGAACCCAGCAAAGAAGAAGAGGAGATAACCAGCCACCAGGTTAATGCTCTGTGTGCGTATCCACGTATGTGTTTGTGCACGTGTGCGTCTCTCTCTGCCAGCACTGACGCAGACCTTAGTCACCCACTCACCCCTCAACAAAAATATTTTGGGTAAAATATTTTATAAATCTTCCAATTCACTGTTTCTGAATCATTTGCAATTGTCAACGTCTGCAGTAGCCTTGTGATTTCAGTTTTGTCTGTAATGTGAATAGCTTTCCTTTAATACCTGCAAAAGCCATCTCTGAACAACCTTAATCCGTTTTTGGACAGGATTAGTTTTCAGGTCAATGTCAGATTTGCACTGGTTATTTTCTGACTGATCTGCCATGTCTATGTCCAATCAGTACGTAACTCTGTGATTACTCTCACCGAGTCAGTCCCTGTGTAATATGAACTGTGAAAAAAAAACATCACTGGGACAAAGTGCTGCTGAGAAAATAAAAGCTACAGACAAGGTGCAATGCTATGCAGTGTTAACACACCTTGCAACTGACTTATAGCATTAGAGGCAAGTGAGTGTGGTTTTTATTTGGTCTAAATTTACATTTGGATATTTTAAGTGGCATTTTGCACAGGTTAACATTTAGGCAGACAGCTTCAGGCACTGACTGGGCAAAAGTCATACCTCTACCTTACATAATCAAGAAGGAAAAGGAACTCGTTTTCCTGTGCTGTCACTGTTAAGAGAATAGGAACTGAGTGAGCAGAGTCACAGAACATTTGCCAATTTGTCCAATTTACAACTGCTGGAACTATTAGTCAGGTAATCATTTATTTATAAACCACTTATAAGTCAAACATCTACGACTTCCAGCTTCCATAATGTGAGAATTACACTGATTTTCATAAGACGGAATTGTAATTATCTATCAAGGTACCTATCTAGGACTTTAAAAGATTTTAAACCTCTGAGTCTTCACTCACAATGCATTGTAAAAAGTAGTCAATTTAAACCCCATGGACAACGTATTTAAACCAAATAACAAACGGTGGCCCCCTTGATAACAAAGATAAAAAAAGATTTTTCACATTGTTCATCAGCCGTTTCTGACATCTGCGCAAATGTCAGAAAATGTGCAGTATGCAGGAAAACCAAGAAGCAGTTTCTGGAAATGAGAGGAGAATTTCTGACTCAAGCACCAGAATAAAAGGGCAGACTGTCCATCAGACCAAGCAGAGGTTACAGTCAAATCAGAGCTACCAAATCTCCAACCTGGCAGGATGACAGGCTACCAAAACTCTGTCCAATAAGTAATCCACTGGAGGTCATGTGACTTTTGTTTACATGCCTTGGCTTGCTTGGGACTGTGCAGGCAAGACTGTAACCAAACTAGAAAAATCACAGCAAAGACAGTTGGCATTGTGGAGGTTCACTGGCCTTACCGCACAAATTAAAGGCTTTCTAATGTAGCTAAACACACCTACACCTGCTGACTAGCTGAAATAAATCATTATGTCAGTTTAATGGTAAAAATAATGTTTTAAATACATATAATAAAATGTAAGAGGACTTCAATTATGACCAGAATTTTGGATAATATTTCTCTTTGTTGTATTTGACTGTTTGTGTTTTGTTAGCCTACCTATTGTCACAGGTTAATATAGAAAAACGTTCACTCATTGCAGCTGCTAAGGACACTTGCATCAAGGACTAAAGTATGATAAGTGGAAATGTGTGCTGAGGGCAGCAAATCAAGTAGGTGCTATTTGAAATTTCTTGCAAACTGGTAGTGTAACCTGAAAATATTTGCCCTTTAAAGTGTTAGGAAATTAAACACGTATCATTCTCCTGCTTCACAAAATGTTGTCAGACTGTGTTTTCTAGCACAGCAAAGCAGTGGGCAACAAAAGTTTAACGCGCCTGAGTCATTCAATGACAGAAGACTCTAAATGCCACCAGAACACCACAGCACAACTGAACTGAAAGTGTGGCCTGAAACATAATTAGTGAAGTATTTGGAGAAATGCTGGCAGTAGCTATCACATTGTCCTTTGCATGACCTGCTCCCTATCAAGCCCAGTGATTGTAAAGCCAAGATAATGATCCTAATGCAAGAACAGTTTTTTGCTTTTAATATAAAATAATGTATTTCTCTTTGTTTTTTACCCTGATTATGTAAGCATTCAAAGTCAAACTATTAAATATCGGATATATGTAGATACATGTTTTGTTTCTAAATTGTCCTTTTTAGTTCCTTTTAATATTAACTGCTGCACAAATTGAAAATCAACAGCAAGCGTGAATAAATAAAGTTGACATATATTTATGCAGTGTATGCAAAAAGAACGATTCTATGTTCTTTTAACTCAGTTTCGGTGACAATCATAATGATTGATAAATCCACAACTGCACATCAGAGTTCCATGAAGCTTTATGCTGTAGAAATAACTAGATTTGAGCATTTCCTGAAGAAAATGTGTGATTGCTGAAAGCAAGCTGCCTTTGCTGCACCATCTTCACTATGTATACCCCTAACTGAGAAGGACAATGTTTAGTAGAATAAATGAAGCAGAATGTAAGCATTGGTAAGCCCCCCTGCAGTGGGAGGATGGGTATGAGGCTACAGTAGTGACTGCACTTTCCCAATGCGTGTTAAGAGCTATTAGCTTCTGTATTCCTAACCCTAACCAGTGTTTTAGAGACTGACACAGACGTTCATCCTCGTTGCTCTCAGCACTCTAAGCAATGCTTTTCCAAGAACATAAAACATAGCCAACAACTCACCGCTCACATGTTTTTCATGCTGTGTCTACTTCAGATTTTACTCCGGGATCAGTACAAGAGTCTTTCTGTTTTTCAGTTCACCTTTAAAGATTGACTGCTGCTGCTGTTATCCTCTCTGAACTCAGCCTGTGGTGTTGTTTTATTTTTTAAATTAAAACGCTGTTGGTGGGAGCACATACTGTATATTGTAAGGCAAAAAAATCAATGCTCTTTTGTCCCCTGTGTGGGTTTAAGAAAAAGCAGTAACACAGTAATTGCAATTTATGGGCTATTTGCTGCTTTATCCTTAATGGAAAATAATGACATACAGTCTGTGGGTGGTTTATCATAGTTTCTAAAATTACTGTGTGATTACAAAGAATGCCTGGTTGTGACTTAGGAGGAACAATGGAGGGGGATTCAAAACAAAATCTACAAACACTTCACAACGAAATTTAATTTTAATATCAAAAAGTTTGACAAAGCATTAACACCACAAATGATAAAACATATTTAGCAACATTAAAAAGAAAACAATGACTTCTATCTTCCCTAATGGACTGATTTAACTGTAGGATCCATTGTGGCAAACAATTTGACATTATTAAGAAAATTACACAAAATAGTGCACAGTGTAATGAGATGTCTTGCAAATCATGTGTAAGACAAAGACAGTTAATTAAGTCTTTTGCGTGCTTACCTATACAGACGTCTATCTTGCCCTTGATGGCAGCTTCGTGTAGAGGGGTATAGTTCCAGTTGTCTCGAGCATTTGGCTCAGCCCCCTGACACAGCAACAAGGACACCACCTGAAAACAACATAAAGAACATCTGCATTTACTCTTTATTTGGCAAAAAACAACACATCCCAAGTGTTTTTTTCCCCTAGAGATAATATGCCTCTACTGAAGACGGTGAACCTTAAACAGAACAGTAAACAGTTGTACAGAGCCAAGCTGTGACATCTGACAACATGTGACATACAGTATCTCTCTCTCAATATATTCTGCTCTCTGTCCTCTCTATTCTCTCAGGTACTGGACCATCTGCCGTCCTGGGGCTTCTCTCTGTTCCCTAGCTGTCCGTGCCTCATTCCAGATGTTTTGCATCTGGATCTTAGTCCTCCAGGAGCTTCAGTCTCTTCCTTGTCTCTACCTTTTTCTCCCTTTTGTTTTTGTCGTCCTTATGTCTCTGACGAAAATGTCCAAACACTTTACTTCAAGCAGCAACCTACACCCAACTTGAAAGCTTTAATTGGTCATTTTCCAGCAGAGACATTACACAGTCTGAGAGGAAAATCCCTACACCTAACATACTGACATACAGTACAATTTTAATGTGTTTAAATGCACTTAAACCAAAAACATAACAGCAAGTTTCTGCTGTGTACAAAATCAGTCAGTTCACACCATGTATTTATTCTAATCACAACCATAATAGTGATAATTATTATTAAATTCTTGTGGACATGCAGCTGCATTTTAGGCACGAATGAGGAGAACCAGGAGTTGAACCACCAACCCTGGGGTTAGTAGAAGCCTGAAAGAAACATTTAATTTTTGCTTTCTCCAGAGGTTTGTCTGAATCACTACAGCTAAAAAAAAAACCATGTAAACATAAAGCTTAGAAAACGGGCACACAAGCACATGTAACCGTTATCGTGGGAAGTCTCACCTCAGAATGACCAAACGAACAGGCGTTGTGAAGCGCGATCAGACCCCCGTCATCCCGAGCGTGCACGTTAGCACCTGTTTGAAGCAGGTGGTCCACCACATCCTTCCGCCCAAAACCTGACACGAGGACGGACACAGTTAAATGTTGGACAAATGAAGTAATCAAAGTGTTAAAATAAGATTCAAAATAAGCTGATTATTACTGCTGTACTACTACTACTACCACTACTACTAAGGACCTTTAAGTCTTGTTTTACTTTTACTGTGCATGTTACAAATCAATCAAACCTACTAGTTTTTCCAGAGTTTTCCTTTTCTATTCATCATATTGTATATTTGCTTTGTAAGATGCTTGTACCAGATGTCTGGGACAGTGAAGCCTGTTACGTTGTCACTACACAATGTGCCTTGGGACTTTGAAAATCTGTTGCTGTTAAGGCTGCTGAGGATTAGAGGAAGGCCTGTGATGTAAAACAGCTGTGCGTGTTTTGGTTATTGGATTTCTTTTCTGTCTCAACTAAAAAAAGATGCAGCACTTGTTGTAATTATATAAACCAATTTCTCTGAATTCACTGTTTTTGGCAAAGGTGAATCTGCTCCTTGGATTCCAAATGGCATTTCAGTTGACCAGGCACTGACAATTACTGAATGACAGCAGTATACATTGAGCTTTGCCTACACTTTCAGAAATAAGAAAACTAGAAGAAACACAAGCAGCACTTCTGCATCAGTTACAAACAAATCACTTAATATAAAAGCTTTACATAGTCATTTGTTATTTTTACCATTATTTTTGCTATACTGGTAGACGAACACTGTAGACTAGAATAGAAATATTTTGATTACTAAAGTAAGCAGATTTGCTGGTGCATTTTAAATCTCTTCAGTAGAGACTTTCTGCTTATATTATGCATAACGCAGCATTAACATTAAGACTTTGAATGTGTCATTTCCCTTATGTTTACCTGCAGCAAAATGCAGGGGTGTAGATTTGCGTCCGGCCATGTCTTTCGCGTTCACATTCACTGCGTCCACAAGTTTCTTCACCCTTGAAACATCCCCATTTCGACAGGCTTCAAACAGCTCCCTGAAAGCCCCGTTTGCACCACCACCACCGCCGCCGCCTGTGCTGGTGCTGCCACCGGTGTTTCCGCTGCCCGAGTCGGGCGTGGAGCCGGGGCTGATCCCGCTGCCCTCGGTGGTGGTCGGGGAGCTAGCGCTGCTGCTAGTGCTGCTGCTAGTGCTGCTGCTGCTGCTGCTGCTGCTTGTGAGGGCCGGAGCTGGGGAGGTATTAGTGGGAGAGGCCGGGGTTGCCTCACCGTCAGCCCTGTTCTCCATTGCGGCTCCGCGGGGAAACGGGGAGGCATCGTCGGCGGGTGCCGGCGGAGAGCCAGGAGGAGTGACGGGGAGAGAGGAGCCGCGGGGCGAGGAGGAGGACAGCAGGGTTTTTATCTGCTGCTGCTGCTGCTGCTGCTGCTGCTGCTGCTGCTGCTGAGAAGAGCGACGAGGCGTCGCCATTTTCACAACACAACAGTCCCCACTAGCAACAAAAACACTGCTGACAATTTCCTGCCAAGGAAAGCACAACTTCCGTTTGGGATTACAGGGATTCTTCTAACATGTCGATAAACATACTGGGATCTACAACACCTTCATCACTAACATATTCTTTTCACAGAATTACACATTAAATCCGTTGTAAAATGTGGTTTCTTGCCAATTTAGACAAATGTATATTCAGTATGTTCCGTTTTTGTCTCCAAACATAAAGCCTAACATAATGTGTACGTTTTAAATTGGAAGAAAAAAATTCAGGAGATTAACAGGAGATTTGCATGTTTATTCTGATCCAAGGGAAGAATTCAGGAAAAATATTAGTTGGGGTGGGCTAATCTTTATTTTAAAAAATGAACACTATTTAACACTATTAATTAATTATTTATTTATTCTTGCACAGTTTATAATTGCTTTATGAGATGATTCTGTTCACAACACACTATTGATTTTATATCTGAAGCAACATAATGTATCTAAATAGATTGATGGATTGTATTAGTTAATCGATATCAGAATACAATATTTCCATCTAGTGGGTATCGTTGGTAATGACTCTCTATATATTATCTATTATATATTCTATTATATTTTAGACATATACACACACACACACATATATATATATATGAAACCAAGAAACCCCCCTTGAGCAAGCAATAGGCAACAATGAAGGAGAAACTCCCTTTACCTGAATAAACCTCAGGGTAGGTGGCCATCTGTTTCAACCAGTTATTGATCTGATGTCTTTTTTTTCTCTAATGATTAAAACTTTATTTGTGAAGAAATTAAGATGGCCATCTTCCTCTAAGTTTGTACATGACACTAAAGATGTAGTAGCAACATTTTTTTATTGAGCATCTAGTGTAGTGTATTTTTTTATTCAAAGAGGGTTTTCTCACACTTAAATTATTCAGACCATCAAACAAACTGATTAACTACAATTTATGGAAAGCTAAGGTCAGTTTCACTTGCCACACACAGGCCTGATTAGAAATCACTTAAACAGAAGCTGTCTGACAGTGGAGGTGAAAGATCTCAAAAAGCAACCCATTATGACACGATCTTACAAAATTCAAAAACAAATAAGAAACAAGGTACTTGACACCTTTCAGTGTGGAAAAGGTTTAAAAGCCATTTCTACAGCTTTGGGACTCCAGCAAACCACAGTAAGCGCCACTATCCACAAATGGAGAACACCTGGAACAGCAAATTACTCCAATAACTGATCCAGGAGGTCATAAAAGAACCCAGAGCAACATCTAAAGAACTGCAGGTCTCACTTGCCTCAGTACAGGTTAGTGTTCATGATTAAACAATAAAAAAGAGAGAAAAATGGCATCCATGGCAGAGTTCCAAGGCGAAAGCCACTGCTGACCAAAACAAACGCATAGGCTTGTCACAGACTTTTGTCCAAATATTTTGTTGACTGATGAGAAAAAAATGACTCAGATAAGTAAATTAAGGTTCTAGATTCGCCAAAGTCTGGAGTTAAATCAGATTTGGATGCTGCGGCATAATCTTAAACATGCCATTCATGCTCAGAAACCCTACAATGTGGCTGAGTGGGCCAAAATTCCTCAACAAGACTCATTGATGGTTATTACAATTGCTTGATTGCTGCTGTTGCCTCCAAGAGTGTCACAACCATTTATTAGGTTTAGGAGGCAATTACGTTTTTATACAGGGCCATGCTCGTTTTTCACTTAATGAATACGATCATCCTTTTAAAAACTGGATTTTGTATTTATTTGGGTTATCTTTGCTTAAAATACTTATTCACAGCACTGTATTTCTGCTGCAGCCTGGTTTTAGTAAAATAAAATAAATGCATTTGATGGTCACTTATAAAGTCCTTCACTAACAGGGATTTAGACAGAATATAAATCTGATATTTAGTAGTCCATTCACTTACAGTGAATACAGATGAAGGTTTGATTGACACGTGACACAATCACGGTTTTATATGTTTTGACTCAGCTCTCCACCCTATTGGCTAAATTTTGTTTCTCCAGTAGGAACCCAATTTGCAATTTTCTACCCAGAAATATCAGACTGCAGACTTTATGTCCACATATCTTTGAAAGAAAAACAATCTGTATAGAACACCAATTTATATCAGGTGAGACAACACATTTTGGACTGTAGAGGGCAACCTCAGGGACCTAAACAGTCATGATGAAGCTGTCATTCTTACTTTATAGCAATACTACTAGCACATATGTATGACACAGGAAAAAATGGATAATATACACCGGGTTGAAGAACTATCATTCAAGTCTATCAGTTAACTAACAGATTATTAAATGTACTAAGTAACCTCCACAAAGTAACAGATTACCTGCAACAATGTGTTAAAAGGCTCTCTTTCAACAGGTCATTAACACAGCCACTGTTACTGTGATGTGCTGATGTAACTTTAAAAGTTCTTAAGAAAAACAAAGAAATGCACGGTGCACAATGCTCATAAATAGGTTGATAAGGATTCAGCCACCTATATATGAACCATGTGAGGAATCAGTTAGTGTGCATCGGTGGAATGTGCATGACAACCAGCTCATTTCTATCTATGAATCATTTGCATTATTTACAGCTCCTCATGCTATGTAGCAATTATGCAATGGTTTGTGACAAGAACTGAGACAAAAATGCTATGACAAGCCAAACACAAACAAATCACATGTTGTGTGATTTTGAAAGAATATAATAACAGAGATTATTTGTAATATTTCAAAACCTTTAAGTACACAGAATAGGACATGTTTAAAAGAGGTGACTACTTTAAAACAAGTAAAACAAAACTTTGTTTAACCAGGTAAAAGTCTCATTGAGATTGATTTATTTTTTCTTAGTTTTTTTTTTATCCTCTGTTACCTTCACCTTCCACATTTTTTCTCGCTCTTCTCTCAGCCCTTGGTATTTCTCGAGCTTCTCGTGTTCCTTCTTCCTGATGTTACCATCACTTGGAATTGCTACATCTATCACTATGGCCTTCTTCCTCTGCTTGTCCACCACTACTATGTCCTGTTGGTTAGTCATTACCAGTTTGTCAGTCTGTATCTGGAAGTCCCACAGGATCTCAGCCTTATCAGCTGGGTAGACCCCAGCCTGTAATGATCTTGTCCTTAGAGCTTGTTCCTGTGCTGCCATGATTAGTCCCTCTGTGCTTTCTTTTAGTCTAGCTTTGTCCAGCCATTGGAAGGATTTTTCAATCTCAGCCAGTTCCTCTATCTGCCGGTGATACATGCCGTGCAGGGGTTTGTCTTTCCATGATGGTTCCTGTTCTTGCTCCTCTCCCTTCTTGGGTTTCTGTTGCCTGAGGTATTCACTAAGTATATCATCAGTTGGGGCCATCTTCCTTATATATTCATGGATCTTTGATGTTTCATCCTGGATAGTGGCTCTGATGCTCACTAGTCCTCGACCTCCTTCTTTCCGCTTAGTGTATAGTCTCAGTGTGCTGGATATGGGGTGAAACCCTCCATGTGGATCTTGTTCTTTCCATTCAGCTGACTTCTCAGGACTTGCCTTACTCATTGCAGGTATTTGGTGGTTGCTGTTTTCCTTGTGGCCTCTTCATTGTTCCCATTTGCGTGCGGGATTCCAAGGTACTTGTAGCTATCCTCAATGTCTGCTATGTTGCCTTCTGGAAGTATTATCCCCTTAGTTCTGACTACTTTCCCCGTCTTTGTTACCATCCGATTACACTTATCCAGCCCGACCACACATTCCAATGTCATTAATGTAGATCCTAGTGGTGTGGATCAGTGAATTGATCTCTCATTCCCTCTTGGCTTACAGCTTGATGTCATCCATGTAGAGGAGGTGACTGATGTTTGCTCCATTAGTCGGTATCTGCAGACAGTCTTGTTGATGATCTGGCTGAGGGGGTTAAGTCCTATGCAAACAGCAGTGGGGACAGGGCATTTCTTGGTAAATCCCGCACATTATGGTAACCTGTGTAATCGGCTTGAAGTTGGCCTCTATGTCTGCTGCTATGTCTACCAGTAGCTGGTGTATTGCTCATCTGGTATGTCTACCAATTCCTTTCTGGGCCCCACTCATGTATTGATCCATGTGCCTACTCATCTTAGCCGCTAGGATGCCTGATAGGAGCTTCCATGTTGTGCAGAGGCAGGTTATTGGCCGGTAGTTGGATGGGATCGGTCCCTTCTGGGGGCCTTTCAGTATCAGGACTGTCCTGCCCTCAGTCAGCCAATCCGGGTAGGTCCCATCCATTAGCAGCTGGCCAGTAGGTGTGGATCATGTCAGGGCCTGGTGCTGTGCAGTTTTTCATGTTTGAGACTCTTTCTTGGATGTCTGCCAATGTGATGGTTACTGGGGCTTGTTCAGGGAGGTTGCTGTGGTCTGCTCTCAGGGCCTGATTAATCACAATCCCAATTCACACATCCACCAGGTTGACCACACTTAACAATCCACTTAATGGGGGCAGAAGGAGCTGCCAGGAGTGGGGCTGTTACATCTACCCTGCCTTTGTTTCACTTAACAAGCCTTTTCAAGGCAGGTGTGAGGTGAAACCAACCTGGAGGATAAATTGTTGTCACTAGCCAATTCCCCTCAGACTGATAAAGTTCTGTGGATGCAGAATGAAATGTCTCTATTTTTAAGAATCTTCACAGACATATATCCATGCATTTCGGGGCAGAAACCCTGAAGTTGGTACAGGAATATGAAAAGACAGCAAGAAAGGTTTATGTTGTGTGTGGCAGGCTTAACTTGCATAGATACCTCTTTGGATTTTATGTTGAGAGTTCCACTGAACAGCTACCAAATGAACCACTTAGAACCCCCTTTAGGCCTTTTATCTGCTTGATTAGTGTAGTAATGGAGTTGGAGTAATGAGGGAACATGCCTTGAAACTCCTAGTCAGCAATTTTTTTCCATTATTAGCACCCCTATAATGGGGATATGTGTGTGAAAATTGCTGTATTTTCTAAATGGTTAATACCACACTGTGTTTCAAAATTAAAGCTGAAAGCCTTGACTTCACTTAAATCTTCAGTGTTTTATGTCAAATTCAATGCGGTGGTGAGGGTTAGGGGTAGGACAATTTAAAAAAACAACAACTTATCTTTGTCCCATTACTTATGAACCTGACACAGATAGTGGTGGTAGCAGTGGTTGTAATTGTAGCAGTGCTGGTGGTAATATGGATTATATTAAACAACTGTTCCTCTTTGGTTTACATGTATGTCCATGCACATCTGCCACAAACAGATTACACGTGACAGCAGTTACAACAGTAAGGGATGACTATTGAAAGATCTGTCTGGTTGGTTGATTGGCTGGTTAACATACCTGTCATACTTCTAACAACAGTTCTTTTTGTATCAAAGTTCAATCATAGCCTGAAAAAATGTCAGAACAAAAATAAACTGATCCCAACAGCTTCCAGAAAAGATGAATTTGAAACTGTGCAAAGATGCTAGGTGATATTTTGCAGATTTAAATGAAAAATTTAACAGCTTCTGTGGGCAGATGTGAATAAGCTGCAATTTAAGTTGCTCAAATTGCATTTACAAAACTGTCTTTGGCTTATATCCTCAGTTGTTCTCCTGTTGTCAAACTGCATGACTTTCCTGTGGGATTGATGAAACTGATAGCAAAGAGTTACACCATCATACCAGTTGCTTTTAGGGCATGCATGCATTATGGTATGATAAGCAATGTTCAGGTTTGGTGTTTGGGACATCATTATAGTGGTCTGTGAACATTCACCTCTAAAGAGACTTCAATTGTGGAAAGCACAGAGAGAGCAGAAAGAGAGAAAAAGTCATAATTAAAAACAAAGAGATAAACAGGTAGTAAGACATAAGAGAAGTGAGCACAGAGAGATCAGGAGGCAGAAAAGGTATGTGAGCTGCAGAACTACATTCCTTGCAGAAATGCTCTGTCACAGTGATCACAATCTCTCTGTCTCACCCAATCTACTAAACACATTGTAATATAGCTTTCCAAAATAAAAACAATGCAATAGTAGGACCTACTGGAAGTTTTCCTGATATGGAGCCCCCCTGTAAGTGTCTTTAATGAAACATTATAAAAGGTTTAAGACTTACACACAATTATGAAGGCTTAAGTGCCATGCCTTCTTTTATTAAGTCAACAACAAGATGAAGAAAATCCAAATATGTTTAGGTTTGTCAATAAAAATCTGTGGGTAAAAAAGTATTTATAGGCTATTTGAAAAACCACAATAATTACAGAAATTAAAAGTTTATCCAATAATGCCAGTTTGTCAATGAACTAATGAAGCGGTGGATATAAAATATAGAATTTTTAATAGGCTAATTTGAAATTTGAGGCGCACACAGCTTCAGCAAAAATCTACATCTTTCTCACATTTGCATGATAAAAGCCTCGTCGAAACT
This sequence comes from Ctenopoma multispine, assembly GCA_034779795.1. NCBI lineage: Eukaryota > Metazoa > Chordata > Actinopteri > Anabantiformes > Anabantidae > Ctenopoma > Ctenopoma multispine. The sequence goes on along the minus strand of JAUYWH010000014.1, from coordinate 13,816,294 downwards.
CCCCGCTCCATTTGCTGTTACAGTTGAAGAGTTAAAAGCTGGCCACACCTGTCCTATTCGGGGACAGAAGCAGACAGGTAAAGCTGAAGCCCCGCCCACTGGCAGGTTTCAGTCAGACTTGTTTTTTTCTTTAAATCACCAGCTGTCAAAAGCCGGACACTCCTGTTGGAACTACTACATTTGTGTTTGGGAGTAAGAACACAAACAACAACAACCGCAGTCGAGATGCCGGAGCAGTCATCGAAGTGGACGCGCATGAGCATGCGTACGCCGGGCATCCTGATCTTCGGGATGGTCATGGCTCCCAGCGGCTTCGTGCTGGACCTAACCGCTACAGTGTCCCCTAACTGGAGGACCCTCAGCAATGTCCCCAACACCCCATCCTCTCAGTACGTCGAGCAAGGCATCTGGGACATCTGCATAGCCAGCACAATCAGTCAGTCGCCGTCGTGCGGCCAGCAGGACACCACATACTTCAGCAACCAGATCATCAAGACCGCACAGGGTATGATGGTGGCCTCCCTCCTGGTGACTTTACTCGGGCTGGCTGTGGCCATCCCGGGGGTTCGTTGCTGGACCAACAATCCGAGGTGGACACTGGCCGGCGTCGGGGGAGTCTTCATCTTCCTCTCAGGGGCCTTGACCATCATACCCATCTCCTGGTACACTTACAGCTACAACAACATCACAACGGTCACTCCCATGGTAAGTGTTCAAGTCGGCTACAGCATCTACCTGGGCTTCATCGGCGGGATATGTGAAGTCCTGGGCGGCTTCGTCATGTTTCTGGGGATTTTCCGATGCTGCGGAGGACGGAACCGAGGGGAGAGACGGGTTGAGGAGGTCAGAGCCAGGTTTAACCAGCAGCAGGTGCAGCCCAGACCTACTTACGTGCCAAGATCGAACCGTCCCGCCAGCAGCGTCAGCAGCAGCGTGCCATACTCCAGAGACGATATGGACGATGACGTGTCCTTCCCCCGGGCCAAGAGCGCCGCTGCCGGGTCAGTCAACACCTCATACGCCGGCAGACCCTATGATGCCGACCTATGAAAAGAGCCTGTACCACATTTGGAGGAGAAAAAAAAAAAACAGAGAAAAAGAAGACTTCTTGAAGATGGACTTGACTCTTAGCAAAAGGCAGTGAGAATGGGACATACTATAGGAAGAAGCAGGGGTAATAAAATAGAGACTTTATAAATACATCTAACTCACTATAATATAGCTTCTGTCTCTAACATACCAGAGTATTGTAGTAATAACATATGAGATAACTAGTCAGCTTTAAATTCACAATACACTCATTGCTGGCTGATCAGTTATTTTGAGACTAACAAGGAAAATACCAGCAGTGCCAGAGATCAACTACCTTAAGCAGAATCCCTTTAAATGCCTCATTGGTACAGTGTTACATCAGTTTAATAGTAATACATGAGAGATTGTAAATACTGTATAAAATGTGTGAATGACACAGAATGGCTGCAAATGACACGCATTATGGACTCTGTGATTGTAAAATATTACACCTGTGCCTCAAGCTGTGCAGTTATTGTCTTAAAGGTGAAGATGAGAAGAATATTACAATGTGAGAAGATGGAAGGAGCTTGCTATGAAGAGAGCCTGCAATATGAAGAATTATGAAAAAGCCATGAACCTTGGAGAGCAAACCTACATTGTTAAGAAGAAAATGTTAATTTGAACTAGGCTGTTTTACTTTCTACAAATGAAGCAAAAGTAATCTTTAGTATTTTTATATGTACACTGGCTTATGCTTAAACATTTTCTGTTCTTATTTTTCTTATTTTGGTTTCTTATTTTATAATACACCATTCGTATGCACTTTACAGTTCTGTGTGGTTAACCATGTAGGTGATCGATATTACCCTCATTGCTCTGTTTATTAAATGCACATTGTGTTTGCTAATAACAGAATAACAGACTCTCTTTCCTCACCTTTTTTTGTGTTTTACGTGGGTATAGATATTTTGAAATGAATGCAAAAATCTTAAAAGATGGTGTTGTGTTTTAGAACTGCAGACGTTGTAGCCATACAATGATGACATTCATACAGTCAAGAAAGACCATAAGTCATTATGGACACTATTCAAACACATTCAGCTAAACTACATTTTTCAAGTGATGTTTTTCTTTCTTTGCTTTGCAGTCTGCTGAACTGTAACCTCAGAAATATACAGACAATGTAGCCCGACTGGTCTGACTGGTCTGGTTTCTTGTCTAAAAACCAGTTCTGTTTAAACTGGCTTAGCATCTCAAACATACTAATACTGCAGTGAACAATTGACACTGTGTGACACTTAAGCATTAGGTGTGGGTGAGGTCATGCAAAAGAAGAAAGTATGGAATGAAAAGTTGTTTTTTTACCATATAAAATAATCTTTTGTTGATAAAATCACAAATCAGTTTTCTGAATAATGATTTCTTCATTTGTAGTGAAAGACTCATAGTTCCATGAATTATTAAGGTTTCACAAGCTATAGCAGTAGCTCATGCATGTCTTAATGTAAGAACAATACATTTATTAATACTATGACTAAGGTATTTTAATCATCATGACTTCTGAGTTGTTTATGATGTTCATGACTTCTTTACTGTCTCCATGTTTGTATTCCTCATAAGAAAGTGCTGACATGGTGACACATTTTTGTCACTTTTGTAACAGTCTTGTTTTGTAGGTCTTTCTGTCCATTTAGACATCAGGTATATGCAAAAGGACAATTTGATGATTCAAATACCTTAGTAATTAATGCATTGTTCTACTTTTTTTTGTAGTCCTGATAGTTCTTCTAATATTACAAGCAAGAAATCATGCATGAATTTATGATAATTCACGTTACTATAAAGTGATACCTTTTCAACATTACCTTATTAATGCTTCACCAGTTATCAAATGTTTTAAAGTTAAAAAATGTTTAAAAAACACACTGAAATGGAAGATTTTACAGATAATAATAATAATAATAATAATTAGGCTGTTTCAAAATAAACAGTGCTGCAATTATAAGAAAAGCATAATAAGCAATATGTCAAGTTCTTCATTCATTCTTCCACCACACATTGTTCCAGTTTCAGAGAATGAGTCAGGTTCAGTTGAAGTTATATTCTGACAGTCTCTACATTAGTTCCTAAATATAGAATGGTAGGCAAAGCATTTAGTTATCACCACTCCCCTGTGGAACCAACTCCCAGTTCAGGTTCAGGAGGCAGACACCTTTAAAACATTCCTCGTTGATATAATCAGAGCCGGCTCAGGTGACTCTGAGCCATCTCCTTTGCTGCTATAGATGAAGACCTTCTTTGACACACTAAGCTCCTCTCCTTTTCTCCCCTCTCTGTCCACTGATACGCCACCATTATTATTGTCATTAACTTTGTGTTTACTAACTCCCATAGTTGTGCTAGGTCCTCTCCACCTCCCTCTCTCTGTACCTTTCTACAGTTTCCCCGGCCTCAGAGCTGTATATTTACAGTGTGTCGTAACTGACCCTATCAACTGTCCGGTGTCTCGTCTGCTGCTTATTGTTGTTGTTCTCTTGTTGCCTACTGTTCTTTTTCTTCCACTCAACCCAACTGGTCACAGCAGATGGCTGCCGGTCCTGAGCCAAGTTCTGCTGGAGGTTTCTACCATTGAAGGGAGTTTTTTGTCTCCACTGTTGCCTAGTGCTTGTTCAAGTGAGACTGTTTACTTTTCTGTATATTTCTATACAGATTCCGTAAGGCCTTAAAAGTTACACTGTAAAGTGCATGAGATGACTTTTGTTGCGCTATATAAATAAACTGAATTGAACTGAATTGAATTGCCCACTTCAGCCTCACTTCCACTCACATGGTTATATTATATGTACTTCAGATACTTCAGTGTTAACATCTCTGCTGCCAAACCAAGAAATGTATTAATGAGACGTATTGGTTGAAGCCACAGAGGAAACGTGTTTTTACAGACAGGCTTGGCTAGTAAACTGTAAGCAATGGGGTTCCGCTTAACATGAGCCGAGTACGGCAGTTACTTGTCCCAGTGTTGACGTAATGTCACAAAGATCAGTTATTCCCAGTTCTGGTTCTTAGCAAAAACTGAAGCTGCTATTGCATCACAGGTATCCAAGGAGGAGTTTAAACAGGAAGCAGTAGATGTTTGGTGTAGGTTCACATTGTTAATATTGTAAATATTGACACTCTACAGCAGCTTGTAGAAATATCTTAACTTAATGACTGTGAAAAAATTATTTTCATATCAAATACTGAACTTAGTATCTTACATAGTATTGTAAGAGTTTTAGATACTTCAGAAATGACAAGCCTGTGGCCGGCACAGCTGTTAACAATAGCTGGTGACTGTCTGATGAGGCAAGTTACGGATTCAGCTGTAAAACACACAGATGGTAAACTGATACCAAGTTGAATGTTCAGTGTGAGTGTTATAATTGTTCTTGTGTTTCATCCAACACAGCTCTAAATAATGAATGGTATTTAGCAAACACACATCTTTATTTTTCTAGAAACAGTCAAAGCTGAGGTTAAGGCATGACAAAACTTCATCATGTCAGTAACTGTTTGTTTATACAAATCTGTTGTGTTTATCAGGAGGTTATACAAATATAAAAACACTGACTTGTTGGGGTTTGAGATCTAAGCTTAAGAACACAAAGAAGATTGTGGTCAAAAACAAATGGAGAGAGATGTCACTTTCCAGACTCTGCTTGCTCCATATTTGCATTTAATTCTGTTCTTAGCTGACAACAGGACACAATTAAAATAAAAAAATAAACAACTCAGTTGCTACAGCATATTACCAAGCAATAATAAGAATAACAACTTACTTATAATCAACTCAAAAGACAATGAGAACATTATGTTGTACTGCGGCAAATATTTATCACGAGAGGAATTTTAAAACGATGCAAAACAGGATGTGCAAAGGTGTGTGCACACATTTTAGTTTCAATGGTTGACGTGTTTTCTCATTATCAAAGGTGTCATCAGTTTGTAAAAGTATCCTACCTTCAGTTATTGGATGATGTGAAAGTAAACAGGCACAGTAAGGGTGAAACAAAGTGCACAATCTAAAGACACAATTGCTTTTGAGAACTTTATTATCTTGATTGCTTCATGATTCCTGCCTCTAAAAAATATTTTTATTGCTGTCCTGCACAACGGAGGGAAGAGAGGGTGTGACATGCAACAAAGGTTTACTGCAAGACAAGAACTGGCTACTTTGCAGTTACATAGCATGTGCACAAAACCTTAGGTTACAAGTGCACCTCTGTCCTGCATAATTTTAATTTTCAGATTCCCTCCAATTAAAAACCAATTCCCATTTTTTGAAATAAAGATTATTCTACTGGAAATGCATCGGTCTTGGAAAATTTTGACCCATGCAGGTACACAAAAAGCAAAACAAAAACAAACAAACAACAAAAATCTAAATGCAAGCAGGGCGACATGATAAACTGCACAAAGTAGCGCTAACATTTCTATCAATATACTGTGCAAAATCTCAATAAAGCCATAATTTAAAAGCTAAATTTAAAGACAAAACTAATCTACTTAAGATTCCTGACTTACCTGCTGTGGAAACATCTGAATAATTGTATGAACTAACTCCATCAGCATTAGATACAAAAACATGGTGTTACTGTAATAATTATTGCAGATTTTGCAAGTTATCAGAAGAGTAACTGAAAGGTGAACATTTGCATAAATATATCCATCAGCTTATCTATGGAAACGTTTGGCAAACAGATAATATGCTCATGGAAGTATATTTTAATCAAGAAGAAAAATGTTTCACTACATATTTGTACAGTGAATTAGTAAATGAAAGACAAATTCAGCCCTGTTATAAACAGCCAAAAATGTCCCTAATTGTTACAATTTCTCATCATTTGTAGTTGTAGTATACAGTATGTGGTTCATTTGCATTAAAAGTCACACAAAATCTTATATAAAACTTAAAATATAAACTTGAGATTTGATCTATGAAACTCTGCTGTTGTAGAGTTAGCAACAGCAGAGGATCTCTGAGCAGGCTCCAGGTAAAAGCTTGCTGTCCAAAATGCCAGTGTCTCACATATTCAGCATCTGTAAATACACTGTAGCTGCTTTTCCATTACGTGTCTAAAGTAACTACTTAAGAGCTCCATAAGATATTTACAGATGTCAGTGTGCTCCGTGCATGCATCCACTCTTTCAATGACATTTTTCTTTCAATTAAAGTCATTTTCCATCTTTGAATGAAACAATAAAGCAGTGATGTTGAAACAACAGTGTGTAGATCTTTTACCGTATAAAGGTCATACAGTAGTGGCCAAAATTCAGAAGAAGAGAAGATCTTTGTTGCAAGATTTACACTTAAACTGCTTTATAAGCTCACTGCAGATGAAAGATCAATAGTGCCACTGTCCGTAAAGGCATGGTTAACCTGGAAGAGAACAAGAGAGTAACTTTTATTTGGCTCCCAATCATAGTGACCATGGGCGAAAGACCCCCCCCAACCTTTCTATAGGACACACAGACTGAAAGAGACAAAGCAACTACATATGCTAAAATGTTGTCATTTTGTCTCTTTTTTTGCATGTTTTTTTGTCTGTTAAATTTCCTCATGCCTCTCTTTTTGGTACCCTTTTGTTTTTGTTGTTTTGTTTTAGGTTGAGATATGTCTCTGTGGTCGTTTTGTATTTTTTAACTGAGCTCTGTAACTTTTGAAAATGAAACACAGTTTTAACCATTTTACACAGGGTCACCTGACCCCTCAGGCCTCTCAGTCTCTGCCCATCATCGTATCTATGGAAACGTAGGTAAGCTATAATTCCATGTAAAAACAGTACTCCATCTGTGATAGTAACATAAGTTTTAAAATGTCTCACTGTCAAAATCAACATCTAGACATTCCCAGAGCAATGTTCAGGGTCAAACACTGGGTTTCCCTGTTTTTCCTGTATCATTATGGTGCACATACATTTGCATTTTTTTCACATGTGGGCAAATGTATTCACATCCTGCCATTACAAAGACTGTGGGTGACAAGAAGGGAGGTAGGGAAGGCAGTTAAACAGACGTTTGCTGCTTTTAACAAGTAAATCAATATTTACAGCCATTTCTTTACCTCAGATATAATGGAGATTTCTCCACATTACACAGCATTCAGGGCTCGAACATTTCTCCTGTTGGCAAAAGACAAAAAAACACATGTCAAACAGCCTGCGAACATTTTTTTGAGTTGATCTTACAGACAGTGACACACGAAGTCGGCTACTGGTCACATCTGTTGCCCTAGTTTTTGCGTGTCATGCACTGTTGCTGGTAGACTACAGAAGAGCATTAGTGCCGCCATAAAATTATTATTTGAGTTTGTGAGAGACAATTTTCTCAGAATTCTGGCTTTAATCTCAGAATTCTGTGGTTAAGTCACAAATGAAGTCCACACTCATTGGCTGTTCAGTTTAGCGAATCACTGCACAAGTAGAGTAACAGGACTGAGAAAAGAAAGCAAACAATGAAACAGAAACGCAGAAGTGTCTTCTCATTTTTCATGTTCATTTCATGGGAGTGTTGGGTTTTCTACATTATTCTGTATTTACCTTTATTCTGTAGGGTCTTAAACCTTACAGTGTAAAGTGCCTCAAGATGACTTTTGTTGTGAATTTGCGATATATAAATTGTAGCCTACAGTGTGTTAAAGAGCTAGTAGTGTCATAATGCTAATTTTTTTTTTGCAAATTCAAAGAATTTATTTGAATCTTTTCATGTCACTCTTTTAAAAGAGAGTGAATAAGAACTTTTTCATTCGACTTCTCTGTCAATAACAATAAATGGAAATCCTTTCAACAGAAATACCTTCATGTCAAATAATTCAGTACCTTTGCTTCTTCTTTTTCTTCCGCTGTAACTTGGCTACTACAAAAGCCAGGATCACTAGCCCGATCATGATTCCACACAAACTCAGGGTCAGTGGTACACTTAATGCACCGTTAATCGTGCCCTCGCAAAATTTGCCTTGGTAGCCCAGCTTACAGTCGCACACTAGATCACTGCCTCCATCTGGAGGAGCCACACAGGTTCCATGGCTATTGCACTGAGTCTCCCAACAGGACGGATGTGTTGGCTGGGAAAGAGGGAAAAGGGTGGAAGGAGAATAAGACAGGATAGACACTGGATGGATAAACATGACAGAGAAGAGACAGGCTTTCTGTAGGACAGATAAAATGGATGTCCTGAATGTAGAACATCCATTTGATAGGAAGGGAAGGGAAATTTAATTAAGCTATATTTCATAAACCAGTATTCACTGAGAAAATAACATTTGCATGTGATTATTTCTGCATCGCAACGGTTCTTCCACGTCTATTTGAAAATGTTGCAAGCACTGTGCTCTTAAAACTTGAAAGACATAAACACTGCAAACTTTCAGTCTCTGACATTCTGCTCTTTGTAGAAATACAGTATATGGTATTAAAGTCGAGGCGATTCACGTGAGAGAGCATGAAAGTGTCATGACAGGAGATAGGAGAGGAGTTGATAGAAGGTGATTTAAAATGAAAATGGTTCCCCCAAAATGTATGTATACCAGAAAGCATTTTTTATCTGTAGTTAAAAAAAACATTTTGTATGTAAGCAGAACAGTTTCTGTGTTGATAGATTTATAATGGTAACCCTAAGAACTGTGAGCTGCATGTTGGGTGGTGGCACACCCTTAAACATTTTACTTTTAAATGATCACAAACAAATGACCAAGAAGAACAAACATACTTCAGACACTCAGCCATGTAAGAAACAATTTGACAGGTAGTGCACCTTTTCTCCACACAAAAAATACAAGGTGCCCTAACCGCACCATTTGTACCTGTTTCATCATCAGTTACAAATTACCTAATTCAGGGTATTGAAAAATCAACTGACTTGGCCTGAATCTGAATTCCTGCACTGCTAGTTAGACCTAAAACACTAAGTTCAGTTGACTGTCTCCCATACAAGTACTAGTGTCTAAGGGATTTAAGAAACTAAGGTATAAATTACTTTCAAGTGATAGTTACTACCTAAAGAAGTTATAGTTAGTCTGGTTTTCGACCACCACAACATGCCAAAATGAAAACCATCTACTCACAGAAGCAAAGAGTGCAGCCCTGGCGTCTGAAAATGTAGACTGCGTTTCCATTTTTGTTGTGGAGTTGTACTGTGTTTGTGCTAAAAGTCCTGGGTGCTGGAATGTTTTTGGAAGAATTTGAAGCTCCTCTTTTCAGTGACAGTCATATAATCTGCAACAGGAAGGAGGTAAGAGGAAGAGGCTGAAACCTGTTAATACCTGCCTGTTTTTTCTTTCCCACCCACACCTTCTCCTCCCTGTGCCTCTTTGAATGGGTCGTGTTATTTACACACTCAAGTAGCTCTCACAGTGACGTAGCTTTTCTTTTCAAAAGGAGAGTGCAAACTCATGAAATGCTCCAGTTACAGACTGACGCGCAAAACACAATGCACAGACATTGCTGGAACAAATGAACTTAACTTGTGTGACTTTTAATACAGTGGTTTTTAGGATAAGAAATGAATAAGATTTGTGTGGAAATGTTAATGTATTCATTTCCTTTGACAACATCACATTACTTCCTAATAGGTGTTTTTTTAAAGATATAATTATGTTAATTTTTCTTGGTTGAAAGGTTTGGTTCTATATATTTGTAATGACAATGCTGATGTGCTGGTTGGTACAAGCAAGATTTTAAAATTCACATAACTTACTGAAGCAGCTACAGTTGCTGAAAAAGGAAGTGAACTATTTTTAGTTTCCTGGTTTTCTGCATAACTTGGTCGTGAAATGTGATCCGACCTTTAGCAAAATCACAATTATGAACAAACACGTTTCTATGCCAATAAAACACAAATAGTCCTGACCTTACATGTCTTTATTGAACACACTGGCAAAACACACAAAGCAATGGTGAAAAAAGTAAGTGAAACAGTGTTTTGATAACTGGTTGGACCACATTTGGCAGCAATAACCTCAAGCAAACACTTCCTTTAGCTGTGGACTTAGACCTGCACAATGTCCAGGATCAATTCTGGATCATTCAAGAATTACTTCTGTGCCGCAATGTTTTTTTTGGAGACCAGTGGCTTCCTCCGTAACTTCCTGTTTCCTGCCTGGAAAACCTTTCTTCTCGAAACATTTTTCTACTTATCAGAGTAGCTTTGTTCGTCTGAGGAATGTTGGTTGAGATCACAAATTTATCCTCCATGTTTGTTTTACTTCATCACTGCCCTGAATAGGCTTGTTAAGCAAAATAAAGGAAGGGGAGGGTGTGGGTAGATGTAAAGTATATATAGAAGTATATAACCAAGGGGATCTTTAGTGCTTAACACCAACATTAAACCAAAAAAAATTAAAGTAAAAAAATTAGTGGTGGGTGGGACCAAACGCGGTTAGCAAATTACAAAGAGACTACAGACCGACATTGGACAGCTGTAACAACATGGTGGTTCTTCACATATGTGAATGGAGAGATCTTAGGATGTCATGGTGTCATCCGTTTTGCTTAGCGATTAGGCATATACCTTTTAAAAGCAAAAAGTGTATGTAAGTAGTCGGGCAGTGTCATTTTCTTGCTTTTGAGCTAAACTCCTATGTCAACCCAGATTATTAACTGAGCTAAGCTTGGCTGATCACATTAAAGAAAAAGAAAAGAACTCCTTGCAGGTAAAGAAAAGAAAAAAACATTTGTGTGACCGCAAAAAAACTGAAAGTGAAAAACTGTAAATAAACAAAAGACAGACAATAACGCAGACCAAACACTCACACACTTAACACTTTGTAGACAGACATGTCTGTATTAACAGACGTGTTTGTGAATGAAACGGTGTCAACACAGTAGTGTTAGTAAAAAACACAATATCCTCCGACACATCTAAGAGTCTGAGAAACATGAAGTAATGTCAGAGAACTCAAATGATGACAGATGAAGCAAGTGGAGGTTTAGACATCATGACGATTCTGTCTGCTCGGAGTCTACAGTGCGTTTGTTGTTTGTTTAGTGTCAATCCTAGTTGCTTGGATTGTTTGTTGGATTGCGGTGTCATAAGAGAATTCATATCTGCAGCCATTTCACTTCAGCTGGTGATGGTAGCCTGTGAGAACAGCTGATTAGTGACTTGCTATTTTTGTAGGGCTAAAACACAAACAAAAAAAGGTTAGAGACCAATTTGTTTTGGTTCAGCAACATTTATTACAGAACAGTCTACATCAGTAGGTTGACATTAAATGAATTCTTATACTAAGCCACTGTCATGAAACAAAGTCTACAAAGCTAGTGCATCAGAATTCATCTCAAGCCACCAGGTGGTCAGTGGAAGCCAGATCTCCTGTTAGTGAAGGCACAACATTTATTGAAGCTGCAGTGCCCTTAAAGCCAGTGAGGGGTTCTTCACATCTACTGGGGATTCCAACTCCTGAGGCAGAAAAAAAATTATATAAACTTGATGATATATTTAAGAGGAAGACTAAATGAATTAAAAACTATATTTGTTACTCTGTTAATTCACAATCTAATATTTAATGTCACAGTAAATGTATTGTCTTTCAGCTTATTTGAAAGTTTCAGAAAGTGCCTTCCTTTTGGCTTTTGGTGTGAAATAGTTACTCACAAGAATAAATTTGTCAGTTCATTTAATGTAAATGAAATTCCCATAATGGTTTTACCTCTGAATCTGAATCATACTGTTCATATGGCAGGCCCATGTTGGCCATCAGAGTTTCTTTCTCCATGGATCTGCTTGTGATGAACGCCCAGGCTCTTCTGTTGAAACAAATTTTTCACATATGTCACAGTGTTTTGTAGTACAGAGTTCTTAAATGGTGTAGAGGTCCAAGTGTCTCGCTAGGATTTAATTCCACCTAAATAGCAACTAATTGCATGGATGCATTTCTGGATTTACAAAATTAATCCCTTTTCCCAAGAGAGACAAAAATGATTGGCAATACCTTTTAGCCAAAATTACAACAGCAGCCGTCAAAGCAGCGAAGAGGCAGAAGACACCCAGGATTACAGCCACGTGACTTCGTCTAGTTTCTGTCTCTTGACAGAACTCGCCCTTGTAACCAGCCGCACACTGGCAGCGAGTGACTTCGTCTTCTGTAACACAGCTGCCATGACCACTGCAGTGCTGGAGATCACAGGCTGTAGAGTCTTTTTGAACTGAAAGGACAGCATTACTTTGAGCCTTTGGGTGAGTGGTGGAGGAAAACTGGGGAGGCTGGCCATCACTGGCTTTAGTCCCAAAATAGGCTGAGTTTGTGTTCGGACCTGAAGAGGAAGTAAAAGTTAGAGATTATGCACATATTAAAATGTGCAGGTAGTACTTGCTCAAATACTGTACCTGTGATTTTAATTGGCCATGGAATTTCTCTAGCATTAAAGTAATGACTGAATGAAAACGTATAGATAAACAGGTATTACTCAGAAACTCTGGTTGCATAGCTCACAGAAATGAGAAAACGCGTTAAGCGAAAAAATATACCATTATGTGCAGTGCATAGCTGCAAAGCATTTGCAGAATACCATTTTTAAATTAACAATTTATGTTGAACATATTACTAAGAAGCTCAATTTATAAATATTTATAAATAAATAAAAACTTCAAATGATTGCTTTTGCTGTGCTGAAAACTCACAGTCTTGTTCATCTGACTGGTCTGCACAGTCCACATGTCCGTCACAGATCTTGCTGCTGTTGATACACTTGCTTCCATCAGAGCAAGACTTTTCTTCAGTGGGGCAGTCAGGCAAGCGAGCACAACCAGTGACACCGACACTGTAGAAATCCTGGCCACATTTACATGCGTGTCCTCCGGGATATGGAAGACAGAGGTGGAGACATCCTCCATTGTTGCTGGAGCAGCCGTTGGTACCTGTGGAAAAAAAATGGGCAAAATGCAATTGACTTTAGGATAACACCACAAAATTGGTTAATGAGAACATGTATGTCGAGGTTTCTTTTTAAAAAGAATTAGTACCTAAATAAGCATTACAGGTTAGTTACTGTGTGTGTGGGAAAATACCACGTTGCTCTTTTGTGCTACACAGTTAACAGACAGATCTGTCACAGCCTGCCAAGCTCCATTCTTCCTGCAAGTATCAGATCTCTCTTTCATCTATGTAACTATTCAGCTCAATCTCAGCCCGAGTCTTTTCATTCTGCCTGGAGTGTCCGATAAACTGTGTCCATTTCTCACGCAGAGGAACAGAAAGCAAGCATTGCGGTCAACATGTGCGAAATGCTTTACAAGGACTTAAAACTGGTTTAGTGGGTATCTATTTTTAAAACTACGATGACGATGCGTTTACCATCTGGGCAGCAATGAATAAATTATGTAAATAAGGTTTTTACAGCTGCCGGTTTTTTTATATCAGCAGCCAAAAAGTTTGTTTTTAATCCAGCAGAATATCCACAAGTTGCAAGTGGTCAGGAAACTGGAACTATTCTCTGACTGCTGGTAAGTTAACAAAGGTTGCTAACAACATAGTTCAATTTGTAGGCTGTACCTGAGTCAGAAAGTTTAAACTTGCGTGTTTCTCATTCTTTACGGACAAGCCATTTACAAGGCTGTTCTATTTTAATGTTATTTGCTTGTAATGTTCTGACGTTTCCCACAAACTGTAGCTGCAAGTGTTTCACTGGTAAAAAAAAAAAAAAATTATATTTCTCTAACAACTAAACTTAAGTTTTGCAATAAAAATCTATTTAGTGTAGCTGGATTTAGGCCTAAAGTTCCTCACTGACCATTAAATATTAAATAAACTGATGCTCCAAATCCACAGACTAATAAACAAAGGACACAGTCTATGTAGAAGAGTAAACTCAGTCATGCTTTTATTGTGACTTTGACTATTGTGTCTTTAATTATGCTTTGACTGTCTTATGCAATATGTGTTTTTTTTTGTCTTGTAGTTTCTTGTACTTGTACCTTTCCAGTCCATTTACATTCCCACTCCGCTCTGAATTGGCTACATGCCTCACTTGCCCTCTAGTGGTCACTTTGCCAGACTGTGCTAGTGACTACAGATTTATAGTCATCCCTGCACAGTCCTGTTTATGTGCTGATCCTTTATCTCCATGAACGCAGCTATCTTCGTGAACATTTTCCATTGTAGTTGCTTATCTCGTGCTGATTGTAGTCTTACTACTGACCAAGCAAACTGCATTCGCTGAACCTGCTGTGTCTGCCAGAATGGGACAATTATCACATCTATCTTCTAAGCGCTTTCCAAATTTATAGAATTGTAATAGCTATGAGGTCAACATTGTTTTACCTGTCACTTTGACTTAAAGTACATACATCTAGATGAAGACTCTGTCCTTGAATTAGGTTTCTGTGTGTATTTATTTTGCACATTGTAGTTTTTGGTTATCGTTTTTGTTATCTTATTGCATTGTTACTTATTAAGCACTTTGCCTACATTATGCTTAAAAAAAAAAAAAAAAAAAAACCTACCAGACTGACTGCCGTTGCTGTAGGCTCTGACTTCCACAATGCTGGTTTTTGTCTCAAACCACAGTTGTTTAGGCTGGATTCCATCACTGAACCACATTTTTGTTAAATCTACATAGGTTGGAAAGAAAGAAATGTTTCAAACAAACAAAAGTACTCAACTAGTGAAATTACTGCATTGCAGAAATCAGAAGATCCTGGGTAAGTTGGAAGAAAGGATTTTATGCGTTTTCATTAGTCAGGTCTGATGAAGAGAGAAAGTACTGGTGATTAAAAGTGGATGTTTAAAGATGTCACTACAGGTTCCCAGCAATATGTTAACTGAATAATTTATTGTTACATTAGTCTGTGATTCCATCTGCCAAGAAATATTAAAACGTTCATTAAAATTTTTTTTAGTTAAATTTAAAAAGCCTTCAACACACACACGTAAACATAAGAACATAAGTACAGTACACCCATACTTACCTTTGTCCATGGTGACCCAGAGAAGGACATTCTCAGTATGTGCGAAAGAGATGAGCAGACCTGACCCTGTTTTATACTGTTTATAACCCGTTCCATCCACTCCAATAGAGCTGATTACTCCTTCACCTTGAGGAAAAAACAGTAATTAGGTCCAACACACACAAAAGCAAATCAGTAAAAACATATGTATTTTATTATTAAGTCAGAAACTATGTGGTTTTTAACTCTTTACCTGTATCAGCCCAGAAAATCATGGTTCCTTTATTGAAAAAGACCAGTGAGTTGGGGATGCTCGACTTCCTCCAAAGCACTACTTTGTTACGGCCATCCATCCATGCGCAGTTCACCTCTGACTGGCTCTTTCCACCTGTCGCAACAATTGCTGTGTAGCAAAGCAAACCTGAGGGGGGGGAAAGCGCAATGGATGTTGTGCCCTGAAAGAAAACAAGGGAAATACTTGAAAAAAATAAAAATAAAAAAAGATGAAGTCGTGACAATAAGCCCATAAGTTTTCTTATATAATGAAATGTAACGGAACAAGATGTTTGATCACTAATTCTAAGTATTTCTCGTATTATTCTTCATTCTAAAATAATGACGTTACTGCACTGATTGATCACTAATTAGCAAAAAATCATTCATATATATATTTACTTTTTGTTGCAGTAGAATACAATATGAGAAAGGTTTTCAAGGAGGTAGAAGCACAAAAACTCAATAGACCAGTTACAGTGGTTGCCTATATATAAAATTATACAGTTCCACTTTAAATTCTTTACTTAAGTTGAAGTACTAAATAAAGTACATGCACTAACATTTTGAACAAAAGTATAAAAGTTTATGCAAAGGAAATGAGCTAAAAAAAAAAAAGAGCAAACGTAAACAGCGCAGTCCTTCACCTTCAGTGATCCCTGCAGCAGTGAGCTGGTGTAGCCACTGTGGCGGGATGTCACATGGAGATCAGGTCTCTCAGTGCTGCTCCAGTAGAGGTTGGAGGTCACCCAGTCAACTGCCAAAGCTGTGACTGATTCATCCTTCTGGGGCAGAAGTTTGGTTTCCAGAATTTTTATTTCACCAGGGAGTAAAAATGATTTACTCTAGAGCGTCTTGAAAATGAAGCTGATTAAGAGACTACATTTTATGAGAAATTTTATTTCTTCCAGCATAGCTTATTTCAAGCAGTTTGTTTGCCAAGCTCCATTAGAATGTATTATTATACAATACTAATAAAAGCATCTAATGATTATTAATAAAAATGCCAGAAATATTTGAATTTGAGTGTTTTAATGTTAAAAATGTAAATTAATGATCTAAACATGAAAACAGAACAAAAACCATTTATGGCCTTAAGAACTTGTCATTTCTCTTGAAAATCTATCGATACCTACCTTTAGCTGTAGGATTTGTCCAACAGGTGTCAGTCCCTGTCTTGACCTGGAGCCGCTCAGTCTCAGCACATCCACAGAGCCTTGTGCTGCATCAGCCACGTACATGGAAAGTTCCCGGAGGGAAACATCCAGTGCAGAGGCCTCAGTTACTCCAGGAAGGGCTAAAACTCGGCTGTTTGGCATTTTCTTCAAACCAACACCATCTCGATGCATGGAGTTCAAGTGAATCTACAAGTAGTATGTGGGCGGGATAAGAAAAGAGGAAACAAGAGTAAGAGAAAAGAGCAGTGCAGAGAGAAAAGCAGGAAAGATTTAAAATTCAAGAAGTCGACTACTGAAATTTGTAGTTGACACCAGCGTGAGACAATTCACCTGATAAACTGTTGTAGGAGACAAGAGCAGGATGAAAGTTGACTCCATGGGCACAGAGCAGGTTATCTTGTCCTTGGAAAGTAGCATCCCCTTTGGGCATCGACAAACTGCTGTAAGTCCCCGCACCACTGGAGCTCCTGTTGAACCCTGTGCTCCAGACCTGCTCCGCACTGCTGGGGCCAGGAGGCAGAGATGGGAGCAGTGGAGCTGGTCACATGGGCTGGATACAACTGGCTGGGACAGGGCGTGCATCAGCTGGGGAGAAGAGACATGCATATGATGGTTTATGGTCTCCGTTCAAAAGAGGACTTTCCTGCAGGTAAAACTTAGAGGTGGTTTTCCTGAAGCTTAGCAACTTCTCAGAATTTTATAGTGAGGATTAAGAGAGATATTTGTGAAATAATAACCACACACTTAAGTAAATACTCACTTTAAGTCCAAATGGCTGTCCTGGTCGCTTTAGAAGAACCTTCTGATCTTTCCCAGTGTTCTTGTCAGCTGAGCGGATGGTTCTTCTCTTTGTGTCAGACCAAAATACTCTGTCATTGAAGACTGCCACGGAGAAAGGGCTTGGCGTTTCAACTAACTGGAGGATCTAGCGATAGAAGGGCAGTGTCATTTAATAATAGTAAAACTGACAGAAGGCAGCATCATATGGACATATGACCAAGTTAATCTTAAGATGAAAGCTTCCATCACCCCCCACCCCGTGAAATTCCTCCCTCAAACTTACTTTGAGGTTCATCAGTTAAATAGCCTTTTACCTTGACATCATCTCCATCCAGAGAGGCAGAACCAATGCAGCGCAGCTTCTCGTCAGCCCAGTACACCCTGTTCTCCAAAAGGTCAAAGGCCAAACTGACAGGCCAGCTCAAGCCTCGGCTCACCACCACCTTCCTCTTTGAACCATCCATCCCAGACCGCTCGATCTGAGGGCTGCTGCCAATCTCAGACCACAGCATCAACCTGAGAATGTTAATTACGACATGACGACATTTATTTAAAATCAGTTTCTCCTCAGTATTTTTTAAAGACTGAGCACCTTACCCTTTGTGGGGCAGCAAGACCAATGAGCTTGGCTGCTCAAGATCCTCACCCAGGACCACAGTGTAGTCCTGAGACCTCACTGTGGTATCACTGAGCTTCACAGCTAGAATCTGGCCAATCAGTCCGTCCACCCAATACAGGTTCTTACCAATCCAATCTACTGCAATGAAATCTGACTTCACCCCTGTAACAGGATTTTATTTCATTAGTAAAAATGCAGGTCAAATGCACTAACCTAACATTGGCCCAAGATCCTAAGATAGTCATACCTTTGATAAGTGTCCCTTTGTTATTTGAGTTTTTCATGTCAGTCCAGCGGATGCTCTGATAGTCAGGGCTCAGCCAGTAAAGTCTTTGCTGAGCCCAGTGGTAATCCAGCGAAAACACCGGACGATTGGCAGAGGACAGAAGACGCAAGGTCCTGCTATAGACTCCTAGTAGTAACAACTCAGACTGTACTGATGCCAGAAGAAAAGGTTCATCTAGAATAGGAAACATGAGTATGATCATGTAATCGCAACATAACATCTTTTAACATCTTTCACTGTGGAAACAGATCCTTGCTTTTGGAGCGTACAGTACCTTTTGTCTTGCAGCTTGTGTCGTCAGGCTCTAGGTAGAAACCAGCGTGGCAATGACAGACGTAGGAACCACGGGTGTTGAGGCAGGTGTGTTTGCATAGAGAATGTGGCACTGTACTGCACTCATCAATGTCCACACAGGACATGGTACTTAACTGTAGTCTGAAACCTGCTGCACAGTAACAGCTCTGAAAAAGTGACGGAAACAGGAATTTTACATATAACAGGATGAAGCTTGGTGGACATTCATATGCAAATAGAGCCACAATGTGAGTGTTGTGTGCCACAATTATTTAGACACACATTTGTTGTGTACTGACCGCTCCGTTTGGGGTGCTGACACACTGGTGATCACACCGAGGAGCTGATGTACTGGAGCAGTTACGATAAGAGCATCCCACACCCTCATCTGAGCTGTCGGCACAGTTGATGACGCCATTACACGCCAGGCGGGGGTCCACACACTCACCGCTGCCACACTGGTAAAGATGTGAGGGACATTTTCTCTGGCGGCCTGTGAAAGCAGAAGCATATACCTCAGAGATACTCCACAGTGATTAAAACACATTTTAATACAAATTCTACTGCATTGTAAAGCATTTCCTTTCTTATATGTGGTCACACTCCACAGTACATCCATGATGCAGTCATGAAGCTAAGCTATAAAATGTATGTATGATGATCACCTGCTTTATAACGTACTAGTAAAACTCTCCTTTACTTGCCATTTGTTTTACTGAATTAAGTCCACAGTATTATACCTGACTGTTTTATCTGCTGTACTAGTGAAAAATGCTAAATAGGTTTCAAAAATGATTTTATTTTATGATTTTATTTTTAATGTTAGTGTACAGTCACTATATAAGATAAATTACAACAAGACAGCAGATCTGATTGGGTTATCCATCCTTCCCTTCCCCCTTAATCAAACAGAAAAGTTGAAAATAAACATGCTCACATTTGTCCTCATCCATGCCATTGTGACAATCTTCCTTCCCATCACACCTCCAGGACACAGGGATGCACTGACTGCTGCCTCCACACTGCCACTGATATTCCCTGCACTTTGCTGGCGATGTCACACAGTTCTGGGGGAAAAAAAACAAAAAAAAAACACAACATAATTTCAACCACTATTTTCCAAAACAATAAGGAAAAAAGAAAAAAAAGAAATATGTCCCTTTATACCTTTTCATCCGACCCATCTTTGCAGTCATCCTCGCCATCACACAGCCACTCTTTCTGCAGGCACTCGTGACTGTGGGGGCATCGCAACTGTTCCGGGCAGCGTGGAGGTCTCGTGCAGTCCACCTCGTCAGAGTGGTCACTGCAGTCAGGATATCCATCACATCGCAGAGCCTCAGACACACACTGACCGCTAACACAGCGATACTGGTTAACTGCACAGGCAGCCAGCCCTGGAAAGAGCAAAAACACAAATAAGAATATTAACGGAGGATTGTAGAAATTGTTTATTTCCTGTTGCTCATTAATGTTACTTATAAAAGTCCCTCACCACACTTTTCCTCATCTGACCCATCAGCGCAGTCTCTCTCGCCATCACACAGGAAGTTGTCAGGTATACAGCGAGTGTTGTTGTCGCAGCGTCGATGGCAACCCTCACCCAGCTTTGAACAGTCCATTTCATCAGATCGGTCCTGACAGTCGTACTGCCCATCACACACCAGCGCCTGGGTGATGCATCTGTTTCCATGAGAACACTGGAACTCACCTGAAACACAGAAACATCTGTCCTAAAAATGTGTGGATTACAAAACCTCTTTACGAAATGTATCACTCACAGAGTGCACTGCACAGGAATGCTGATACACTTTCACTGTGTAAACTTCCAAACAAACCTGCTTTGCAGTCAACAGCACAGCCCTCTTCATCAGAGCCATCCTGGCAGTCCATCTCTCCGTCACACACATGAATGTACAGAACACACTCCAGGCCGTCCATACAAGGCTTAGAACCCCTGCGGCACCCAACTGGTGATAATCTGCCACCAGCCACACTGGAGGCTTGGCAGAAGGGAAATATGTTTGTAAGCCAAAAATGTGCATCGACAGTACTGCAACAGATTTATGTCCTAATTTAAGAACTGTTTTTACACATTCATCTGTACTGCGGTTTTCTGCCGCTTACTGAGAGCAGCAGGATCTTCAGACAGACACTGTTTCTCATCAGAGCCATCGGGACAGTGGGCACGACCATCACACACTTCCATCCTGAGAATGCATTTTCTCCGGTCGTTGCACATGAAGTCATCTGATGAGCAAAGAGACAGTGGTTATTATGAAGAGTTGTCCTACTGGCCCCCACCTGACACCCGACATACTAGGATTTTATTAAGTTTCTTAAAACGTTTGGGTCTGTTCCATTTGCATTGTTGCATCTGCTGGGCTTACTTGGGTTTTTACAGTGAGTCACACAGTTACTTTCATCAAATCCATCAGCACAGTCTCTTTGTCCATCACACAGCTGATTTTGAGAAATACACAGTGATGACTCTGGGCAGAGAACTGAAGGAGTGATGCAAGCTGGCATGGAGGTGACGACAGGAGGTTCTGTTTTTGTAGCAGAAACAGGATCTGGATAAGGGTAAAACTAAGTTACAGATGATGATGTTAACATTGAGGATTTTTCAACAAATCACTGCTGAAGCACTGTTCAAGTAGTGAATAACGAAACCATACTGGAAATATCTTTGTGACGACCTACCACAGTCCACCTCGTCTGTGCCATCCACACAGTCCCTCTCTCCGTCACACAGAAATTTATTTGGGATGCAACGCTTGCTGTCACTACAACGATGCTCACAGCTCTTAGTTTGTTCCCAGCAGCTCAGTTCATCAGACCGGTCTTGACATTGTGACTTCCCATCACAGACCTGAGCCTTTGGGATGCACATCTTCCCATGGGAGCACTGAAACTCTCCTGGGATAGAATACAGTCGGGGGGGGGGGGGGTTATATATATATATATATGTATAGTTTTACACAATCAATCAGATTTAATTAAAAGTACAAGAGTTTAACAACCTTCCCTGCAGGTTTCTGGGCATCCCTGCTCATCAGATCCATCCATACAGTCATTCTCTCCGTCACATAAGTGGTTGTACGAAACACACCCTCTGCCGTTATTACAAGGCTTTGAGCCAAGATTGCACATCAGAACATCAGCCTGAGATGCAGGAGTCGGTACTCTTGGACAGTTAACCTCATCTGAGCCATCATGACAATGCACAAGACCGTCACAAACCAAACTACTGGAGACGCAGCTCTGTCCGTCTTTACAGCTAAAATCACCTGTGAAAAAAAAAAATTAAGAATCAGGACAGGATAATTAAATCATAAAATAGCTTACTAACACACAAAAGAGATACTCCAGAGGTGTGGCTTACGGTTTGATTGACATCTTTTCATACAGTTGTTTTCATCAGAGCCATCAGGACAGTCTTTATGACCATTGCAAAACTGGCTTGGGGAAACACACAGGTCAATAGAAGGACATAGGACAGAGGGACTGTTACAGGCCAGCGGAGTTGGAGCAGGTGTTGAGGTAGCAAGGGACAGTTCATTTGTTGAATCAGTATTAGATCTCGTTGGAGACTTGCTCTGTTCTGTGACATCTTGGAGATGGCAAAAAATAGTAAGTGTAATAGTAGTAAATGTCCCAACTGTAACAACGTTTATTTCAGACAGCTTTTCTAAGTCTTAGGGTAACTCACCACATTCCAGTTCATCAGATCCATCCTTACAGTCTCTCTCCCCGTCGCACACATGGCTGTATAAAATACACTCCGTGCTGTCTGCACATGACTTTAAGCCCGTCCGACACTTCAAGACGTTTACCCGAGTTGTAGGAGAAGCTACAGTCGGACAGTCAACCTCATCTGAGCCGTCGTAACAATGAGAGCGACCGTCACAGACAAGATTCTTGGAGATACAATTTCTACCATCCTTGCACATGAAATCATCTAAAGTAAAGACAAAGATTTTTACAAACTCGCAAAAGATTTAAGAGTCAAGATTTAAAAAAAACTTTATTAATCCCAGAGGGAAATTTGATTATATGAGATACAGTATGGGTTACGGGCTTCTTGTCCATTACAGAATATACACAGTATATAAATTTGGGGATATTGATGCTTTACCTTTAGAGTGACAGGTTACAACACAAAACTCTTCATCATCTCCATCAGGGCAGTCCTTTTTACCATCACACAGCTGGGCATGAGACAGACAGACTGATGAGTATCGACAGAGCACAGATGGCTCTTTACAGACTGGAGTTTTGAGCACTGTGAAAAGTAATTTTTATGGCATTATTAAGCAAAGTAAGTAAGACATACGTCAGAGTATTATCTATCATATAAATGTCCTCTATTAAACTATGGCTATAAGCCAATAGAGATGCAGCTTTTTTCAGTTTCAAGATAAAAAGAAGAAAACATATGCAGTTAATATGAGCTGTGATGGTCACCAATGATGATTAAAGACACTGCACACAAACTTAAAAAAACAAACAAGGCAAATAAACAATTTAAACCAACTGAATAAAAATAATTAGTTTGTGTCCTTTGTAATTCATTTACTTGCTCTAACCTGTATGGATGTCCCTCAGTGCAGTGATTACACTGAACACAGGAACTTTCACAGGCATCTCTTGGATTAGACTCCCATCACGTCGATCCCACAGAGTCATGACATCATCAGAAAGGGACAGGAGGAAGGGCTCAAAGGCAGCTACGACTGAGCCTGAAATGTTCCATCTTCTTCCAGCTTGGTGGCTTCTCTCTTGCAGCAGACTCATTGTAGTCAAACCTTTATAATGCAGAGGAAAGTTTTTAGAATTTTCTGTTTCTTCGTGCTCTTACTGAATGAAAGATGTTTAAGGTCAGATAAAAATTCTATCACTGATCTTTGAAACAACTAACCTGATTTTTTTGTGTTCCAGAAGAGACTGTTACCCCTGAGGTCAAAGGCAATGTTCCCTCTGATTCCTCCTGCTAACTGCAGACGTTCTGTGACTTTGCCTCCCATCATGCTCATGGTGAGTATTCGTCCTCCTTCCAGCCAGAGGATCCCACCCCTCAGCCAGTCCAGACAAAAGTCTTGAATCTCATTTTTTGTGCGGTACAGCACCTGTGAGTATCCGCTGTCAGCTGTGTTTGTGCCAATGCTGTTTCTATCACATGACACCCAATAAAGGTTCCCGCTCCTCTGGTCTACTTTGATCACACAAACTAAAAAGGGAAAAAAACCAAACATCAATTTGTTGATTGTTCAGTAAATAAAATATTATTGCACTTTGCATGACAGTCCAAAAAATCTTTTATTTACAGTTCGATAAGACAGAAAAGCAGAGGTTGGAACCAACAAGTATGTTGCTGTTACCTGAATTCTTCTACTTCTGTACATTTACCAATCGACTAACCCTTCCATGTCTCGTATAAAAAGTGCCTCTAAATTCTAACACTATGACTTTTACTACCCTTTTCTATAGACAAGAAAAACACCAAGCACAAACCTGGCAAAAGTGTTGGGATCACTTTAGTCTTGACCCGGGTTGAACTGGTGCGCTGGATGTAGCCAGTTTGGTTGACCCAGTACAGCCAGTCTCTGTACCAGTCCAGACCAAAAGACAAGATGCCATCGCTGGTGGTAAACAGCTGGGTTTCGGTGGATTCTTTGCCTCTAAACTCCAACAAGTTGATGTTGGAAATGGTAGCATATATAAATCTTGGGTCTATGGAGCCAAAAAAAAAAAAAAAAAAAAAAAAAACTTAACAAAAACAGACTATAACAACAGAAAATATACAGTTTCCAAATGTCATGAAGCAAATGAGATAATACGCATTCAATCATTGACATTTAGGACCAAAGCATTATTAAAGTAAACCTACACTGACACATCCCATCAAGCAACAGTAGTTTTGAGTTTGGACAAGTGCAGGTGAATCCAAGAGGGTTGCCTTTCGTTAGCTGGCAGAGTTGGCATGGAGTAT
Organism: Ctenopoma multispine; assembly: GCA_034779795.1. NCBI lineage: Eukaryota > Metazoa > Chordata > Actinopteri > Anabantiformes > Anabantidae > Ctenopoma > Ctenopoma multispine. The sequence continues at coordinate 13,791,935 of JAUYWH010000014.1, read as the reverse complement.
TCATGCACGCAGAGTAACCTGATGACAAAAAGAAAAAGAAAAAAAGCTGAATCCACAAAGCATTTTTTTTCTGCAGTTGTGTTACAGACTTAAAAAATTTTTTAAACATATTACATACGGTATATTCATGAATGTATAACTCAACATAGCAGACCCACTAGTTTTGTGGTAAAATAAATATCTGGACACCTTAACCTCATACATCAATAGAAATTGAAAGTGAATAATAATGAAAAGTCATCTTGCAGATAATCTTTAAATTAAAATTCTGTTAAGTACCTTGAGGCTGCTGGAGCTCACTGTAAACAGATACTAGTGGCTGTTTAGCTTTCCAGAGAAATTTCTTCTGGTTTGGTTGGTCCTGTGAAACCTGCCATAGTCCTTTGTCATCAACCCAGTACAACGAAGTTTCAAAAACCGCCAGGCTGAAAGCTCGCATCTTGTTGAGCAATCCCGTGAAGGAGTAATGGCCGGTCCCGTCCATCTTAACAGTTTCCATAGACTGAACATCGTAAGTGTATTATTAATGCATGAAGGACAACAAACACACAGCAGCATTTTAATGCTCACTTATTGACATGCTTCATTGTGTAAATACAAATAGTCATGGATGGTGAATCTATACACATGTCATCTGCACAGATTATTGTTAAGTAGTCTAAATATTTCTCATAGACAGCAAATTTGTGTTGAAGAATAGTAAAGAACCCATATGCAGAACTTTCAGTCATTCTGACGGCTGTGAAGACATGTCCAGGCAATGCATGCCTAGTCAGCACAACCATAACAATTGACCTTTATGTAGTGCATGTACAAAACAGAAAGTGTTGCTTTGTGGTTGACCTAACCATGATCAGCTCCACTAACAAAACGTAACATTTTGTTTTGGTTTTTTTTATCTAAACTGTAAATGAATTCAATCCCTAAAATGTTTCTTCTGATTTTCAACTTCTGCAACTACATTTTGAAACAAGTTGCACTGGTACTGATCAGGTACATCCAGTATTTGGTACTGTGCACCATGTGTGATGCATTTGGTGCTGCTTTCTTTAACTCACCTTCTTGAAGTCACTGATCCAGAATAGCCTCCTGGCAGCCACATCAGCAGTGAGGCTGTGAGCTGACTGAGCAGTGAGGACAGTTAGAGAGCTTATATCTTTTCCATCCATCCATGACTTCTCTATTGTCACCCTGTCACCTGGACCAGTATTGATCCAGAACATCATACTTTGAGATAAAGAATAGAAAATTTAAATCAAGCAGCAATGCATTCTTAACGTTCATACTACTAGAAATAGATTTACATTTTGTAACACCATGTAAACAGCTGTTTCAACAGAAATGACAAAAAGTATAATGGTATTACTTCAAATTAATTTTCAGGTAGCAGACAAACAGGAGCATACCTCTCCACAGGTACAAGAACCAAATCTGATGGCTTGATGTTTTTGCTCAGCACAGTGGCGTAACTCTTCCCATCTGCTGCCTGCATGTAGATGGACTCTGTCTTCTGGTTTGTCCAGTAAAGGTTTCCATTTAACCAATCACAAGCTAGACCCTTGATTCCAGGCTCTCCTGTTTAAAAAAAGAAAGAGAAGAAAGAAATGCCAGGTGATTTTAATATTTGTGTAAAAGGCATCTTCAAAAATGACAGGTTGAATTACTATTTAACACGTTTAAATGTTCATGTTCACTTTCTTTTATAAGAACGTCCTGATAAAATTTGCACATTTACGTGTATTCACACCTACAGTACAACTTCAGTCTGCTGGACACTGTCTCATGTGCACCACACTAATGCTCAAGAATGAGATGTAATCATTGAAGTCATTCTCTTGTTTCACTACCTTTCTATTTCTGGGTCTCATCCACATTTAATTCTGTCAGTCCAGGGACATTTTCCCTGCCCTACCCACTGCTGACTACTTGGATCAGGTGTGGTCCGCCACTCAAAAACTAAGTGCAGATATTGTTGGAAAACAAGCAGGGCAGTGGTCCTGGAGTGGACAAGGATTTTCCACCCTTGTTTTAGGGAAACAATGACAATATACAACCAGCTGTATCACCTTAAACAGACATACAAACACAGACACAGACCACTTCTTGGACCAACCAACCAGTATAGATGGTGCCACTGTGCTGTCCATTGCTTTTGTAAATGCCTCCATTGCCGTCAGCCCAGAAGTACCAGCCTCGGGCAAAATCAAACGTCAAGGCCACTGGATCAAACACTGGAGTGTGGATCACTTCAAATTGTTGAGTCTTCACATTCAACAGTGCTACGGATCTCTTCTGCACCGTCAGCAGTCTGGTGGCATTGCCTGGACACATTTATAGATTTATAGAGAACAGTGCAGTTAGTATAAATTTAAAATTCATGTTTACTCAACAGCTCCTCGTCATTGACACAAGGAATTGACATAATCACTACAAGTAGAAATTTACAAGACCATACAGAAGAAATAACATGACAATTGGTAAAGATAAATGAGAAGACCAATAATTTTCATTTTGATATAAACTGCTAAGATAGAAAAGATTCAACTGACATGTTCCCTCTTTGATCTTGCTGCATTTCTTTGTTGCGTTACTCTTTCAGGTCAGCCACATGAAAGCAGCAGATTAACACATCAATTAGTTGTCGGGTTTGATCTTTTGACAAAGTGAAACTAACTTCAGAGTAGACTAACACTGTATAATTCAGCTAATGAGCTGACTAATTCATTAAGAACACTATGACTGGTTCCACTGGCTTAATGTGAAGTCGGAAACCTTGCCTCATTACCTGTGACTAGACATGTGGAACTTCCATTTAGTTTGAAGCCTTCTCTGCAGTGGCAATAGTAGGATCCAACTGTGTTAGTACAGTAATGCATACAGGGAGAGAAAGGTGAGGCGCATTCATCCAAATCTGAGGAGAGACAGTGGGCTTTAGATTCAGATGACTAGAACGTGGAAAGCTTCTGTTGAACCTGATCTCCTCTCAGCTTACCAACAGAAAGGGAGTCCAGGGTGGTACTACTGCAGTCAGTGTTTTTGTAATGCAACTCAGTAAAATCTATTTCCCCCTCAGTAAAACTAAAGTGAACTGAAGCGATTTTTCTACGCTACACACCTTCACAAACTGCTCCATTGGAAGAGAGCTTATATCCAACAGGACATTCACACAGAGCCCCCCAGTGTTCATCGACACACACATGGCTACAGCCACCATTGCCCATAGAGCAGATACGACCTGAAAGAGGCAAAATATGAAGCATTCACAGCTCAGAATTAACAACAGAAAGTTGTTTGTATCACATATTTTTGACTTATACCAGGAACAGTTTATCATTTATGGAATCGATCTTAACCGTACCACAAGTTACGGGCTCATCACTGCCATCAGAACAGTGAACTTGCCCATCACACCTGTCTTCAGCAGACAGACACGTCCCATCAGGACACTGGAGGCCGTTCTCTCCACACAGATCTGTAAGAGGACAGACAACCAGCATTTTACCCTCATATCTATTGTTTCCAACACTTGTTTCAAGGAACACTTGGCTGTGTCTCACATACTGTCAGCATGTTTCGATGAAGACTTAGATGTTTTATGTTATGCTGTCAGACTGATATTCAGTTTCCTTCAGCCTGCCCTCTTTCTCACCACAATACTCTTCATCAGAGTTGTCCATGCAGTCATTTAGTCCATTGCAGCGCAGTTCTTTGGGGATACAGATGTGGTTTTGACAGGTCCAGTCTGAGTCCAAACAGCCCTTGATGGCTGTACAGTTTTCCTCATCAGATCCGGTCGGACACTGGCTCTTTCCATCGCAGCGGGCCGACGCATTGACACAGCCAACGGTGTCGAGGCAGGGAAACTGACCTGGTAGACATTCAGAGAAGCCTGGGAGAGATGGAGGGAAAAACATTGAGGCCATAAAAGGAAACGTAAATGATGACAGAAGTGACTCTTCACTTATCAGAAGAGAGAAGAATGAATAAACCTATTAACTATAAACACATTAAAAGCCCTGTTTCTTAAATTTCTATTATTCTATATTTTTTTATTATTTCATGTTTATACTACACTTTATTGAATTCCAACAGAAAAAAATGTTAGACTCATAAGCAAACGAAGTAAAAAAAGTCAAGCAATCTTTAATCGTGTTGATGATTTATGAAATCAAACTGTCAGCTGTTCTCTACCAGTGCAGTCCATTTCATCTGATCCATCCAGACAGTCTCCATCACCATCACATCTCCACACATCAGAAATGCAATTTCCATCATCACACTGCCACTGGCCTTGATGACATTGCAAAATTTGTCCTAAAAAAAAAAAAAAAAAGCAAAAAAACCCATAAGTGAATACAATAGACTTGTCACTGATTAGTCCAAGCCACTAGAAATAAATAAGTTAATATCTTCAGATAAAGATTGAAGACTTAAGGAGCCATGTGGAGACATTGGACAAAGAATCCAAGCACTATTACATAATCTGTGTTTCTTCACTGTTTTGCCAATTGTTTGTTTGCATGATGATTTGGGACCAGTGAAACTGAAGAAGTTATATATGCTGCACAAAATTCAACAGTAGAACCAAACAGAAGCACCACATGGAGAAATATAATGAAACGTTTAGCTACATATTGCTGTTCAGTCTGGCCTGTAGGCTTCTAACTGCGCTTGTTTTCTCCATGTTTGTAAAACTTACAAACATGGTCAATAGAAAAATGTGGTATTATAATTCCAATAAAGCTTGAAGGTTTGAACAAGTCAGCTGCATGTCACGAGTAAAAACCCACAGGAGTGAACGCCACCTAAACAAAATGGTTTAACACCCGGTTATCACGCAGCTACACCCAGACTCTGCGCAAAGCCACGCAAATGGCACAAAAACGTGTGGTTTAAATGTCGTTACCTCCGCACAACCTCAGACTTGGCAAACAAGCCAAACAAACCAAACAAAAGAAGTGGTGCAAGTCCATGTCGACCCGCACGGTTCATCGGGACAAACAGTGTCACCTGAGAGGAAACGCTTTTATCAGCGCGCACCGCTGCAGGTGCGCAGCAAACGTGTAGTAAATAATTGGGTTTAAAGCATTTTCAAAAGTGTAATGAAATTACACACTCTTTTTTTGAATGTATCTTTTTAAAGAAATATAATAAATATAATAATTCATGACTTCGACAGCTGATGATTTAATTTGAATATATCATAATGTGTAATAATCTTCATGTGTTTCTAGAGGAACTCACTTTAATCATGCTCACTGTGCAAATGTTTTGTGTGTTTGATTTTATTATCGCTGTGGTTTTTTCGTTACTTCAGTCTATGTCCAAGTAAGTAAAACCAGAGTGCCCGACTTTTTCTTTCATTTCCATCTTTGTCCCTGGATATGAGGACTGACAGACACGTGTTCCGGGAAGCCAGGCCTACTGATCTGGTTCTCACTGGTAACTATAAAATGCTATGATTAGCAAGTGTACTATTTCACTTTTAGGTATTGAAAATGATCTAACCCTTTTCTAACATCATTTTTTCCAGTCACTGAAAGGCCCAGAATGCACTAAAATACAGACTAGTTTAAACCAGCGTTTGTTTGATGACACAACGCGGATCTTTAGTACTAATTACACATTTTCTTAGGACTTTGTTGTTTTTTTTCACACGTCATATTCATCAAAAAGAATCAAAGCTTTGCTCCTCTCCATCAGCTCTTTCTTCTTTCTTTTGAGGTCAAGTGTGCACTTCACAATATATATCTGACGTCACTCAGGTCCCTTTGAGGTCGTCACTGAGGTTTTTACACTCAGGTGGTGTAATAATGTTTTAATAATTTTGCATAAGAAAGATGTCACAACTAAGCGTCCAATTAAATGATTGCCTTGACCCGTTCTCCTGATAAGACCTTTATTCATGATTTGTACAATATTTGATATTTACTGTTTTGACAAATGTTATCTTAATTACATTATCGTTGTTGTTTTATAATACACAGAAAACGTCACCTTCATATTAAAGACAACTACATTGTGTTAATACTGTATTTGTTGAATATTTATAAGTGTTTGTATTTAATTAGAAGAGAGGACATTAAAGTGGAGGTTTGAGCATGCGCGCAGGGCATGTAGCCTACTTTATAGTAGACATTAACACCCCAGTAGATACATCTTGTTTCTGTAGGCTATTTTTCAAAAGTAAAACAGAAAAAAAGACTAATCAATATTTAAAATGCTTAAGGGAACCTTTACATTTTTTCAGACCTTAACTTGCCCCCCCCCCGCGCTCTCAATAGTTCTCCTGCCTCCGTCCTAACAGCGCTACAGAAAGTCAGTCCTGATTAACTCCTCTGCTGTTTCCCCATTAATCACGCAGCAGTTGTGCAGCTCTTAATCTCCTTAACTAATATTATTGTCATGGCTTCTTATCAAAGGGATCTCTAATATCCAAAACAACAACAATCAGAGTGGTGGGCTTTTACGACTTTCACACCTCAGTCACTACAAAGACAAATTGGTTTCGATACATAACGACCTTGTCACATTTAAGTCTTTGAGCGCCCCCGTGGATCACACATGCCCTTCAGCCATCAGCGCCTTGACAGATCTCTTTAAGATCTGGAGCAGCAGAGGGGGCGTGTGATTATAAAACTTGGTCTCAGCACCTCAGCTGCCACATTTGGAATCTACCTGTTGAAGAGAGAACATCACACTAGAGAATCATGAAGGGACTAACAGTGGATTTTTCTTTTGCGCTTTTGCTTCTGGTGGATTTGGCTCTGGGTCTCTCCAGACAGTCCTTCCCTGGGATGGACCCTGACGCACTACTGCGTGGGATGAATGGCGGCTCCAGACGTACCCACCAGCGGCAGCAGGCCAGTAGGCTGCCTCTCTACATGATGCAGCTCTACAGGACTATGCTGATCGAGGACCGGGCCAGGACTCCTGCTACCACGGTTGGCCACACAATGATAGAGGACAACCCTGGTCTGCACAACTCTGACTCTGTCATCAGCCTTGTGGCTAAAAGTGAGTATTCATCTGTTGTACAAAATGTTGTGTTACTGGGATACATGTTCTTCTACTGGAAACGGAGTGCTCTATAAAGTAATGGATTATTCACTGAAAACATTTTCAAAATGTGTGTTGATTTATTTCCCTCACCTTTAATTTAATCATTTGTCTAATCAAACTCTGATGAAATCATTTTAGTACTTTTGCAACTTCTAATTAAAGCTAAAATGTGTTAGGAGCCTTCTCTTATACATGTAAATATATAACACTAACCTATTTTTTTCCACTGTGATTTCTTTCAGGCTGCCAGCAGATTGACAGGAGGTGGTCTGTCACCTTTGACCTGTCCTCCATGTCTGCAAGCGACAACATCCAACTGGCTCAACTTCGCATCCGACTTCCTGCCTTCACAGAGTCTTCTCCAGCCTCAGTGGACATCTACCACTCCCACAGGGACCAGTGCTCCGGCACACACTGCCCACAGAACAGGCTGTTCCTGGGCCGCCTGAGAGCTCATCCCAGTTCGATGACCTCCCCATCCTCCTGGAAGGTGTTCAACATGACAAAGATGATCCTCAGCTGGCTTCAGCAGGAACACTTTGCACAGAGGCCTGATGAGGCTGAGGCTGAAGTGAGAGAGGAGGGAGAGCAGGGGCAGGAAGGGGTCCATCACAATACAGCCGATCGTGTCATGATGGTGGTCTTCTCGAGGCAAAACTCAAACGGCCAGCCAATGCCAACGCTTATCCACACAGCAGAGCAATCCAAGTATGTCAGCCTGGACAGGGAGCGTGTGACAGCTGGCCCGGGCTCCAGGTTGAGGAACAGCAGAGTCAAGAGGTACGACCATCAGCAGAGACGGAGAGTAAAGCCTGCAGCTGCTCCTGCTGACAGGCCCACAGAGGAGGACAACAAGGGCCCTCTCTGCAGGAAGGTGGACATGTGGATAGACTTTGAGAAGCTTGGCTGGAGTGAGTGGATTGTCTATCCCAAACGATACAACGCATATAGATGCGAAGGGAGCTGTCCTACACCAGTGTATGAAACCTTTACCCCAACTAATCATGCATACATGCAGGTAAGACTGAACTTTGTCAAGAAAACAAACTTTTATCGTACAGTATTTGCTGTCAATTAACAATACATGAACAGACAACAGTTTAAACAGATTAGTTCTAATCAATCATTTCCTTCTTGTTTTCTCTCCAGAGCCTACTGAAGCTACACCACCCAGACAGGGTGCCATGTCCGTCCTGTGTGCCCACCCGCCTGACACCGCTTTCCATGCTGTACTACGAGAACGGGAGGATAGTCATGAAGAATCTTGAGGACATGGTGGTGGAGGAGTGCGGGTGCCACTGAGAAAAAGACCCCACAAGCCTTTTAAAATGGTTGGAAATCTGACAGATTCCGGACTTCAGCCGTGCAGCTGTAGGCTCAAGGGGTCTACAGCCACAGATCTGAGCTACTCAGAGGTACAAAGTGGATCCACATCCACAGGCACTTTATGGAGATCTCCAGTGTGACAGAGGCTGCTGCTGCTATGACGCAGGACATGAATGAAGGAAACTATGATACATCCTGGACTCTGCTCTCTGAATTATGGATATAACAAACTGAACATTAGAAACTGTTGTAGAAAACTGGCTGACCTAACTTGTGGCTTGGATTACACGTGGATCAACTATAATTCAAGGACACAAGGATTTAATATGGTAACATAGAAAAGCACAATATGGTCACAGACTGAAGCACTATAGAAGATTCACAAAAAGTTTATTCTGAGGTAAAAAAAAACCCAACAAACTTTTAATGCCATTGAAAAAACAGTTGCAAATATCAGAATGGTGTAAGCGCTTTAATTTTCTTGAGATGTCTGGGTCACACTGACCCATTTGTATGTTTGATATGCACAGTTATACAATAAATTATTTCTTACTTTGAACAAGTGTTTGATGGTTTTCATTATGGTGTTTTATAAGACTAATGCTTTACGATTTTTGATCATCTACAATGTTAGAAGTTTTTCACAGCAGCCATTTTGACTTGTTTTACTAGGAGAAGGAACATTGTGGTTCATTGTTTTAATGCTTACTGAGAAACATAAATGAAGCAACTTCCCACTTCACATTTGTGAACATACCCTTTAAGCGTTCTCAAACTATGATTTGGGGTTTTAGAAAAGAAAAAATGTGTGAACATAGTGGAACTAATGAGACAAATATTTCTCATCTGGTTGACGGAAACCAAACCAGACCAGAAATTATTCACAAGGTGGCTAGAAGCACAACTGCAGTGAATGCTAACGCTGCTCAACATCCAGTAGAAGTGTAAAAAATTGTTTGCTAAAAACTAAATGGTAACAATTAGGATTTGCAGGATGCATCTGCCGCCCTCTTGTGGCTAACAATAGTCACTGCAGTTTCTAAAACAAAGTTTTACCAATGTATAGGCATTTTAAATTAACTGTTAATATGCAAAGAAGCTCAATGCTTTTAGTTTTTTTTCCCTACAACATTCAAAATTTTTAAGGCAACAAATGAGTAAAATATTAATGTTTTAATTTGAACAGAACTTTGACTTACTTGTCAAATATGTCACAGGCCACAAAAAGTCAAGTAACATCAAAGTGAAAAAACACTTTTTTGCATCAGTGAGTGTTGTTTTATAAGATTACAGCAGTATTCTTAACATTTGTTTTTCATCCCAGTAAACAAAAACATCTAGGAATTACTTAATCCTTCTAGCCAACTCTCTTCAGATGTCCATTTCAAACTGGGCGTCTTCGCCTAGAAAATGAAAAGTCACTGCAGGTGAATTTCAGGGACAAATGAAGGACTTCAGCTTATCTCTTTCACTGACATTGGAAATTTACAGACACATTTACCTGTGCTCTCCTCTGTATGCAGGCTCTGGTCAGTGGTATTGTCAGGTCTCCGTATGGCCTGGTTTGTATCAGCAGTGTCGTTGGGCTCGAGGGGCCTGGTAACTCCCGGGATATCTGGCAGCTTGGGAGGTGTACGAGTGAGGGGAGACGTTCGACACTGCATGAGGAACTTTCTGTCGTAGATGATTCTTGTGCCTGCAGGTGGCAGCGACGAGGGAAAGTGAGGTTACCTGTGCTCAGTGTGTTGCCAGGTCAAACAAATGTGCAGTAAATTCTTAGGAGATCAATATTTGACAGCAGCTGTGCTCATATTGTACATTTGCTTTAGAAGGAAAGCTGATAGCAGCCAGCTTTTCTGTTTCTGCCACAGCCAAGACCGCAGCAGATAACTCAGATAAACACTTCGCCAATTTGACTTAAAAAAACACATTAAAATGAGATAACAATAAACACATGTAGCTAATATGGAGGAAAAGACAAAAAACTAAATCAACTTTAAAAATGTAAACGCACATTAAAGACTAACTAGTTGTAAATGGTGAAATAAAATAATCAAATAAAATCCAGCAGATACTGTAACAGAACACAGTATCAGTCATAATGAACATGTGCACTTGTGCGTCAGTGTTCTCACAAACACTTTTATCACCATGCTGGAGATTTTCCCAAGGTGTCAGGTTTGTACAAGTTGGAGTAAAATGTTCAACAAATGGGTCAAACAAGAGACTGACAGACCTTTCCATGTTGACTAAAAAAAGCCACTTTCATTTGTTTCCACGTATCCTTTGAGAGAGAAAAGTGTGTGTGTAAAAGAAGAAGTAATCACCGGCTCCACCACCACTGCGACCTACAGCAGCTCACATCTAGTAAACATGTTGCTGCGGTCCAGGAACAGCACACTGTAATAACAAGACTATAAATAGGATATGACTGAGTCCTGTATTTGACCGGACAGTCACTGATTGTGTAAGTAAAGTGCCACTGAGTTCAGAATTCAGAAGTGACTGATGTCAAAAGTGATGAATGTTTGCTTTCTGTACATTGACTTTTCCTCAGTCCCCATTAGTGAAGAAATAAATCACTGAGTTCACTCAACTGGTCTATTAATGTAAAACACAGCCACATGCTTCAGATTGTCTGTGTACGTGCAGAAAAACAGGCAACAATAAAATCCAAACCTGCAGAAAAAAAATGCAACAGCATGTGTGGTGAAATCTGCACAGTGCAGGGTGTGTGTGTGTGTGTGTGTGTGCAAAGAGCTGCTCTTAACCCTCCCAAAGCAGCAGCTTTATCAAACACTAACAAAGAAAAGATGACAAAATGTGAAAGTGTGGATGAGAACTAAAGTGTTTGTGCTATAAAAACAATAAAAAGAAAGATCCTGCACTAACGGTAACTCCTCAGTCTGTCGACGTTTTTAAAGTCTGTGACCTGTGTGGCCACTTCTTGAGTAGTAACGTTTTCTATAAACGCACCTTGCAAGTCTCTCATTGCAGAGCCTCAGCATTTCCGCCTCTCCTCTAAATCCCTATATTAGAAATCATATTTTTCTCTGAGTCATTTAACAGCACGTCGTTACCTCCTGGCGTGGTGCTGAACATAGTCCCACCGGGGGTCGTGGAGTATTCCTGGGGCATGTGAGCAGCATCGTGGATGGCAACCCGTCTTATGGCTGGGATTTCCAGGCTACCGGTGGTGTGACTTCCCGCCGACATCTCTCTCGTAACACCACATCAACGAACGGCTAAAGAAAGTTGTTTTTTGTGTCGCTTTCAGCGTGAACGACACCGCGGAAATGAAATAATAAAAAAAAAAACCCACAGTGAAGCTCCCTGTGTCACCACGTGGTCCGCACGAGTCCTAAACATCCCAGCAACTTCCTCCAAAACAACACGTGAAGAGGAGACTCGTGATTGGTTGAAAACAAGGGGCGTCACGACGCGTCATATTGTAGTTTTTCCTTTTTCGAGGAAACGTTAAAATTACACAACTCTATCTAGGAAACTTATTGAACCCATAAAATAAAGCATAACTGAAAATAAAAAAGGGCACTTACACCGTTCTATAATGTAAGTTATATCAAAAATATAAAAATCCCACTTTTTACAGAAACAGCATACAACATTTATGTCACATCTTTGTTTATTAAGTCTTGTAAATGGTTTGAGCTGGTGTACAGGGTAAGATGATCTATACATATCTGAGTCTGATTGAAAAGCTTGTATACATATTCACGTTTGTTTCTCCTCTCTCAAAGACAATACAAAAGAAAAGAAATCAAGTGATCATAGCTACAAAGCCTCTACATTCCCCATGATGTGGGCATTGGCCTAGTCTAGATAATGCTTAAAGAACATCCATAACAACTCTATGAGGGTGCATAGCATTCTAATTAAATATATTTTGTCATATATTTATACATATATTTTCATAAAAACATCTTTTTTTGTGCATGTGCGCAGTTGCATTCCTTAGGATAGAGTAATATGATATTGCGTTTACATTGTCATGTATCCATTCTAAAGGAGTATAGGTGATCTCTAGTCTTTGCAACAGTTAAAATTTTACAATACTCTTTTAAAATACATTGTTGTAGGTTACACGTCCTCTCAAGTTACATGCCTTGTGAAAACTTTCTTCTTCCCCCCTGATCCGACTAGGTTTACAACCAAACATGGCTTCATGCACACGCATGCTCACTCACAGACACACACTTACATACCTATCCATACAATACAAACACGGTGGAGTCACATGTATCATAGAGTCCTTTTTTCATGCACCACTGTGGGCAGCTCTGAGCAGCTACCACAGCTGTGGACACAGTGGTGCATAGAATTTCAGGCCACTTCCTCATGAAAAGCATTTTTTTTCTCCCCCGACTTATTTAATTATTTGCATAACTGTTGAGTATTAATTGTTCTGGAATTTGTTCTTACATCGAGAACTAAATAACACAGACAGCCACAGAACAGTTCTAGTGGTGGCTAACATGTCAGAAATGACAAAAAAACATACTTGTGTATCTACTTACAGTGCACCCAAACAAACTGTATGCTCATCATTTTCATGTCTATGCACTAGTTTGAAATGGGAATGCAATTTAAATCCTGTGCAGTAAAGACTTCCAGTACAAATTTAATCTACTGTATGCCATTGAGGCAATGCCAAATGCAAAGTGAAAACTTTGTAGAGGGAGTAATTCATCACCAGTTTATTATTGATCAACACTGGTAAAATTAATTAATAAGGATTAACACAAACCATTTGAGAAGGCAAAGTGCCAGGCAAAGTTTTATGTACAGGGTGAGGAGATGTGGTTACTGACCACACACTCAACAGGTCTTTTCCGAAAGCACACGCCACCACACACACCACAGACACATTCCCACGACACACTTGCACACAAACCATCCTGCTCGTACGCCACAAGTCTTATTCCTTGTGTCCCGTACACATCTTTGAGAGAAGGACGCAGAAGTTGAAAACGAAAACATCTTGATTCTGACCGAGCAGAACTGAAAACCTGAGTGGAGTTAAAAGTGGAAAATGTGATATGTACTAAACATGTGCTATATCAAATGAGGCTCTCATGTGCGCAAACTGGGCATGGAAAAGACATGTATTTGTGTGACCTGTATGTATTCATTTAGTCATTCAGTGTCTCACTCATTCATGCTACAGTAGCATTTACAGTACTTGCAGGATAAATATTGTGTTATGATTTCCAGTAAATGTGTGCTACCGTGATATGACCCCTCCAAAGTGCTGCCGTCAGGTTTCTGCATAAAGTAAGCTTTTCAGAGATGAAGAGAACAACATGTGTTTACAGTGATGCCAATGTATTTTTTTTTTAAATGTGTCAAACACTAACAAACACAATTACTCAGAAAACAATGAGAGTTAGGTGGTTTCCACTTTACAGCAGCAGCAGACTCCTTAATACAGTAGGTATCCATGTTTGAAGTTAACATATCCTGGTTGATATTTTGCTACCTTAAGTGCTGAAAAAACAAACAATTCGTCTCAGGCCTCCACAGTCCCACACTGCTACAGCGGAGTCATCCGATCTTGCATTAGCGCGTCCCCTCAGAGTCATTCACTTCAAGGTTCATGGGACCAGTCAGATGCATCACAGCTGCCCATTGCCAAACGTGAATGCTGTTCGTCCAGACGGAGTTTCCGTCTTCAAATGTACACAACCCTGGCTTCCATCTTCAGTGTTCCTCTTGTTTGGTATTATTGCTGTGGTAAACTTCCAAAACTATCTGACAATCTGACCAGGCAATAACTATTTCATTATGTAATGTGATTCTTACTATCTCGAAATTCAAGACCTTACTGATCCCAGAGGGAAGTTGTTTTTGTGTGTATACGTGAGTGCGTGTGTGCTTTTGTTTGTGTGTCTTCACAGTTCACGAGTCTGGGGTCAGTGTTTATGAGACAATCACAGTGCTACCTGTCTGTCCTTGCTGCACAGTTCCTTTAACGATCACGTTGTTGGAGCATAATGCTGTTTTAAACTTGCTATAAATCTTCACATGAATCAGATCTTGTTTGTTTTCTCCATGTCATTCACACTGTTTCAAATGAAGAGACCAAACTTTGACAGTGAGGCGCTACAGCGGTCGCAAACAGATAAAAGAGAGAGCACACAAGGTTCTAAACATTAGGTGTAGGAGCGATATGTGCTGATGGAGACGCCTGTGATTTTACTGCATATTGACTGAGGCTACCGATAAAGATGACGTGCGCTACTTGGAGAAATGACGGAAGAGGGTCAAAAAGGGTCACGATGGAGAAAAACATCAGTCTCTGTGTTGAAGACCTGCAGCACAATGCAATCAAGCAACCAACCCCCTTCTCTGAAGAAAACATTCCTGTTGTCTGAAAAACACATTTTCCACTGGAAACATGTGGGTTCAAAAAGATTCAATGCCCTACCAAAGTCAAACACTGCTTATAACTGAAGCGGACAGGTTCCAACAAAACAAGTAACAAGAAGGGAGCTTCATCCACAAAGGAAGAGACGTCAGCACACGCAGACACGCACGAGCAAGGGACAGCACAGCGGCTTTCTCATTCTAGCGCTGAGCACGCTGTGACATCACAGGGGGCGTAAGCCAATCATGGGGCGGGGCTCAGCGCCAAAGCCAGAAGCGAGAAACACATGCGGTAGAGAAGAATACAAGCATACACACACACACACACACACACACACGCACACACCAACACATGTCCACGTAGCGTAGAGTGCATATATCACATTGAGAGTAATAGGGGCAATGGTCCAGTGAAAGAAGCATTGGTAGGCTCAGCAGAAGCTTAGCTGTATACAGAACCATCCATCGAGAGACTTTTTTTTGGCTGTTGTCTTATTGGACTCAACTTGCTGCTACAAACCAATCCAGTTTTGCGGGTAGAGGTCCTTAAATTGGCCCAACACCCACATGTGGGCCAGCCCCAAACCTTGTACCCCTTCAGTTTGTAGATAATGACAGTTCAAAAGGTCAAAGGGCATGCACCAGCAGTCATCATGCGATTACAGTTCACAGGAAGCACTTTTTGTTGAATTTTTTTTTCTTTGTTCTTTTATCGACATTTATGTTGTTGTTTTTTTGTAAAAAAATCATCATGCTTTAGTCTGGTGGATATTTTTCTTTACAAATTTTTATAAAACTACAACTCCTTTTTTTTTTTTTCTCCTCTTCTTTTTCTTTTATGGTGCTCCATGGTCACACGTAGAGGATGTTTCTGTGTGTGCCATTTTGTCGTTTGCACTTCCTAGTGTTTGTCTCCTCTCCTCCTTTGCTCATTTTCCTTTGCGGCCTGGTTGTGTTTTGGTGGAAGATGGTTTGGCAGTGGCTTTCCGGTCCTACAAAACACAGATAGATGTCATTAACACACAAAAAACAGGGTAAACTACTCTGGTCTTCCAAATAATGTTGTCATAGCACAGTGAATGCCAAATCTAGGGTTTAAATTTTATTAGAATGAACAGAACAGCGTGTGAGAGACTATTAGGCACTAACTGAGTCCAGTATGTCATAGCGGCATCTATCCAAGCCCTGGGATGCACAATTGCTTGTTGTGTGTCCCATACCTGGAGGACTGGGTAGTATGTGTATTTCAGTGTTTAATTCTCCGCAGACTGGTGCGCTGCACTGACTGACCACCCCTTCTCACATCCACCCCCACCTGGAGGAAGGAGGGAGGGAGGAGGGAAGGAAACAACACTTGGACCAGTTAACTGCTGAAGCTTCTACATGTAACCAGAGCAGGAAACCAACTTGTCTGTCCCTCTGTAAGCCACACGCCCAGCATTCACCAGCTGTCACAGTTTTAGTAATGAATCAGCCAAGCACGCTCACGAAGAAATTATTTCTCTGATATTTCACTAACTAACCTGTGCTGCTCATATCAATTTTCTGCACTCAAACTCTCAAATTTAGCATAACTTTATATAGCAGTTTGCCTGTTTCTCTAATTAAATTCATTAGAGACTACAGACTACATTTAACCAACCTTTAGCTGGTGGCTTTTGCTAATTTCCCACTGTTTGCACCAGGCTATGTCACAGTTCAACGCCTCTAAACTCTGCTTGACTTTGCAGTGTTCGTAAAAGATGAAAGTACAGTTGATTCACCTTTCTAGCATGAAAGGTTCCGTGTTCTTCAACAAACTGCGCCTCAGCAGCGTAGTCCCCTTTCTCCTCTCTCTGTACAAGAATAAGAAAATATACATTTAAATTGCAATGTGTGGTACCCATGAGAATAAACTGTTTTCAATTAGAAATGTAAAACAAAATCTAAATTGATCTGTTATGTCAGATATTTTCTATGTGTTGCACTACACAACACATTCTGTCAGGTTCTGTGACTTCATCAAAATAATTAATTTTGATGCTGATGGTGGTGACTAAAAATCAAATTCAATGACTGTTTTCCCATTTGCTGATTCAAAAAAGTTAAAGAAATGGACAAAGATGTTGCCCCTCCAGGCGCAGGAAGCGTGGCAACCTGACCTGGACCCGCTTCTGCTGCTGCTGCCAAGCATGTTGGCCGGCCTCCTGGTGAGAGAAGCCCAGCCCCTTGTCAAAAGGCTGCGTGCCCTGCAGGAGGCGCCCACGCAGCACATGAGAGTAACCTGTGTCACACACCGGAGTCAGCAGAGCCTCCTGCGCCATGTGCAAGCCTGGCGCGCTGCTGTCACGTCCCGATGACACCGAGCCCACCCAGCTCTGCAGGGAGTCCTTGTCTGATAAATATGGTTGAAAAGCTCCACCTCCCACCACCCTGCATAGCAATATAAAGCAAAAAGAAGATGTCAAAGACAAAAAAACAAAACGATCAGTAGGCATGTTGATAGCCATTGCATACAGTGGAAAACAACACACAGTAAAAACAGTTATGAGTTGACCTACCGGTTGTCTCCGTTGTGTTCTGTAGCCCGATGTATTCCCGACATCTCACACCGCTGAGCATATACCTGCTGGCCTGCAACAACAGAAATCCCTTCCACTGAACCCAGCACTACACCTCCTCCTTTTGCTCTTTCTCCTGCTCCGAGGACCTCCCCTCTCCTACCATCCGACCTCTGACCTCCCAGCTGGCCGTTTAGGTTGACCTTGGGAACAGCGCCACTGGCCCTCACCCTGTCCCTTTCTGCCAGCACGCTTGCTGGCTCCTGGGGCACCTCCTCATCCTCAACTTCCCCTTCCTCCTCCTCCTCCTCCTCCTCCTCCAGCTCCATGATGGAGCCACTGGCCCCACTGGCTCCGCTGCCCGGGCGACCCAGGCTGCAAGGAAGGGAGAGTGTGGCGCCCTCAGAGTCGTCAGCTCGACTGCTGCCCTCCAGTGACGAGTCCTCTACTGTCACCAGCGATGGACTGACTCCTGCTGGCCACACCTGAACGTCCGACATCTCCATTAATGTATCTTCCTCTGTCATTGCGATAGGGGCACACTCGAGGCTGGAGACCTCCTGCCAATAAGGCTCCACGCCCAGAGGAGAGGGCAAGCTGTACTGCATGGAGGCCGGGGACAGCAGCTCCTCTTGCACCAGCCCATAACCTGGAGGGAAGACAGGGGTGACACAAGAGAAAGACTAACACCACGCAGGCACAGCCAAGGAGAGGATGGGGAGGTGGTGGTTTGACTGTTTCTTCAATCGATGAAAGAAACAGTGGGGCTCAGCCCTGTCCCAATATGTCAGCTTTAAGGATATAGTTCGTCTTTGTTACTTTGAACTTGGACGACTAAAAAAAGGTTAAGATATTGTTCACTCTATAATTATGACAAAGACAAGCTTGTTCTGAAGCAATCTGAGTCTCGACTATCAATAAATCCTAGCCAATATGCTAATTTGCCTTGCAAAGGTACTTCAGGTTAGTGTAATTGGGACACAGCAATATGAGTATGGTGAGGCATTAACATGTTAGGAGTGTGATCCATTGATTGTGAGGTGAGTGGTGCAGGGCTCACAGTCGCTGTAAAAAAGTCAATCTGCAGAACATACATTGTGTTCCTTGTTAAGAGGAAAAAAAGGTGAGTCTACAGTTTTATTTTTTATTGAAGGTGAGGTTGGCACGATACGAGTTTAGCATTAGAAGGACTATAATTTTTCCAATTGGATTCTAATATCCTGGTTTCAACCAGATGCTGGCCAAGATTATCAATATGTCCATAAAAACGTTAAACGGAAGCCCTGTACACTGAAAATCTGGACATCAAAGATATCAAATGTAACAAGGGCAATGGAGAGACAAATTATCCCAGACAAACGACTGGATCAACTTCTTTTTCAGTGACAACAAAGAAATAGTGGTAACAAATGCGAAGAGCTTAAATAAAAACTTCTCTTTTATCGTTCCAAACCTGGGTGGGAGTTAACAGCAATTTGCAGATTCTGCAGAGGAAAATGCAAGTTACTGTTTTTCTTGCATTATTCTTTAGTTGCATATCAGTCATGCATTTTTATGTCTGCAGCCCAAGCATCCAAATAAGGAACGCTGTGCAAACACACACTCGCACACATTCACATATACAGAAACACTCGCTTACTTACATCAGACAAAACTGTTTTTATTTGAATAGTATTTTAGCCTTTTTGGAGTTGATTTGTGTTTATATCTGTTAGAGTTGGCTATTTAAGACCTGTAATTAATCAGTTAGTTGACAAATAAGTTATTTTGAGTTATTCTGCCAAGTGGATTCAGGAGGATCTATTTGTTGACAAAGACACTGTAAATAAACAGATTAAGTTGATGATATGAAAAAATTAAACAACTAATAAAATAAATATAATTAAAATATAATAAAAATATCTGGTCTTTAAGAATAATTTTTAAATATCCAACAATCTTACAAAATAAGACACACACAAACACAATCACGTAGACCAACAGTCATCACATTCAAAGATAATTTTTGTCGTAACTTTTATTACAGGAGCAAAATATAGGATACTGATATTATGACTCACATTTTAATGAATGCTATTTTTATATTTATGGGTTTTTTATCTTTGAGTCAATGTGTTATTTAGTCTGTTGGTGTCTGTTGTCTTGCTCTTAAAATTTCCCCCCGTTCATTATAAATATGCAAATACCTTTTTTATGTCCTTTCTAACTAAAATATGTTTTATGATTTAAAACAAATAAACTATTCAATGTTAATTTGCTTTGGAAATGTGAACTACCATCCATATGTGTACCTCAGTTACATTTGAAGACAATAATAATAATAATATATATATAATAATGTACTTTACTACCACATACTTGTACGTGTTTGAATCAGGGATTTCCTGATGAATCAATACCAAGTAAAATCATTTTCTATACATCTGTAATAATGGGTTCAGATGAATGAAACTAAACAGTAAAGGCGTATTTCACCCAAGTCAAAGCTGTGTCTTCACTCTTGTTGCTCAGACCGGCACTTGGGGTGCAGATAAGATCTTCCTTATGTATTAAACTGACATCTTACAACAACAAATCCACTTTGAAAACAAATAACTAATTAATTAAAAAATACAGTTTATAGAGTGAATAGCTGTAGTAAGAAAACATGGTAGAAAAAAGGGATTGCGACCATGACACTACACATGATGCATCAGAAAGGTTGAAAAATTCCACTTTGCCCCCATTTTTGTTTTACTTTCTATAGTTTATACAAAAGCAACATTCTGTAAATTTAAAGGTTCTGTCAATGGGTGGAAAGTGAACAGGTCAAATGATACAGTAAAGCTTAAGTTTAAAGGGCATTTTATATTCTTAAGAGTGTACATGTTTTTTTAATTGCTTATATTTTACAAGCAAAATCAAAACAATATCTCACAGAAACTAAAATTATTACACTATTTTTACACTCAGTATTAAAGTATTAGTGGGTGAAATACCTCTTTACTGTGTAAGCAACTTAGTGTTTATAAGCTAATGGACTGTAGTGCATGTGTGTGTATATGTGTGTGTGTCTGGGATGGTACAGGGCCAGGATGATGACAGGTGGCTTCAGAATGAGGTGAACAGGAAGGAATGAGTCAGAATTAGAATAAGAGTTGATAATGAGTTAGATGAATCTGGGTTAGCCTTTCCCTTCACTCCTACCGTTTAAACACAAACACACACAGGTGTCAAAGGCACAGGATGTAGTGAAGCACAAATAAACTCCACAGAAAAATAGACACACACTGACACACATACACGCACACGCACGCACACATTAAAACACAACAATGAACTCATATGGACAAATACAGATGAAGACACACACTTTTGAATAATACAGATTATCACACACATCCAAACCAATACACAAACACACCACACAGCAACATCCCTGCTGGCAGATAACGTTCATACAATGTCAACAGTGAGTCTATCATCAGACATGGGCAAAAGACTGTTTATGAAAATCATTTAGTTTCTAATGTAACTTTTTATTTTGCTTTTGCATTCATGGTAACTGAACAGTATTTTATTATACAATAAGCCTTTTCTTCGTAAAGTAAACACAGCCATATAGTCCCACTGACATTTATTAAATATTGGGGATCATTTACAGTTAGTTATTTTGCCCACGAATGAAAGACATCCTGTCACAGCAACATTGTAGCTTGAACATTATGTGCGGCGGTTACAGTGTTGTATTAAAAACACCATTTATTTTACAAGAAAAAAAAGTTTGCTTGTTAATATAGCATTTAAAACAACACCCATTGAACAGAGAAAACATTTTACAGAGTGAAGAAAACTTTATACATTGAAAGCATGCCATGCACATAGAAGGTGTAAACAGCAAACTTTTTGTACAGGAAACCACTCATACGCACATTCAGATAACTGTAAAGACACATATCATCTTTCACTGACCTAAGAAATAATGTATTTCAACATCATTTTATCTAAGGTATTAAGTCTACTTCACCTTGCAAGGCATTTCAAACACTTCTTGTGTAAAACAAGACAAATATTTACACACAAATTCCTTGCAAGTGATTTCCTTGATATCCTTTGAAATGTTGCTATATTTATTAAATCCCAGGTCTGAGACACACACACACACACACACACACACACACACACACACACACACACACACACACACACACACACACACACA
>JAUYWH010000014.1:13746431-13770322 GCA_034779795.1 Ctenopoma multispine | reverse complement strand
CACACACACACACACACACACACACACACACACACACACACACACACACACACACACACACACACACACGGATACTGTAACGGCAAAGCATGCAGCGTGCACATGCACAAACTGTAGTACACACACAGAGCTGGACTGAGAAAGGAGGAGAGGGTCCCCGCTCGACTGAACGAGGGAGGAGCGCGGGAAAATAAGATGACAAGAGAAGAGGAGGCCCAGAGGTCAACATGAGGTCATATGAGGTCAGAGGTCGGACAGGAAGAGCTGTGAGGAAGAAGAGCAGGAGAAGGGAGGAAGAGGGAGGAGAAGGGCGGCTGGGCAGCAGATATGACATGTCATAGGTTCAGAGAAAGGCTGAAAGAAGGACAGAGAGAGTCCTGAGCTAAAGACAAAATTTCAAAATAGCCAGAACATTGCAGTTAAGCTGCAATATCTGCTGTCTGTCAGGCATAATGGGACAGGTAAAATTCTGTCTTATTCTCAGGGAAAGAAAGAGAAAAGCAGACACAGAAAAAGAGCGAAGAATAGAAACAAGGTATGAAGGCCCAGATCATACTATCATCTGTGTACAAGTGCCATTTTAGACTAATGTAGCCATCCCAGACCCACACATACATACATGCACACACGTGTATGTGTGGCTACCCTCAAACAGCCACACTTTCACCCAATCTTAACAACATACTGTAATCTTAACAATCCCAAATATCCTTTTTTAAATTCTTTAAAAAACGTCCAAATCCTTCCAATAAGTGTTACCCTCGTTTCTTATAACAAGTGAGAAGAATAAGAACCATCATGTTTAGGGCTCAAATACGAGGTGTGGAAAAAATGAACTGAAAAAATAGAAGAAATGAAAAAAGACTTGTGCCCCAGTGAGGAATGCACAGAGGCGGTGTTAATGCATGCTGCAAAAGGCTGGGTTCATGGTGGGAGAATGACATCATTCTCAGACCTCAAAAACATCATTTGAGATTCATTATCATCATCATCATCATCATCCTCATGTACATAGGCATCAGACCACCATGCAGCCCGAGTTCACTTCAACTTACCCCTTCTGAAAAACGGGGGTCTAATAACTCGTGGCTTGTGCACTAGGCGCGATGGCCTTGTGTCCGTGATCTCTTGTGGAGCAACAGAGACAAGGTAAAACGGCTGTTACCCAGACTCAAGGGAAGCAGGGAGGTTTTCAGAGGTGGAAACTAAATGCTAAGCTAAAGAATTTAGTCTCAGTCCTGACTATATCTGCTGTTGTCACCAATACCTGTTTAAATATGCATTTGAGTAATTAAATAATTATGTTTAATATGCCTATTAATAAAATAAAATGTGTATTAAAACACAGAACCTGTTCGCTTTGTATTATGTGTATGGTAAATTCCTGTAAATATAAATATGAGTTTACATATACATATAGATATACTGAGTTTATATATCTGCAAATAGAACCAAGTACACTAAATACTGAAATAACTGAGTCCACAATTAACTTTGAAATGTCTTCCACAGAAAGAAATACCTGTTAATGTTCCATTTCTGATTATTACAGATCATCAGGGGACAAAGTTCAAACAAAGAGCTTAACATCAGTATTATCCGTATATAAAAATAAGTATCCATCAAAACCTTTTGTGTCTCATGTCTTGAATGGGGACGATTCTAATTATTTCATTTTATTTGAACTGAATTTGTAAAAACATTTATTTGTGACTTACCACAGAACAAAGTGCAATGATTTAACATTGGTGACAGATTGTTTCACTAGCTTTAAGGTAACAAAGTGTTGTTAAATATTAATCATCATTAATGGATATCATTAAATACAAAGTGAAACCACTTGCTGAAGAGAATGGCACATTTACTTTGATTTGATAAAATCGTGTTATTATTATTATGTTTGTGTGCCTTACCATTAATGGCACTGGGGGACAGCAGTGTGGAGTCGCGGTGGCTGGGTCGACAGGCACCCTCCTCCAAAGAACCAGGCGCTGGCTGTGGAGCCTGACTCTCCAGAGAGGTTACAATGTCTGCACGATCTATGTTCCTCAGAGCAGTGTACAAGCTTTCCACTGAGAGGAAAACACATTGACGGTGGGTGGAGAGACAGGGAAACAGAAAGCCAACAGTGTGTGAACACAAAACAGAAAAACATACAGAGAACTTAGCACTCTGTGGATATAGGGAACTACAGCAACAAATACACTGCCGAGCTTCTGATAAACAGTTAAAAAAAAGGTAATTATCTCTTGTGTGGCAACTGGGACTAACAGCAGATTTAATACAGCTATAAATGAATGATGCAGTGTTATATTATATATTATACACCAGAGTTGGACTCACTCTTGGCCCTTTTGCCCTCTCTGCTAGCCCATAAGTTGAGCAGGGCAGAGCTCTGGTCCAGCAGTGAGTTGGGATTTTCCACACGGATTCTGTTTATATCGTCCACCCCAAACTGAAGCTCTCTTGCCAACTCTGACAGACGAGGACAGACAAATAGATAAGTAGATATACAAAAACAGACAGATATGATAGATAATATTTGAGGTGACTAACCTGCCCAGCTCAACCCCAGCTGTTCAGCTATTACATTGATTTTGATCTCAGTCTTCTCCATGGCATTGACTGTGGCTAAAGAGAATAAAACAGCCATTACTGGACTGTCAAAATGTGTGTTACTAACACTCAAATACTACAGACAGTTATTATTATTTCACTTTTGCTTTTGCTTTCAGTGCATCTGCAGTCTCCTAAAACACTTGATAGTGACTTGAGATACTAGTAAAATTGTTAACAGCAATACCTACCTTGACAAAGCATTGCTCTGTTGAAGGAAGTAAGCAATAGCCATAACACTGTTTTTATCCATAAAAAACTCAGTATTAACACACTGTACGGGGCAAGGGAGGTTAGAATCCAGGGTTCATTCAGGTTCTTGTCCCATCAATCAAAAAAGCATTCAGTAACCACTACAAAGGGACAGAGGTGCAATATAGCAGCGCTGTGTACTTGGTAGACAGAAAAGGCCTTTCTCCTTCACCCGCCACCCACCATCAGCAACATTTAAATCCAATCATGGCCATCATGACTGTTAATTTACCACAGGCCAGTATAAGGGCTCCTCTGTCTAGCTCCACTGCGACATCCTGCCCATTCCCAATACTAGGTAAAGTGCTGATGCTAACAGCACCTGCTGCCATGCCATTGGAAATCACAGTGGAGACACCAGCGCCATGCAAAACTGATTACAGAAGTCATTCATTGGTTGTCATAGTTACCAGGACACTGAGGAAATACAATGCTAATTTACCATGTGCCGTGGAGCCATTTTGGGTCATTCTGGGGACTGCTGCTCATATTTTGGTCGCACATTCAAGAAGATTTCCTCTAAGTGCACTGCAAAGAGGCTACTGTAGGGCAGTGCATTGCATCCAAGGCTCAGTCTTTGTGCCATGCGTGCACCAGAGACAGATAAGGGGAAATAGAGAGAGCAGAGTGGGAAGCAGAGGGTTCTGGGTAAAAGGGACAGTGGGACATTCAGTGCCCATCTATCTCTACTGTGTTTACATCAGGAGAGGGCTGAGGGTCAAGCACTGAGGGACTCACCCACACCAGGCTCGTTCAGCGCACTGTATCGTTCTCTCAGGGCGAGAGGGGTCAGAGTTCTCCGGCGCTCCTCACTTCCAGCAACCTAAACAAAGAAATCCAACTCCATTAGACTATAAATACAGATTAACTATTGTTTCACTAATATGGTATTTTCAACATTTTAACATCCATTGTTTGGTTCGTGGAATACTGTGGCGAATGCTGCTGCAATGAGAATTTACACTGATTTACACTCTGTAGCAGTGCAGTGTATTTTTAGTAGTTCACATGAGTAATATGGTGAGCAACACTGACATAAGCGGATCAAAATATTGCACTTAGTTAACATGAGGAATAAGTGCAATATTTTGATCTGCTTATGTCAGTGTTGCTCTGACACGCAAGTGCTGCTGAATTTCTCCTCATCATTACTGATTAGTCGTGTTACTTTTCATATCATTTCTTTTCTCTAATATAATCTGTAAGTGTAGTGATAGTTTTATTCTGATACCAATGTTTACATTTACAAAATGTAGCAATGGTTAACTAAATCTATCACAATACAGCATATCTGCTTCTGTGTTTTTAGCCTTGCAAAACAAAAAAAAACTGTCTATTGGCAGAATTCATTTAGACTTTGTCTCATCAAGCACATGGACGTCTAGTGAAATTCAAGCACAACAGTTTGTGTATTTGTGCTGAGCGTGTCCTTACCTTGACACAAGGTGGCATGGTTATGTTAAGATTACACAGCACATGCTGTGTGTCCTCGTACTTGGTGCATTTCCGCAGAAAGGATAAAAACCCGGTGGCATCTTTGTTACTATCTCTGACCTGACATAGATAGCAGGCAGATTGAGAGAGGAGAAGATGGAGAGAGATAACAGAAGAAAAAGTCGAATCCATACAGAAGAAAAGCAAAACAAAAACAAAACAAAGGAAGTAAAAGAAAGACAAAGCGTAAAAGACAGAATGCATGAGAAAAGAAGATGATGAAGGAGAGCAAAAGAGAGGAGAAGAAGAAGGAAGAAAAACACAGGTATTAGATCTTAATAATGTCCCAGGGATGTAGCGCAGTAACATGGGACGAGAAGCAGTGGGAAACAGGGATGAAGCAGTCCACAGGCAGGCGAGAGGAAGAGATTTACCTGCACATTTTACCTGGACGTCTGTCAGACCAGACAGTTATAGAGTGACCGTGAGAGAGAGAAAGAGAGACAGTGAGACAGACACATACAGACAGGCAAGGCCGCAAGATAGGAAGGCAGGCAAAGAAAGTGTGGGAGTCACAGGACATGCAAACAATTACCCGAGGGTAGACAGGAAAGTTGCTTGTTGATTGGCTACACCATAATAAGAAAATATTTATCATTCGTCAACTATTCACATAGCTGATTTTTAATATTTGTGTGTGTCATGCTGTTGGACACACATGGACAGAAATATATTGACAGACAAAAACATGAAATAGGAAATAAAATAATGAAACCATTATTATAAGACAAGTATGAAAAGGGACATACAGACATATTTATTATCTATGAAAGAGAAGCAACTTGGACAAAAAACACAAAAGTGTAACTGTAACCAAAGACACAAATGACGTTGCTCATTATTGCACATTTGTGTAAACTAATATAGAATAAAATAAAGCATGAAAAGAACATTTAAAGAATGATCGGACAACTATGAATATATAGGACTAGACTGAAATTCCTACCTCATCTCTAGCTCTAATTTTATTTTTTTCGATAACTTAGCTTTCTTGGCATGGATTTTGTGGTGTTGAGTGAGTGCAGAGAAAACAGCACTTTACTGTTCACTGAAATTTTACATGCTAATGGTGAGAAGAACCGAAAAGACATGACAGTGAATAGCAAACACCACATAAACAGGTTGTCTGCGTGATCAGCAGGTGGGTGCTCAGGACGGAAATTGACTAGATAATGAAAGGAACCTTGCCACACTGATCCCAACAACTGAACAAACAAAACCACAGTACTGTATGAATATGCAACAAGTGATAGAAAAAGGAAGTGTAAAACAATTAGGTAGAGACAGACCTTTACAGAGACAGGAAGTCTGTTATCTCGGAAGGCTTGGAAGCTAAAGCTTCGTGGCTGTTGGGTGGCCTTCCTGATAGGCACCAGGTTCCCGGAGCACTCCAGGTGCAGTGGCATGCCCTCCATCAGCTGTGAAAATAAAGACAAAGTGTTAAAATAAAACTGAAGACCACGAGAATATATAAGCCTTTATGTCTTGTAAAACAACCTAAGTGTAAGTCAGTCTCTTAATCAGTTTTCTTTTGTCCCTATACCAACCTCAATGTCTCGACTACGAGCCACTTCTGTGAAGTTTTCGTGCAGCTCCAGCGTTTTGTCCATCTTGTCATCTGTCATGCAGTAACAGCGTAAGCGTCCCTCACGTGCTTCATTCATCTTAGCAAAAATAACAAACCTGGCCATATATGGAACAGCCATCAACTCCCGGTACAGTAAGTTTGCAAAGGTCACCGCCTCTGCGGTGCGTGGACAGTCTGCTAGCCAGAATCTGGAGAGAATGGAGAGGTAATGTGGCAGGCAGAAACTGGATTAATGTGCAGATGTAGGCAAGAGAGGAAGGAAGAAAAGTTGACTGGTAATAAATGTATCTTGAGTACTGTTGAGGGGCTCACCTTGCCGAAACATTGGTAGTAAAGTTGGCACAGTTATGGGCGTACATCAGCTTGGTGGTTCCAGTAATGTCCTCCCATTGAGCTGGTGCTGTTCCACCTGCAACACAACAACCACACTCATCCATGCCCCGATAAACAAGGTGACACAGTCCTACGCTACATGTACGTAAAACTAACAGCACAAAATGTCAGTACAGACAGAGTTGGCAAACATCTTGTATATCTGATTAACTTCAAAATGGATCCTACCAATGACACTGCAGAGGAGTCGCAAGCTGGTGGTATCACCCTCGCCAGCATCACGAGGACTCTCCCTCCAGGACGGTGGCAATGGGATGCATAGTCCAATTGGACGGTGGAATTTGCGTCTGCGTGGTTCAATGGTAACCACTGGGCTGAAGGTTGCCTGGTTACCCAGCTGCCGAGTCAGCAGTTCATCAGGAATTGGCTGTGCCTGAGATGGACAAAGTGAATGATAAGGAAGTTGAGAAGATGACAAAAAGACAGCATAAAGGATTTGGAGTAGAACAGAAAGCTGGGTGAATAAAGGATAAAACCAAGTACAAAGTAAAAAAGCTATAGGTGATCCAAAGCATAGTAAAAAGGCCAAAACAGAAAGCAATACAGTATGTGCAGTAGTCTTTAACATCAAACTCACAGCCATACTCACACATGCAACCAATTCATATTTCACACCTGACCCAACTCAGATCAGTGCATCAGCTCAGTCAGTGTGGCTCACAACTTAAATCAGGGAACTGAAGGGTGATGAATGGCTGGATAAAAGGAAAACATAAAAAGAGCAGCATAAGGCAAAGCAAAACTTAGATTTGTGCAATTTCCTTAAATAACATCAGTGCTGTGACAAATCAGTGCTTTGATAGACAATGTGAATAATGTACACTGAAGTGACCAAAACGACTCAAATGCAGAGTCCACCATAATCTTTACGTCATGGAAAAAGAAACAGCCAAGCAGAGGTGATGTGTGACATCAGCAGCATGTGTTGTGAGTGTTGTGCCAAGACGTCTTTAGACGTCTGGATGAATGACAGTGTTTTTGCACCACGTGCTGCAAATGATGATTTAGAAACAGAGCAGTGTCGCATGACAGGCTGAGGCTCAGGAGAAGTTGCCTAGTTTGCAGTAATATATACTGTATGTATTATATTAAAAATAAAAAATATGACGATTTGAAGTTTTATAAAATCTGTATGTAATTGGTATAGGCTGATATGAAAGACTGAACCAAATCAAATCTACACTGTTATAAAATTAGGACTACTGGACTTGGTACTTTAGTGCTTGTCCTACATGCAGCGACTTCTACAACAATTCATGAACTTCCATCAAACATTCACAATAATGAGAGAATAAAACATCTGCCTGCAGTCAGAAATACAGCACGCACGTCAGGTCGCAATGACTGCCGCACAACTCTGACACATTCCGGCTCATTTGTCAAACAGACTGAACGTCAACATCAAGATGTAAATTCTGTCAAATCTCAACTCAAAGAGACCGAATGCAGAGCAAACTGGTAAACATGCTGGCACAGATGACTGAATCACAGACGGAGAGTCAGCTGTTTTATAATTCAAACACCTGTACTCAGTAATTTCTGGAAAAAAACCCACCAGATTGTCTCTGTTGCACAAACAAAATAATAATAACAAACTCTCTGCTTTCTTAGTTTGTCCACCTCCTCACTGTTCCTACTCATTTATAATTTCAACTCCACTTCTTACCTGCAGTCCTAGTCTCACTCTCTTGGTGACGGCTGTCTCAGGAAAAATGGCTTCGACATGGGGCACTAGCTTACTGGTCAGCCGCCCGCCCTCTGGACCAATCAAATCACTCTCCTGCTGAATGCGGGACACCACAGCGAAGTAGAGGGGAAAGTCAGTGGATATGATACGACGGATTCTCTTCTTCTCTAGCTCGTCTTGACTCTCCAGGTCTATGGATGGTAGGACGTAAAGAGGAATAATGAAAAACAAAGAATGTGAAAAAAGATAAACAGAAGGAAGAAGGTTTTTGAATTAGAAATTGTTCTGCAAATCCAGGATCATTCATCAAGATTAACACTGACTTAAGACTGCAGCTGCGCAAAGTCTCAGGGACAGTCACCATCGCACTGACCTTCATCCATGCCATTCAGAATAGTTTCAAGCACTTCATCGCCATAGCGATTGCGATGTTCCTTCCAGACAGAGCCATTTTCACTGCGGAGGACCACAAGCTCTCGGTCTCCTCGGCCCAGTGAGGCAAAGTGGGGGATTTCCACTATTACTGGCCTGTGAAAGAAACAGTATGCTGCATTTTGAAACTGGCTTACTTCTATTGAACACAAGAAACATCATTTTTCATTTACATTTACATTAAAACATACATTTTCTTATTGTAGCTGGTTATTTTAGTAACATAATAATAAAATTTACAGCATCTCCATGACATGGCCCAATAATTAATACTTGTAATTATTTTTAAAAACACACTATATATTGCAAGTTATTATCATTATCTGTCATAATTCCAATCAAAGTCATTCTTACTAACTTACCAACTAGAAAATGTTGTCCAGATGTTTTGGTTTTTCAAATTTAATAGTGTAACTAATCCAAATGCAAAGTTGACTCACCCAAGGAACTGCATACTGGATGGCCCTAGAGAGATGATACGGCTAGCAAGCCCCTCTCCCTCTACCAGTGGAGGAGGTGTGGCCAATTTCTGAGGTTTGACTAGGCGGCAGGTGATGCGCGTCGGTGCAGCACAGGTTCGAGGAGGAATGATAACTCGCAGGCCGTGGTGTCTGCTGCCTCTCATGGAGCCTCCTCGAGCATCCACCATGAAACTCACCAGGAAGCTGTGAGTCACACAGTGATTTAATAATTTGATAAAGAAATCATTATATAACTTAATCAACCATAACTCTGCACTTAGTGATAATTCATTTTTTATTCTACATAATTTCCTAAGGGAAATTCTCGATATAAATGTAATTCATAAATGATGCACTATTTCACTGAGTGTGCTTCTCGCTTCATTGTTTCAACATAGCGGGGGAAGACGAGACACCTGGAGTTGCCACTAGATGTGGCAGGTATTACATCAATATAAAAAAAAAACAGTCCCATGCTGTTTATGATGCAAGTGTATGTGTTTCTGCTAGAGTCTGCTCCTCTCTCAATTTATATTCTCCTTTACAAATGCTGGCTCATTGTACTACGCATAAATCATGACCGGGCAGGTGACGCACTGTTGCCTCACAGCAAGGTGGTTCTAGATTCTAGGCTCGAACCTGCCAGCCAGCAGGGATGTTTTTCATGACATACAGGTTATGGTGACCTGACTAGTGACCATGTCAATGCTGTACCCAAGCTCTCGTCCAGCGTCACAGGGAATAAGCACGCTGTATTTTATAGCTGTGTAATGCCTGTAATGTCACCACATCGGCTTAGTCTGACAAGCGCTGTCAATGAACAACATCTATTAACATAAATAAAATAAAAGTACAAAAGTAAGGATTAACATGCAGCCTAATGTTTAATAGCTGACCCTGTGTGAATGGGGCTGGCCACAGGGCTGACATTGTCTGAAGTCTCTGTAGCTGGGCTGCTTGGGATAAGAGAGTCTTCATCATACTCCTTTGGCAGTGGAATAGGGGTGTGCTGGGGTAAGAGAGGGAGAAAAAGCCAAACAGTAAAAAAAAAAACCATTAACAAAATGTTTAACACAGATAAAAGGACAGAGTAACAAATTATGTGATAAAGAGTCAACTAGAAAAAGGGGACAAAAGAAGACAGAATAAATCAGAAACTAAAAGAGATAAAAATAAATGTCAGAATCTCATGTTAATTATTGTAGATATTTAACAATTTAACACATGTCCTCCACAGAATAAAGTTGCACATGATTACAAAATGTAATGCACACTCCCAATGTCTACCTGATCCAACATCACTGTCTCTGGGGACACACAAGGGATCCTGGGAATAGCGGGAGAATACGGCCTGTGGGAGAAGAGTAAAAAAGAGACAATGAGTAACTTGACATGACACCCGATGATCAGCCAGTCCATGAAATGCCTGGGACTTACGTGGTACCCATGCCACCCTCAAAGTCTCTAAGGGTTTTCTTAGGGGAGAGGAAGTCATCGTCTTGGTCCTTGAAGTCATCGAGCTTCAAGTAACGTGCTCCATCCATCCCCAGCAACTCGTCTCCTGTGGGAAAAATACAGAGGTCATAAATGTGGAAAAGGAGCAAAGAGGAAAGAGGAAAGAACGAAGACTGGCAGAGAAAAGGTTGAAGAGCAAATAATGATTTAAGAGAGAAGAGGAAGAGACCAGGGGAATACAGGGCAAAATGATGTTAATCTTAACTCTCTTAAAATGTATACTTCTTAAATCAAGCTAGGTAATTGAATTATCCCCAATGCATCAGGCACAGTATCCTAAACTTTGGTTAGACCTCTTCACTTGAATGTCGCTTGACTAAATTCTCCTTAGGTGGAAGTAGTAATCTTTACACCATATTCCTTCCCATCCCCTCACCTTCATGACACCACAGAAAATGGCACAAAGCAGTTTCAAATATATTTAGTCCAAGCAATGGAGTTAAACCAGCAACAACCAGAGCCAATGGAAACCAAAGGAATGAAAGAAGAGTATTGGTCAGACAGTGGGTATTAACACAGTTAAGGACACTGTATGGACAGCAAACTGCAAGGCACCTGGTGACAGCTTTTTTAGTGAGCATGCCCATTAAAGATGAAATCACATGTGGTGATGGTTGTTTCTGTGTAGGAGAAAATACCTCAATTATTAAGGAGGAATGATATTGAAATCATAACAATCTTAAACTATAAATCACTGCAAAAATGAGCCGTTCACAGACAATTAAACATCCATTAGTACAAGCTGTACATGTAAACAAAGAAAATGTTAAAGAATTACAAAGCATTACAATTAAACAAGTACAGACAGAACAAAACAGATTAGAAAATGAAGCCTGCACGTGAAAATGTCTTTAAATTGTGTTTTTAAATTGCATTTACATGATTTGACTTCTTTAAAAGCACAAAGATGCATACAGAGCAACTGTGTGTTGTTTGCAGGGGGGCGTCACAGCTGGGGAACAGCATGTGTGTAATCAGCTTATTGATCAATTAGGCTGTAAAAAGCAGGAGTAACAGCAATGCTGAATTGAAAGAGAATCTTTTTTTTTTTTTATTTTAAAAGCAGAAATTCTGGAGTTCTGTCAATAATAAGCCCACGGACAGATATGCATTGAACGCTGGTAAAAGGAAAATGTTGTGACGACATGCTGATGAAAAACACACATTTTTTAAATAAAGCTCTGAGCAAGAGGGGAGAATAAAAATAGAGAGGATAAAGATAGAGAAAAAACAAACAGGGCTGGACTTGAGAGCAGACTCAGAGGAACTGATTAGGAAGACAATTAGTGACACACAGAGAAAATGTGAAAGTGCAATTGCAATGAAGGCACATATTCACCGGACTGGACAAGGCAGAGATACAGACACAATCCTACCTAATGTTAGCTGGGCAACCCCTACAAAACAAATGGAAAAGTGTGTTATCAACAGTCATACAGAGCACATGTTCAAGATTTTGGTGCTACTTTGATGTGTCAGTGTACCTCCCATACAATCTTCTTCAACAAAAATCAGTGACCTGAAAATGAATGATCAAAACTGAACAGTTGATGTGTTAACCATATTAAAATCAGATAGCCTACCTTCGTCCTCTGAAACATCCAAAATCTCATCTACGGTCTCAGGGAAACTCATCCGATGCTTCTCTGTGGTGATCTGTGCAGAAGGAGGTTGGAAGGGAGAGGTACGGCAGAGACACAGACACAGAGAGGAGTGAAACCGAGAAGTGAGTGAGGACAACAGATAAGACCGTTGTTTGATTGAACATTTTAGTCTTGGTGCGTCAGGGCTACTTTTTTTCTATATCGCCGTAATCATGTGAACCATGCTTGATGTGTTGCTCACCGCAGACACGGACTCCTCAGTAACCAGCTTCAGCACATCAATGACAGATATGTAACCGAGTCGCTTAGCAATGCCCAAGGGAGACGTCCCATTCTATAAGTAAGATGAGAAACGGTAGTAATCATTTCAGAGGAATGCTTTTGTTTTCACATAATCTATGGGACGTGTATATTTCCACAGATAAATCAGTGTGCAGGTCAGTTGTTGTTGAGAGGTATTCTTAAAAGTGTCTCACTGAAGTAATCTCATTGGGCTGGGCTCCATGTTTTAACAGCAAGGTGACAATATCAGTATGGCCTTGCTGAGCTGCCTGGTGCAGAGGGGTGTAGCCCATCTGTAGAAATAAAAAGGAGGGAGGGTGCACAGACACGCAGAAAATCATTAGGTCCACATGCAGAGCAGAACGTAGTTTTAGATTCACAGTGCATACACAGTACGGGTGAGACGGAGATTGGTTACCCTCGTCTTGCTGTTCACATGAGCCTGCTGCTGCAGAAGGAATTTCACCAGCTTGATGTTGCCATAGTGACAGGCGACATGAAGGGGTGTGTAGCCCATCTGAGATGACAAGAGAAAGACAGCTGCCTGTTGTTCAGTGACTTCACAGAGGCTCCCTAGAAGACAGCTTGAATCTTTTGTCAATGTGTACTTTCACTTAGCACAATTGTGTAAGACTGCACATGTTGTCCTAAAGATATTTGATAGATATTCTATAAATGCTTTTATTTAATTTTTTTAATCAAGAAATAAATTATATGCGCTTGTAATAAACTCCTAAAAAATACTGGAGCTGGAGGCTTATTTCTTACTGTTCTGCAGTAAGTTCAGGATTAAGAATTATGACACTGCTTCCATCAGCAAAGTGGAATAAGCTAAGTGAGCATAATGTCTGAACTTTTCTAACCTAGGAATACTTATCATGTCATTTTATGTATCAGTGGAGGCAGTGTATCTTACTCGTGAAGCAGCATAAACAGAAGCTCCCTGTTTGACCAATGTGTCAGCGATGCCCACGTGACCCTCCTGAGCCACAAGATGCAGAGGGGTCAGTCCATTCTAAAGGACAGAAAGAAAAATGTCTTTGTTAAACAGCACTTTAAGGTATGTATGCTGTGTTCAAATCTAATCTAAATCAACATCTATATCAACATTTGCAATGCATTTGATCCATTCAGGTATTGTACCTTGTTTCCTAGATTTACGTTGGCCTGTTTGGAGATAAGCAGAGCCACAATGTCAGGCCGTCCCTCCTGTGAAGCCAGGTGTAGGGGCGTAATGCCTTGGAGCGACTCAGCATTGGGTGATGCCCCATTCTGCAGCAGACAACTGGCCACCTCCATCTGGTTCTGCTTGGCCGCTATGTGCAGGGGAGTGTAGCCATTCTGTAGAGAGAAACAAGGACATACTTTTTCTCTTAACACTGTTCTCGTTTAATTTTAGATAAAAACTCAAATAATGTGGTGAGAGAGTGTTTGTTCAGGGGACAAAAATTATAATTACTCTGTGTGTGTATCACACACTCATGTGACCTGCTTTGGTATCTATGTCAGCAATGGTTTGGCATGCTGTGTTGGTCTGCCTGTGTGAGTCTGTGAACACACATATGTGATCGTCTTACTCGGGCAGTGCTGTGTGCAGATCCTCCCTTGCTGACCAGGAGTTTAACAACATCCAGGTTGTTGTGGTGGACGGCCACATGAAGGGGTGTCAGACCATTCTGTTAAACACATACACATGTACACATATATAAACCCACAAACACACACATACACAAAACACACAGAAACATAGATATATGAAACACAAACCATGATAATCTATCAATCAGCCGATATCCCAAAATCATCTCTAAGAGGTAAAGTTTCCAGGAGCCTTTTCAAAACGTGCTTTACTGTGTCCTTCTGGGACCTGAACCACTGGGAGCACAGACTGTCTCACCTTTCCAGCTGCATTAGGGTTGGCTCCTCTCTCCAGAAGGAGTTCTGCTACATCCACTTTTCCATATTTAGAGGCCACATGGAGAGGAGTGAAGCCTTTCTGCTCAAAAAGAAAAAAAGAAAAGAGCTGGTTGCCATAGATTCAACTGCTATTACATACCATGGTGTTTTTTGAACAAACCTTTTTCTCTTTTTATTCTTCTACTTTACCTTTGTCATCTTAATTTGCTGTGCTCCAGCATCCAACAAGATTCGAATGGTTTGGACATGCCCTTCACGTGCAGCAATGTGTAAGGGCGTGTGGCCTGCAGTTGTAGCCGAGTCAGGGTTGGCCTTGTGCTCAAGGAGAAGCTTAACAAGCTCCTTGTGGCCCATTCGAGCTGCACAGTGTAGGGGTGTCTGGTCATCCTGAGCACAGACAAAAAGGAGAATGAGACCATTTTACGGAACAACTGACATCATTAAGCAGTAGAGAATGAAACTGCACTACTAGACAGCCGCCCACACCAGGGTATAGGGAAACGGTGATGAAGTTAACATGTCATGACTTATACCTTAGCCTTGGCATCCACTTGTGCCGTGTTCTGCAGCAGGAACTGAGCAACTTCAGAGTGTCCTGCTCTGGAGGCCATGTGGAGGGGAGTTTCCACTTTCTGGTGTAAATACAAATGGACAATGTTAATACACTTGAATTGTCTTATCAGTTTTAAAACTTTCCAAGGTAAATGTTGTTTTTTTTCATGTGAAAAAAAATCTCAATTCAAATCCACCTTATTAATATCAAGGCCCACAGTTCAGATCAGTCTTTTAATTTCAGTATCTAGAAATAATTAATGCTCATTAGCAATATAATTTGAAATATTAACTCTGTGCTCTATGGCTAATTGCTGAATTAATGACCTGCAAAATGAATCTGCTCATGTAATTAATTATTAGCTAAAGCAGGGAGTAAAATGTGATCACATACAGAGATTTGTAAGAGATTTAAAACACTGATTCACTCAAAATAGTTGATGTTGCAAGGGAAATAGCTCCTCACCACATTGGAAGCATTGGGTGAAGCTCCTCTTTGGATCAGGTTCTTCACTATGTTCAGGTGGCCCATGAATGCTGCTACATGGAGAGGAGTGAGACCCGACTGCACACACAAAAACAGACAGAAAAGATCTTCAGGGCTCGATATGAATGCATGTAAAGTGACACTTTTGTTCATCAGCTAAATCTGACTGACTGACTGACACGAGTGGATTGATTTCAGTGTTGGCTCCAGTGTTTTTGGCCAGCGGATATTCGCCAGTCAGACAGCTAGTTGTAAGTCTTTAACACAGATAACACTGATATGTGACAGTGGGCATAGGAATTATAAAATGTATGACTGTTCTGGTATTTTGAAAACCGTAGACTAAAATATATCTGCCTATCTATCATTATTTGAATATTAGGCAGTAAATAAATACGCAGAATGCTTGTTACAAAAGATAGCCACTTGGGTGAAAAACTTTTTCACCAGAAGAGTGAATATTTGGTCATTCTCCGCCTCCGTCCCTCGTGGCCATGTCATCTCACCTCTGTGACAGCTTCTAAGGAGGCAGAGTGCTTAAGCAGCAGGTCCATGGACCGCATGTGGTTCTTCTTGCAGGCAATATGGAGGGGTGTGAAGCCATTCTGGTGAGAAAATAGTTCACAACTAGTCTACACATGTACAATCCAAAAGCATTTGATCTAAAGACTGCTCAGATGAAGGTCAATGTTCTATTATACACTAAATATTGTGACTACTGCAGATCAGTATTCTGCATACTTGTGATCACCTCAAACGCTGAACATCTAACAAATAAGTTACTCACTAGAGCACGTGCATTTGCTTTGGCCCCCTTGTCCAGTAGGACTTTGGCCATGCGATGGTGACCGCAGTGGGCTGCTACATGAAGAGGGGTTAAATGATCCAGCGTTATATCATCAATCTCAGCATTGTATTGGAGTAGCTGCCTGACACAGTCCATGTGATCTCCCTGAGCTGCCATGTGGATGGGAGACAGACCATTCTGTAGGAGATAAAGAATGGGGCACAGACAAAGGAAGGATAGTCCTGTTCATGTATCATGCTGAACAATATGTACTGTACCACAAAGTCAATACGTTTCAGTTTCTGATGTTCAGGATGGCAGAGTATGAGTCATTAGAGGTGATACATTCAACACATTGGGCTAAAATTACTTGCAGATGAGCAAGATATCTTGTGGCAGTAATATCTGCTGAGTATGCTCATTCATAACTGATAATGCTCGAATGTAAGTTTCTAGTAAGCTTGTTTAGACAATGTGCTCATATTCTGATGGCCAACCACAGTGATTACACAGTATTTTGTTAATTTATCCACCTTAGTTTTAGCCTGGATGGGAGCACCGTGTTCCAGCAGGATCTCAATTATTCGAACATGACCATTTCTGGCTGCACAGTGGAGAGGAGTCAGCTCATCCTGCGGAGAAATAATTTAAGAAAGAGAAGGAACCAGGTAAAGTTACTTTTTTTGTTACAACATAAGAGACAGAAATCAGAACATCAGGAGGGGGGAAATAGATATTTGGAAAGTACTATGTGACAAGCTGGCATGCATTACCTTAGTTTTGGCATCAATCTGTGCCCCTCTGTCCAGCAGTAGTCTCACCATCATCACATTGCCCCTCCTGGAAGCTATATGAAGGGGTGTGATGCCATTCTAAGCAGGGAGAAGGAATCAGTTGTACAGCATATGTCATGTCAAAAACAACAAAATGTGTGTTTCTGTATTCTTGTTCATATTATCCTTCTTTCCACATACAACGCTTGAACAACACTCAATATTTATTTAAGGTGCCTTTTTTCATCTTTCTGATAAGATAAACTGACCTTGGGTGTGAAGTTTACATTGGCTCCTCTATTCAGCAGCAGCTGTGCTACACTCATGTTCTCATAGTGGGCTGCAATATGGAGAGGTGTGAAACCAGTCTATAGAGGAAAAGACACAATGGAAGCATAGAAGGGAAAGAGTGTGAATACAGATAATTACAATCTAATTATGTCACTATTAAAAAACAAGGTTACACAGTGCATGACACAGAATGGGACTCCAAACAACAGTTTGGGACATAAAGGATGGATGGATGGATGGATGGGTGTGTGTGTGTCCTATAATAAACAGCACACATCTGTGTGTAGAGTTTTCTTTTCATTGCTCTATTTTTGTTTCTGCTCGTGCAACAAATATTCTATTTCCTTTCATTTTGATAAGGTTTAATACCTTGCTCAGTACGTCGGGGTTGGGGTCATTCTGCAGAAGTACTGCGGCGGTGCGTGTGTCGTCGTTTCGTGCAGCGATGTGCAGTGCGGGAAGCCGGACCTTGCCCTTGGTGCCATAGTTGATGAGCAACGCCACAACGTTTTCATGGCCCTGTTGGAGGGCTACTGCCAGGGGAGTGAAGCCATCCTGCAGCAGGGGCCAAAAAATGAGAGATGAGGGACAATATAGAGGAGGGAAACGTGATGGTGAGAGAGGGATGGAATAAGGAGAAAAGTGGTTTCAGGGTCATAAAAAACACTATTTTCTAAGCTGATGCTGTGAAAGATCATATACAGTGTATGTCAAAAGTACCCTTGAGGTGATGGAACTTTATCAGAAACTTATCGATGTTATATCGTAAACCATATAACATTAAAAGCTACTGTACCTATGTTTCACTAACCCTAAGCTGTGACGTTTTAGGAGGTACTTACTAAACATCAGCACAGCTCATTATGAAAAACACAGACAAATTCGCAATCAAACAAGTCGGTTGATGACACACATACCTCAGTTGGGAGACTCTGATTGGCACCGTTCTCAAGCAGGAACTTGACCACCTCTAAGTGATTCTCCTGTGCTGCCATGTAGAGAGGACTGAACCCTTTCTGTTAGGACAGATATACTTTACAGTTACTGAATATAGTGAATACAGTACATGAGACTCTTCTGACTACAGAAATAAATAATTAAAATGTAATTATCTTTACTAGGACACATACACTTAAAGATACTGTATGTACTGTATATGAAAAAGCAACAACACTTTCGAGGGCGTGTCAGTGACACTAACACATGCATCCACCCAGATTAGGCACATTCGCTCATGCAGTCTCACAGTGACTCACATGTGACTGGGCATTAACGTTGGCACCATAGTGGACAAGCTCAGCCACCACTTTCTCCTGCCCTGCCAGCGCCGCGATATGGAGAGCGGTGTTCCCTTTCTGGAGGGTGCACATTTACACAACATAGAAAGGATGATCACGGTGAATGAGAAGGAAATGACTGAAATCTAAAAGCCTGGATCTATTTTGTTCATATTTGAACTTTAGATATTTATTTTGTATTCATTTCAGTTCAGTATGAAATGCTACTTTTAAAGGTGAGTAAACAGAATGAACACTATACCTTGGTGGTGGCTTCCAGTTCAATGCCAGAGTGTAGCAGCTCAAGGACCATTTTGACGTGACCTTCTTTAGAAGCCAGGTGTAAACCATTGAGACCATTCTTAAGAAGGAAACAGAGAGATATAGTCACAACGACATTAGGAGAAAAACAGAGGAAACAATATATTCTTAAAAGAGAGATCATCTAATCATATTGTTTACTTAGTTACAGTAATAGTAGCAGTAGTAACTACCGGACCTTTCATTAGATAAAGGATTATCAAGATTATTAAATGCAGAATTATCTGTCTTACAGCCACAGTTATAATATAATAATCCTGTTAATAATTGAGATTCTTGTAAGAACAGTCTACATTAACTGTAAACTGATACCACATCTCTCAGGGCAACTTAATTAGTTAATATGGACTCTAAGTAGAACAGATCTGTGCAAAAGATCACAGGAAAATGTGTGCATGCCATGAACATTGCCAGCCATGTGTGTGCTTGTCATCTCCTCCTTGATCGCTGCGGTCTTAGCCACAACCATGCACACAGAATTATTACATGACCTTTCAGAACAGCCAACGTCTGCTATCAGCATAGTGATCCGAGAACTCATGTGTTTGACTCTTTGCTTTAAATACAACTTCAGAGTTCCTATTCAGTCTGTTTTAATTGGAACCACACTACTACATCTAAGAAGACTTAGAAACAGAACATTGTGTCCTGCAGTCTCATGCCATTTTATTTCCAGCTGTGCAGAACATCACTTGTGTAGTTACTGTATCTCTAAAAATAACTGATGAAACCTACAGCAACAGCAGGAGGACACCGTTCAGACAAACTGAACAAGCTGATGAGACTGGTAAAAAAGGAGGAAAGCAGGGGGGCTGGCACAAACTGTTTTATCACAACGGTCATTGTCAGTCTGTCCCTTTAGCTGGTTACACATTAGATTAGTGAAGTCTGAGCTGTTTGCTGTAACCAATGTGACCACCAGGAGTCTCAGTGAGCCACACTGGTCTCAGGCTTCCTATGATACTGCAGTGTCACTCAGTTCAAATGGGTAACAGCCTTTTGTGAGCATGCACACATAAGTATTGGTAATCACTCTGTTTCAGTGACTGTTACACACACTGTTAGATGTAGTGTGTGACTGTCTAGATGCAAACAGATACACAGATTCCGTTTTGTTTTCAGCACACACATCGAATGGCAATTAACAACTCATGAACATAAACATACACATTCAGACAGCCAATAATGCAACAATGGTAGGTAGTTAGATCTTCAATAAACACAGGTAAAGACAGGAGAGGGAGGAGGGAGAGAGAGAGAGAGAGCGCTAGCATGAGCCTGTAGGGTATTAGCTGTAGCAAGGAGGGGTTATTGTGGCAGAATCACATACATCACATATAAAAATACCATCTCTGCCCTTGCCTCAGTCCTTAGTTTAAAGCCATTAATATACTGGTAAACAAAATAAAAAAGAAGTTAGAATGGAATAACTGCATAAGGAAATAGAAATATAAAATATTACAAAATTACATTTAAGACCTAGAGAAATACAATTGATCTGATGCTTCTATGTATGAAATGGATTTATAGAGGATTATATCAATAGTGATTATTTAGTAGGTTACAATACCATTACACGGATGGTAGCGACCCGTGACAATTGTGCAAAATGTGTATTTCCTTTTATTTCAATTATCATCTATCCTCAACAACTAATTTGTGTGTGTGTGTATTAAGCGTTTATTCAGATTTCCATCTTGCTGGCAGTGTTTTGACAGGATAAAACTCACTCCTACTTCCCACCCATCATAAGCACAACAACATATTTATGAGCTAGTTAACGTGTTCATCCAAACCACACATATGCACAAACAAGCCTCATAATAATCAATGGATTTGTAGTGTTCTGGTCATGACGCAACAAGGTGTAAGAGAGAAGACAGTAGGGCAGAAGATTGAGGGAACTATAATCTAATATACTTAATTATTGATGTACACCGTTTTCCACAAAGATAAAGGAATCAGGAGGTTTAGGAGTCATTTATTTTTAATTTTCTTTTCGGTCTTTTATCTTAACATAATTTGCTGATACGTCTGCATGACCTTCCATTGAGAATACTGTGACATTACTGTATGTGGTTCAGTCAAATATTAAGCCTTGTTCACTTCGTTCTTTCTCCGTGGAATCAAATAAAAGTGTCTAAGCATCATTCTCCATTCAACCAGTTTCATAACCGTGACCTTCCTACCAAGTGATTGTTTTATACTTTCCTACAATGAGCTCTTCTAGACATTTTTGAAAAAGGCAACTACCTTTCTTTATTTACCAGTCTCTGAAATGTATTTTGATATACAATTAAATTCTTCATTCTGTGCTTCACTTCCTTTGGCAGACACAAGGAGCTAGTCACCCACTGTATGAGCAATTATTAGTTAAGATACAGTATATAGTTAGGGACATTTTGGATAGATGTCAAACTCTTACCCAGAAATGCCATCATTGCCTACTTCATTCTATATATATAACTACACAGTACATATTCTATGTCTGTCAGTGCATTTGTTGGGAACAATTTGATGATGGTTTAGCAGTTATTTTAAACCATTGCTATACCTTGTTCACTGTTGCACACTTTAGTGCTTAGTAATTTTAATTTAAAATAGAAAATCATGCAATTATTGGAAGTCAATCTCCACTCGATAACCTATGATGCCTAAGTGAAATAGTATTTTTAAAATATGTTTGCTTTTTTTTTGTGTCTGCAACTACATGTGGCAAATTGAACACACTACTTTTTTATATAAGGCCAGGCAGAGAACTGCAGAGATGGGAGAACCTGGCAGAAGGCGCTGCTCATAACATGGCTAATGCCAGACCTATGATAAAGGATGATAGTGGCAGCATCATACTGCTTTTCAGCAGCAGGGACAGGGGTATTGATCAGAATTGAGAGAAGTATGAATGCAGAGAATTCCTTAGAGAAAACCTGCTCCAGTGTGCAAGATGCCTGATACAAGAACAATGATTAACTTTTCAACACAACATTGAACTGAATAACACAGACAACAGTCTCCTGGCTGTTTTTGAGTGGGCGAACAAAGGACAAGACTTAAACAACCTAAATACATCTGTGGAGAGTGAAGACGGCATCTTATGGACACTTCCTGTCTAATCAGATGGAGCTTAACAGGATAAACTCGTTTACACCTGTACACCTCGTACAGGGTCTAAAGGCATGGTGTGGCGTACTGGTCTAACAGGTGGCCCCCACATATTTTATTTCAAAAACAGTGGTGGCTCTCATTGTATGAAATTATACTCAGAACAAAATGCAGCCAGAAGGCAATGAGCGAAGGGACCAATGTAAGCAGGCAAAGCTCTTTACTTGCCTCTAGAAATAAATTAATGAATAAACTGGAAGGTGCTTTCAAGAAACAGGATATAAAGGTTTGTAAGAAAATATCACACAGCTAAGCACCAATTGAAATTTCTC
Organism: Ctenopoma multispine; assembly: GCA_034779795.1. Classification (NCBI taxonomy): domain Eukaryota; kingdom Metazoa; phylum Chordata; class Actinopteri; order Anabantiformes; family Anabantidae; genus Ctenopoma; species Ctenopoma multispine. Next base: position 13,748,159 of record JAUYWH010000014.1, on the reverse strand, counting down.
CTGAGTAAATAAAGTTTTTTGGCATTAATCTGTGTGCGCATGGGTTCAGCTATACTGTACTGTAGCAATACTACAGTATGTGACAGTAAGAATTAATTTACTTACTTGGTATTAATGTACACGTGGATTAGATATTATTATTATTACTATTATTATTACAGTGTAATATTCCTCCCTTAGTGTTTAAGATGGTCTATCAACTTATTTTCTTTCAAATGGATATGGAGTTGTCTAGATGCAATCACTTTCTATAACCAGCCACTGGCTTTCCTTGTAAACCAAGTATTAAAGAGCATTGTTAAGCTGGGAATTCTAACCACATGTTGTAAGTGATTATTGAAGCCACACTTTGATTTGTAGTTTTCTTAATTGAAATCTGTGGGTGGCATCTTTTTTTTACACCCACTGACACAAACGGACACACAAGCAGTGTTTTGGATAGTGAGTATTGTCAGCTGATTGAAACTATCTTACTTGATTAGCTGTGTTGATGTCAATTCCATTCTTGATGTGATCCAAAGCTTTGTCCAGGTTCCCTGAACGAGCCGCACGTAGAAAACTGGTGGCTGCATCAGCCTGCAATTAAAAAAAGAGGACTGTTAGGAAGGAAGGCCTGGGAAAATGAGGAGAGCGTGTCAATAAGAAACAATACAATTCAACATTAATTTTTTGAGTACATTAATACAGAGATACTGTTGAAAAAACATTCACTTCACTTTCATACCACTGCGTATATATATATAAAAAAGATACTTGCTCAATGTTAACTTTTCCTCCAAGTTCTTGATTTTAGAACGTGGTTCCACAGTCCACAGTCAGGTAACTTAATTCATTTTACAAATATGTCAGTCTAAAGCAAGACATAATAAAGGCAATGTTGTGCTGCAGAAAATACAACATTCATTCGCTCTCCTGCCCTCTGTAATAACTTAAAGATGTCAGATGCCTTACAATTGAGCTTCACCCACACTGTGAGTTTGGCAGGAATTCATAGCAGAACACTCTTTGCCACGAACTCCTCTGTCTGCCTGTCTGATCTCACAGGAAAGCTCCTTTAGTCTGTGTCTCTCTGTGTCAGTGTATGTACGCCCACCTCTGAGTTCATTCATAATCCAGTAGTATAACACATCCTACCTGCACAATGATGTTTCAAATGTCCTGAAGACTAAACACTGCATAATGTATGGTACTCTTGACCCCCTCTCCATTGCTGTCATGAGTGAGATTATCTTCTGTTTGATTTGTTATTCTCTAATGGTTTAATTATACTGCAGCGCTGAAAAATATGCATGCCCTTTTCAAGTCATTAAGATATGTTTTATTTTCTTCTCATCTTACATCTCTTATCTGTGCTGATGCACCAGGAGCCAGTGTTCTTTGTTTATGTGAACCATGCACTGCATTCGATTCTATTAAACAAATAAATTGTCCCATTATTTTCTGTTCACCTTCCTTTCACTAAACATCACGGGATTCCCCCTCAGGTGAGATTAGATTTTTTGTAGGTTTTAATCCCAATTTTCACATCAAAATGCTATGTGAAATATTAGTATTTATCATATTACTGAAATAAGCCACGTAACCAACCTGTAACTACTTGAATTCAGTGCAGATCAAAAATGTGGTGAAGAAATATTCATATCTTACAGATCAGGGCTCGAAATTGCGACCATTTTGGTCGCATATGCTCCTGAAATTTCATCTATGCGACCTCAAAATATATTTGGG
>JAUYWH010000014.1:13700007-13738620 GCA_034779795.1 Ctenopoma multispine | reverse complement strand
CTATAGGCTATGTATGATGAAACCTCGTTTGAGGGCCCCTTGCAATTTTTTGCCTGGGGCCCCGAGAGACCCTTGCATGCGCCACTGAATACTGGGACGACATGATGACAGAGAAATGTTGGGTGTAGAGTAGGATTAACACTGGCCTACGTCAGGAGACAAGTCTAACATGTGCTTGCACAACTAGCTCTACGTCTTACAAAAACAATAGTTAAAGACTGAAAAAAAATTGATTGAGATGAAAATTTCTTTCAACTCATCGAGTTCCTCTTTCCCTGTCAAACAGTGATAAGACTTCAAAATGAGGAACTTCCTGTTGTCTCCTCTGTCTTTCTGCTAAAACAGAGCATTTGAAATATTTATAGTCCCTGTCAGGGCACTGCTTCTCTAAACCATTACAATCAAAGTATGCTTTCTTTTTTATTTTTTTATATATCCTGATGTCTAACTGCATGCACATCCCCCACATATGCACTGCGTGCTGATATTGGAGCTACTTCTATATAACATGTTGGTAAAATAAAGAGAGAGTGAAATCACAGACTTTAAGTATAAGCTACTATACAGACAGCATTCACAGATATGTACCAATATGTAATACCTACAGTACTGACACCATAATAATGTTTGTAATGTATCATAATGATCTCAAACATCTACTCCAGTGATTTCACTGTCAAGAAGCTTTAAAATAGTCTTTTTTAAACAAGACTTCAGACTACAAACTGAAGCAGGTATTGGCAATTTGAACACTCCTCTGGTTTTTTTGCTTTTAGTGTGAAGGAAAAGAAAAAAAATGTTACACTCTCCTTTAAACTACATAATTTATTATTCTTCCATTTAACTTTCTCAGTCTGAACTCTACATTCATAATCTACTACTGCCTGAAAATCAACCCCCTGATGGCAGACATGTTGTACACATCTGCATCTTCTGTTTTTTTAATAATCTTTTCAAGACTTGACCAGGCCACAGTCAAAGACTTTCCTTTTCAAGTCACACTTCTGCCTGGCTCTGCTCCTTTTTTTCATTATTTGTAGTTTTGTTTTTCTTTACTAATCTATTTCTGCTTGAAGCATTTATTCCTACATCCCAGAAAAGAGAGAAAGATAAATACCACAAACAAAAAAGTTGAGGCAGCTAAACTTTATGTCCACTCATTTCTTTTAATTACTCTTTCAACCTCTCTCTCTCTTCTGCACCCTGATGCAGCGTTGTGCAACCACTCTTATTATCTCTCCCTTAGTTTGCCTCCTGTCTCTCGTTCCTTTCATAACCTTTTAATATTTATGAGTGCTGCAGAATTGCTCCTAGCAAAGCATGCTGGGTATAGCTGTCCCTCAGAGTCTGTTGCTGACGTCATTACTCTGTGCTGACATTCTGGGCTCCCTGCCCCGTCTCAGAATCCAAACAGAAGTCAGGTTCGCTGCCAGGACGATTGATCTCTGAAAATGCATTTTATTAACCCACAGGAAGTAGCGCTGGGAATTTAGTCTGACACTAAAAACAGAGCTGCACAACGTGTCTCAACTAAAATCTTACCTACGGTATAGAGTGAATTGTTATCAGTTTGGGTAGGTAAGAACTGTTGTTCATCAGCACTATTAGAGTCTCAACAATTCAGAGAAACAAACAAGCAATGTATAAGTTTTAGTTACATTTCACCAAAGTCCAATGATATGAAGTTTACATAATAAGAAAAACTGCAATTAAATGAAATATTATGAAGACAACCTTTTTCATGGAGACATTCAATACCTCACTTCCCTTCAGCATTCAAGTGATCACTGGAACTCATGCTACATATAAATGCTATTAACTGCATCTGTAACTGCATGCAAAATGACATATATTAAAAATGTCTGTGGCCACAATACAGCTAAAAAAATTGATGGTTCCAGTCAAACAAATTCTCATTGTTTTTATTGACAAATGACATATAAAACTAGCTCTACATGATTTTGAAATTGGTTTAGCCGTATTTGATAATTCAGGACTGGATGTGAGCAACCTAGGAATTGGTGGACAAGAAACTGCACTTTAATCGAAAGAAAAGTTCTACGGGGCTAATGGTCTTATGCTGGACCACGTTTCACCACCACGTTTAACACCTAAATGTACTTATTCCCCTTCCTCGCTTAGAGCTAGATTAAATGTTTAGTTCAACGTGAGTAAAGTGGCATTTAAATGGATTAAAGAGATGAACGTGGAAACTCATCAACTTTGCATAAAGACACACAAAAACCTTCCTTTTTACTTCTTAAAAGGAAGAACATAAGAAGGAAGTGGAGACATAGAGAGGTTGAGAGCCACAATGTCTAAGAGTCATTTGTACAAAACTAATGCAAAGCACTCAACTGCACATGGTCAATGACTTCCATATTGTAAGGTCAATATACAATCACTATGACAGAAAGAGGGAGTCAGCAGAGGGAGGAGAATGCATGATGGATAGGAAAAAAACGAGAAATACAGGAAGGACATACACAAGAAAGAATGAGTCTGAAAATATAACCAAACAAATGAGTGTATGGAGGATGTAAAAGCGTTATGAAAGTGTGGATGAGAAGAGAGAGAGTTAAAGATCAAAATAAAAATGTTAATGTGGACTTTAATCTTTAAAAAAATACAGTTTTTATGCTGAAAGGTTTTTGTCTAAAGTAGCATGTTCAGGTTGTTTGTGGAAGTGTCCAGTTTGTAATATCAAAAGCTTTGTGCACACCTTCACTTGCGAACACAAGACAAAAGTCCTGCACACTGCATCATTGTATTTACTATTAACAACATATTATTTATGCTTTCTTCAGGTGAAACTGATGAAAACACACTATATATACTATATATTAACATATTATATTAACCCAGGGTTTCGCTGTTTGCAATTTATATATCCTAATAGAGCTGAGTTATATGGCCTAAAAACAATATCTCAATATTTTTAAGCTATATCACGATACACAATATATATCCCGGGGGGCAGAGGGGGATTGACTCGATTGAAAAGACGATCTCTATTGTAGATTCTAGTCTTTTATTTTAAAAAAACAGAGTATATTTGATATATCGCCCACCTCTATATCCACATCTTGTTCGTATTAGAGATGAACAGTGTGCAGGGTGGTTACCTTTTGTCTCCATTTAGAAATACCAGTCCAAGGAAAAATATCCAAAAAATCAATACAAGTTACGCAAGTGCATGTTAAACTAGCCAACATCATTTTTATTCTTTTACATTACTGCTTTAAGTTCTTAAAAGATCTGTTTCTGGTGGTTGGAAAAGTTGGCATTAGTGTGGCTGAAAGACAAAAAAAGGAATGAATGCATTAGTGTGGACATGACATAGAGAGGCAAAAGTCAGGTGCAAGTAAGAAAGATGGAAAGAGGAGTGGCGATAGCTAACAGTGAAAGAAGTCATGTATTAAACCAACCTACGTGTAGGTAATGGGAGAGATTGAGATCTCAGAGCAATGAATTCCCACTGGGAGATACGTCTTTCTTTTATTTGTACTCTTTTCACAGGGGAGAGGTCAGGGGTCATTGTCATTCATGGGGATGCAGTGTCTGAAGCAAGGTCAGTGATTCCTGATAAGAGGAGCTGAAGATCGCTTACATACAAGTTTTGGCTGTTGGGAATTGAATTTGGGAACCTGGTTGTCAAAAATAAAATTATTCCCCCAATTTTGTATTGTCCAAACGTTTTCCAATAAATAGGCACAAGTGCACTAATCTACACACACATACTGTAATGTGCACACTTAAATCGACAAAAATGAGAAAAAAGCTCCTCTGTGTTGCAGTCCTAGTAGATGAAACAGTGTTGTATCGCTTCTCTTTCAACGCTGTCAGTTTTTCACTTCATCCTCCCCCATCCATCTGTCATCTGAGGTGATCTCAGGCCAAGACTGAGGTCGCTACTATTGCCTTTGGGCTTTGATGCATCTAAGGTTGAGGATATTTTACTTCAGGTTTGCAAAATCTTTTGGACAGATCTGCATAGGCATACTTTTACTGCATAAAATGTTTCACTCTGTATCTTTTTTTCTACTTTATGTTGCACACTTTGCATAATAACAGGATGATGGTATCTTCATGTACTTAAGGTTAACATGTACTGCAAACATGCATCTATAAACAGGACTATGTTAGACTCTTGGGACCTACATTATAATGGTGTGCTGCTCTGTCTGTCTGCCACGACAAGCAGCCTCTCAGAGACAGATATATATCAATGTACCTGTGTCAGTATGTAAAGCATGTGTGAAGAAAAGAGCCAGATGTGTATCACCGCAGGTGCCACTCTTTCCTCCCCGCTTAATTAGGCCTTCTATGATATGGAGAAACTGATATATACCCTTTACTGAGAATTACATTAAAACAGAAAATACACTAAATCTGGCAAATAGACCAAGAATGTCACAATGATAAACAATCGAGAATGAAAATAACATAGTGTAAACTATAATGGATATTATTGGAATATCTGAATGTTTTTTTAAAGAATATACACAAATAAATGAGTCATAATTAGTGTTGCAGTATCTGGCTTTATATGATAATGTGGAACAAATACATTGCACAATAATGTTACTTAATATACTATTTTTCATAAAAGGAAATATAACTTGAAGACAGCAAATAACTCAGAAAGAACCAGATCCAATATTAATACTTTACTAAAGACGAAATAAAATATTAATATGACAAAAACTCAATTGGATGTCATTCAAGTCAATCAACCACACAACTCGACATCAAAGGCACTATACAGTAAGGTCACTGCTGTATGACTCAGTGGTTGAAGGCACATTTAGATGTCAGAGAATCTGTGATCATGGATTGGGAAGGAGAGATAGATTATGTGAGATATACGGGGGAGGGGGAGGGGGGTCAGTGTGGGCTGAAGCTGCTGCCCTATTGTAAAGCTGACTGTATACAAAATCACCCATGTTATAAATCAGGACTGTAAAGGGCTCTGGAGCTGACGACACATTCTAACTCACACAATTACCAGAGCAAGACAAATGCACATAAATGCACACAGTCTTAACCGGTATGTGAATGTGACCATACTCACAAAATTAATTAAGATGTATAGATTCATGCTCATGATTTAATACATACAAATATGTACCCAATTGATGCCCAGACATGTCAGCATGGACACACACTGCAACAATCTAGATCATATTCAGTTCTAATGCTAACAGGCAGTCACAGAAGCTGACATATGTTCCTCGCTGCAGGACGTAATGACTCTAACACATACAAGAATGCACGTGTCAGCTCAGTGCTCCCAGTATGCAGTGCATACAACACACACAAACCATGTCACTGGGCCTGCACATGAACAGAGGTCAAATGGCGTCTACCACTCCTACCCACACAATTTATTCAAAATGTTCCATACTTGTGCACAAGTGTTTCTGTTTACCACAATAGCAAACCCACGATTTCTCATATGTAAACCAACCTGGAACATAGCAAAATGCCATTTTTTGAGATTTTTCTCTTTTTTTTTCCCACTGTCTTTTAGATTATTGCAGAAAATAAACACTATGAGAAACAAACGTATATGATACTTAACACATTTTGTTCAGCAAGATAACCTTCATATATGAACACCACTTTCCGGATTTTTCAGGCCTAAATACAATCAGACTTCAAGACTTCAAAACAAGACTTCAAAGTCACCGCCAATTAAGTTTCCAATCCCTTTCAACTTTTAATTTGATTTAGCAAGCTAACGTCTTCTACACAAGCTTTACCTCTTACCGTCATCTGATGAATGGACAAATTGTAAAGTTTCCAAGTGCATGAGACTACACAAAACACAGAAAAGAAAAGTAACACAATCAATGAGGCCTTACAAGACTGAAGAACCAACAACATGAAAGAGATTGAAAGAGGGACAAGCTAAAAGAATGAAGGAGTACTGTTCCACCCACAATGTAGTCTATAGAAGCATGTTTGTGTTTGCATATCTGTGTCTGTGTGTACATGTGGCAGCTATAAAGTCAATGCTGACATGATCATAGTGAGTCATCCCCACTGTGCATGTCTGTGTTAATGACAGTCAGTCACCACTAATCACCCAGTGGGTGCAGAGTCATACCAGTAAGCGACATGCTTAGAGAGTGAGGGACTGGGACATGGAGGGGCTGATGGAGGATGAATGAGGAAAAGTCAGAGAGGACAAACACAACATTCAGTAAAAAACAAGATCATAGGCATGTGCAGCCACATTCTGCTATGGATGTGTGGTACCACTGTGACTATCAGGACCACTACTGTGTCTAAAAATAGCAAATGATACTGCAATAAAATTAACTATAACAGTGTCAAGCTCTGTCCTGCAATGCTTAATGCAATGAGCATGAGAACTGATTAAGTTATTGAATCTGGTATGTTTGCATTTTTTAAGTTATACTCAGTACGAAACACAGTAGAAATGACATTAAAGTAAAAAATACATCATAGAATTTTAACATGCCATCATGTGAGAGTAGTAGCCTTATCCTCCGCCACAAATTGCCATTGCTGGTTTGATGGATTTCATGAGATGATGACCATTCCCTGAGGCTGGTCAATAGGGCCAGCTCTTTATGATTCAGCATTCTGTGCAGGTTCAAAAGGGGAGTTTTAGCCCACAAGGAGCCATTCATCATTAGGACAATCTTTTAAAACCGGGGTCAGATCTGAAACGCAAGGTCCAGAAGGTGTTAACACATAGGCTGTAAATTTAAAGCTACAGGAACTAGCTTGTCCCCAGAGGGCAGCCAAATACAATTTTCCATAAAGTGTCGATTATAGAAGCAAGACACAGAAAGAGAGATACTGAATACTAAATGAATCCTTATCTAAACCAATTAACATATTGAAAAATGGGCTGCGGGCCAAAGCGGCACTAAGATTGTCATAGTGACATAAACACACACAAGATGTGAGAGTACTGAATCCAGCCAAAATGCCGGGATTAATCCATCTCTCAAGACAAGTCAACAAGACTGTAAAATGGCACAGACACTGAAACCAAACAGCTATTTGCTGAGTAAAAAACTTCTTTAAAATACCAGCTTTTCATTTTCATTCATACAAATCTACGAATATACCCAAACGAAAACATATTGTGTCCTCAGTTTAAGTTCACTGAATTATCAAGCTCCAAGCTGGTGAACTAGGATGTACAGTGGGTGGGTAGTAGCATAACAATGCCACATGTCACATGTTGTCACAATTAGAAGTCACTGAGCTTTTTTCAAAGCTCATGCTATAATAAGCCCTATGCACCAGGGAGGGCTAAAAATATGAGCTAGACAAGCTGGCATGCTACATTTGCAGAAACCTGCACTTGGTTCACATCACCATCAATCATCCTCATCATTCACAAGCTGCTGATGTGTGTTGTCGGTGTTGTGCATCAAAAATCTAAATAGCTTGTCAGGCATGCATAGGATATAGAACATTTTGACACACTAAGGCCATTTTGGGATAAAACAACTGCAGTGAACACTGAACACTATCACATTTACTGCACACATATCTCATTTTGAGGGCAATTTGTGCACAAACATTCTCTTCCTAATTAATATTTCATGTTAGAGAGAAAAGGCTCCTTAAATCATTTTGGAACAAAGAGATATATGAAACACCTGTGAAAAGACTGCTGCAGTGCTGTGATATTTTGGAGGGTAGTTTTGAGACACAAAATATCTACAACAGACAGAAGCAACATCTACTGTAAAAGATTTTTAAGTACTTTAAGCCAGAAAAAAGACTTCCAAAGCTTTCTTACTGTGCCACTACAGTGCATGTTCTTCGCATCTTATTTCAAAAGTGAAACTGGCATGGGTGAGATTCCAGCAGTGTCATGATAGATTGTGTGTGCTTTGTGTCACATTCAAATGTGTAGCAAACAGTGATCTGTAAACTGGGGATACAGATTATGTGTTGCTTTAAACGTTTTTTTTCTCCCTATTTCCAGTGGGTGATGCAAATTCTAACAATCAATCACCAGACCTTTTGAATGCTGAGCTTGGTAAAGGAGAAGAAGCCAAGCAGTAGGATTACAGTGGGTGTCTTTAATATGTATGCTATGTGCATATTTAAGAGCCTGTGCGTCAGGGTGTTTTTCCTTTCACCTTGGCCTTCCCTGTGGGACTACTGGTGCAGAGCCAGCAGCACACACCCTGTCACCCTGTCAGACAGTCATACTGCCTAAAACAGCAGAGTCAGACTCTCAGCTTCATTACAATCAAGCCATGAGCCACAGATATTTTCAACATTTCTGTGTGTGAGTCATAGAATACAGTATTAAAACTCAAGTGTGTGTGAGAGAGAGTACTGTATATTAATTGAAGAGACACAATCAATCTATCAATCAGTCCGTCCAATCAGGTGTTATAATGACCTATGTAAGTCCTTTAGGCTAAACAAACATCAAAAGAAGATGCTGAGACAAAAGAAACTCTGTACTTGTTTTAACTGAAGGTTTGAAATCATGACAGCATGATCCACTCTGTGCCTTCGGAGCAATCCATCTGTCCCTGCTATCTTAATATTACATCTGGCAAAACATTGTGTTAACATGTATCTATTGCTCTCATCCACTACCTCTGTGTTTGCTGATGAATGGTTGTTCTATCAATGATTTGTGCTGGAGTTGCCATAATAGGCAAGAGACAGTGTAATGGTTGAGCATGGCTAACTGCTGATATGTCACACTGCCGGAAAATGGTGAAAAAACTCAATTCAAGCAAAACTGTCTGTTATTTGTGCTGTGAAATGTTTGAATGTGTTTAACTCGTTCCCTGCCTACCATTCCACACAGTGGATAGTTTGTCAAATACCGTGTTAGTTCAATAGGCTTTGATCAGTATCATCATGGCATTAGGGGAGATCTTAGGGGGTAGATGGAGGGATGGATGGAGACAGCAAGATGGAAGGGTAGGAGAGAGAGAAAAGGGCAAGCTCCACTAAGAAAAACGACCATGTCAGTTAATGAGGCTGTATCTGCACACCAAGCAGTGAATTAACATTTGGTGCGGTATGGTGCACATACATCCTTACCAGTCAATAGAATCACAGTGGTAAAGCACTCACTCACATGCAGACACGCTGGTAACAGGGGAGTTCAATCCTGCCACTTTCATCCTCCACATTTCCTAATATTCCTAATATCTGTGTATTTAACTGGTGTGTTTTTCTATTGGGAAAGGTTGAGAACCTTGTTAGAACTAGGCTCTGGTATTGCAGCTACAGTTCCTGAGTCATGTAAGCAGTGCAACTGAGTTGAAGTGAGTCAGTCTGGCTGACGAGAGCTTGTAGGAGTCTTTTAATCGTTTTTAAATCCTGTGTATATAGACAGTTGACATGATTTTGAGATGAGGACATCTGAGTGAATGGACAGTTTTTACATAAAGTGTCATAAAGTGAATGATCTAAAGGAAACTGTCTGGACTGGAGACTGGATAGAGAAAAAGAGGTAAAAAGAGAGAGGTGTGAGAGATGGGGGTAAAGGAGAAAAATATGAAACAGTGCCGATAAATAGATACTACAGAGCAGGGATAAGCAGAGAGATTGAAAAACAACTTGTCGAGAAAAACACTGAGGGTATTTGTGAAAGAATAAACAGTTGCTACAATGGCCTTCCTTCCATTTAGAGTTTAAAATTAAATTAGCAATTAAGTATTTATAGAGTGCAGAGTGGATTTTCCAACTCAGTGCCTCTGTACAGTAGACAGCAGGGATAGTGCTGGGAAACATGCATCTCTCTACATACATGACACATGTAAGGTCAGAAAAACAAGACCATGATCACAGGGATATGAGAAAGAAAGGTTAGTAAAGGAGCATACAGTAATAGAAAGGATGAGTAAGGATTTAAGTGAAACACTCGAATTTGAATTTTTTCCTAGCTGCCTTCCCTCGCTGTCGTGTCGCGGCCCGGCTGCCATCAATGAATGCTGATGCAAGCTTCCTCAGATCAGAGAGTGTGAGGAGATATCAGTGAATGAGTGGCTGCTGGTCGAGTGTTGAGCCTGAAGAGAGAGGAGCCATTCCATCTGCCATCAGGCAAAAATCCCAGTGACACATGACACCCACTACCAACATGTAGTCACCCAATTAACCACAATGACACTTGCATGCCTCATTGGATGGTCACATAAAATACATGGAAATGAATCAGCACATCTCTAACACAGTGTCAACCCAGACTGAACGATATGGTCTTCTTTGTTCAAGGCCTAGGTCTGCCCAAAAAAACAACTGCACTACATAATGACGCATTTCAAAATGTCTACAATGAAAACTGGATGAATGTGCAACAAATTAGGAAACTATCCCATGGCCAGCACGCATACTGTAAAATGTGTTTAGGCCAGCAGAGGAAAGTAATGGAGTCAGGGTGTGCCTGAGAGCGGCTGTTTCAGTGCATTAGTAGGCTCCTGCAGACCACATGATCCATGTAGACCTTGAGGAGCACTAATTCCATTACATAATGCCGAGCTCCAGGTCTAAGTGCATGTGTGAGTGTGTGTGTTCTTTGTCTTGTATCAGTGCGTGTGGAACTGCGCCAGTCTGTATCACTTTCACTCTTCGTCTAATGATTCTTTGGAATTAACAGTGTTCACATACTGATTTTGCTAATCGCCTCATCATCAGTGCTAAGTATATATTGAATGTAGGTCAATTATGTTTTGTAACTGTTGTATTTTTAAAATCTTCCTTTTAATGGGAAACGTTTCTGCTTGGGATGCAAGGTGCATCTCAGAAAAATCTAGAACAGAGCTGCTGCTGCCTGATTCATGTCTTCTTATTGATGTCGTTTCATCAGACAAAGTGTGTACTGCAATGAAAACCTGTATCCATATAAATCTGGCGCCATGCACAGCAGTGTGAGAATGTTTTTTCCCCTTCAGCATTTGGTGCATAGATGGCAATTTGTGAAGCAATTAAAAGTCTTATCACAAACCAAGGCATACCCTCGTCCTCGTCCATCAACTGCTCATCATCCCACCATGTAAAGTGCCACACCGTAATCACTACGGCAACATAAGTCACTTCAGACCGCCTGCTAACTGACCCCAGGGTCACAATAAACTTTGCCAAAAGATTTACAGCTGTTACCCCTCCCACTGCATGCCAGGACTTAAAACTGGTTGGCCTTGCTAATAACTGTGATGGATGCTCTGATGCAGACTGGCACATGAACTATACCTGAGGAATTGCACACTGATCTAATGTCACACCGGCACAGTGACTCTCTGACCACCTGAACATTCAACAGCTGTTGCTAGCTGCAAAACTATAAGAAAGAAGAAATATTTTATGAAACAAATGGGAAACTATGATGGCTATGATTTTAGTCTTACATTTGACCCTTGGTTTGAGTTTGAGTGTGGCTGCTCAAAGTCCCATTTTTGAAACATCTGCAAAGACACATTATTACCTAAAAGAAAAATAAACCTGGGTTTATCCAAAAATAGTAATAATTTAACCGGGTGTTTAATTGCCAACCCAAAAGCAACAGAGGTTCATGGACTGAGGGTAAATAACTTCACCTGTGGTTTTGACACATGTATCTATGTATTTTGAGACTTTCATATGATCCGCTCTTAATTTGATCAGTCCAATTTAACATTTCTTAGGATTTACTAAGTTTTCATGTTGTCAGACTCTCAGCTTCATTACAATCAAGCCATGAGCCACAGATATTTTCAACATTTCTTAATTAGATCAGTCCAATTTAACATTTCTTAGGATTTACAAAGTTTTCATGTTGTTATATTAATCTGAAAGGTATACACACTTCACTCCATCTTTAAATAGAGTATGGAATATAATAACAAAACAATTGATGGATTTTAACATTACACTTGTATACATACTGTATATGCATGTTTTATAGTCCATATACTCAAACCATGAACGAACCAAAAGAGCAAATTCACAATGGGAACCAAAGTTTTGCAATAATGTTTAAAGTTACTTTCCCTGATATTTCTTTAAGGTGTCTGACAGGGTGTTTTTATCTAAAATCACTTTGATCTCCAGACTGAAATATATGACAGGAGTGAATCAGGTCCTAGATAAGTCCTGAGAGAGGTCTGATAAATATCGGCCATCGTGTTTCTATTCTTGAATCGTTCTCTGTTGTTTGAACAATTACAGATCCGGGGCAGCATCAGATACAGTATCAGAGCAGGTGCTCAGCTAGCACAAAGTAGTGGTGGGTAGACAGATTGGTAGCTCTGGTCTCAGATGCAGTGTAATCCTAGGGTGGCAGGTAAATATAGCCTGTGGCTGTTTCAAGCTGGACTGAATGCTGCTTTATTCTGCTCGACCTTGGCTCATTCTGCTCTTCCTTACCTCAAAGGCGGTGAAAAAACACCAGCACCACACTATTACACTACTCCTTACATTACTTAGATACAATGTCTCTAAGTAATGTCTCTCTATTTTCAAGACTTGATCCAATGTAAAACATTTGCCTGCACATCCTGAAATTATATTCAGTATATTGGAACACATAAAAACATTTATTATTATCCCCATCCATACATTATATTTATGTATGCAGATGATACAACTTTTAATTAAGTCAGGCATCACTGAGAAACTATTTGTGATGTCATTTTCCCTTGTGTTGTTTTGTGTGAGGCAAAAATGGCTAAAGATACAAAACCACAGGATGAGACAAAGAAGAAAGATTAGGCTAATTAGGGTTGAGTATCCATAAGGTCACGTAAAAGAAAAATGAGATACCCTGAAACCCTGCTATTTCACTCAGTCAGTCACATGCACGCACGCACACACACACACACACACACACGCACACACACACGGTACACAAAGAGCGCATACTATCCATTAGCAGATTTTTCGATCCATTGTTTTAAGTGCAAGCCTGGAGGAAACAGGAAAATGTACAGGCCCAAGGACCTGCATGCCGAGCTACTACAATAAAAGGTTTCATGCCCCAGATTAGTCTCTCATTGGTTACATAGAACTGAACATGAACTCAATCTCTTGATCAATTTGGCGATCATCATCCATTTTATAATCCTAATCCTCCACATTATTCTTAGTATTTATCACCCTATATTACTATGCTCACAACCAAACTGTCGGTGGTCCAAGGAAATGTTTATTTTCATTTTGTAGCAGTGAATTATGTCAGATTTGCATGCTTGTTGGTGCAATTCATTGGACCAAATATGCAGAGGTGAGTATAGGTAATTTATTATGAGGTTGTCAAAAGGCACAACTTTGCTATTGTCATTAGCAAAATGCTGCATACACAAAGGTCAGTTAAACAAACTTTCATTTCCTATCAGCTGTCACTAATTAATGTTAACTCCATGAGCAATGTGAAAACAGTCCAACATTAAACTTCTGTTGCCTGCAAGGTCGTCTTTGCAAGCCTGTGTCTGCGCTGGGCTCAAAGATCATTTGTTAGAGAAGGAGCTCCACTCTGTCACATCACTGAACTACCACGAGCTTACAGTGTCACATCAATTTCAGGAGTTAAGGAGTAATTGAATTATGTCTGTGAACAATGAGATGTGTGTAAGTCTACAGGTGTTATATCTAAATGCCTCAAGTATTGCATCAGAGTCTATATGAGCAGATGCCCAATGTTAGAGATCCTCCATAAACCAATGGCAGTACCAAGACTGTTGAGACTAGTGACTAGTAAACATACAACGGTAATCAGACATAATGGCCACAGTACAGTATAGAGTTATCCATAGTGACAGGGCCACAGCCAGTAAGGCAAAAATACATACTGTCAGTGAACTCCACAGATTATTTAATACACAACACATTGCATCAGGTTTAGCTCTATCTCTGCTGACTTTATTCCTCTGTGATGAGCAACAAATACAACTATTCTTTAGACTGAGGCGACAAATATTACCCCAGTGCAGTATGCAAGTATATGAAAAGTATATATGCTCTTACTGTATCTGGTTCTTTCCAGTCAGGTGTGATACAGAACTTCTGTTACACAGTATGGTGCCATTTACCAACAAAAACTAGAGTTAGAGTATATATATGTATACATATATATATATATATATATATATAAACAACAGACAGGAAATATCCAAAGTGACTTCAGAGGTCATAGATCAATTCCAAACCGACTAAAGGCCTTTGCAGTTGTATGTTATGTAACTTAGCTAGCGGAGCTAGCAGAATGCCCCTGCACTTACTTTGCAGCTTCCCTAATTACATTACTGTTCAGTCTATCCAGAGTTATGATAGAATCTCTGCTGGCACTGTAGTAGATGACCTTAGTGCAAGGGGAGGGGAGAAAGGAAGAGAGATGCCATGCTGCCGACTTTGATTTACATCGAATGGAGCAAATTAACATCCCCAGAACATTAAGATCTGCCAGTGCCTCCTCTTTCCCTCTCTGTCTATTTCACTTGCTTCCTCACTCCTTCTGGGTGCATAGCAACACTCAACTGAAGGTAGAAAGACAGATTCATAAGGAGATACACAGTGAACACAGAGACAAACTGGTAGGGTTGATGACTGAGGTGAGAGTGAGAGGGAAAGACCTCTCAAACAAAAGCAGTGAAGCAGAAATACTTGCTACAAACTGTTCAAATAATACTGTGGAATAGGTTATACCTTAAGTTTGTGAAATCCTGCAAATGATTAAGTTTAATGTTAAGGCAATGTACATATTCACAGCGGAAACCATTTCCAGTGTACTGATGATAACTGCCAAAACCTTTGATTTATTTGTTATGTACAATATTTGTTAAATAACAAATATAAAATGTATAAAAAGTGTAACATGTAGTCCAAAAGCAAATGAGCAAAGCAACATAATGCTAAAAGTAAGCTACATGGACTCTGAAAAGCTTTGCACTTTTTGGACAAACAATGTGTTAATGTTGAAAGAACATTAAATAATGACTAAAGAGATTACACTCAATGTGCTCACTAGTGCTTATTTCACACATACATACACATTTGTGTGTGTATAAAAAAAGATGTGTCTATTCTCTGCTGTCACTAACTCCATATATATATGTCTACAGAGAAATACTGCACAGAAACCACTGGAGAGTTGGCATTTCAGTTTCAATTTCAATCACAGCGTTTTAAATTACAAGTGATAAAATTCAACAAGTATTATTAATCAGTTAAATAATCAGTACTTCTCACAATAGAATCCATTTTATCACAAATAATTTCAGCACTGCCAAGCATGACTGCAAGAAGGCACAACCCCAATAAAATCTGCACCTAAAGGTAAAGAGTATGAGAGAAAAGACAGGGGGCAGCAAATTTTACGTATAATTAGCAAATATTTCTCCAATATATGTACCACAAACATTCCCCCAACATAATATACAGATAGGTTAAAATTGCGTTCTATTATTAGCATATACCTCCATCTTCCTCCTCCATTTTACATCTCCCCCAAATAAAAAAAAATCTGTAATATGGGGGGAAACATGGAATCTAAGACCAGAACAGCTTCATAGTAAAGAGGGGAGAATGCAGGGCATGTTAATTATGATGCGATTGTATGCCTAAAAATACTCATCTACACAGTGCAAAGAACTTAACGCTGAATTAATATAAATGAGCTGCACCCATGTAAGGCTGAAATTCCCCCAAATATTTGACAGGTGAATGGAAAAAAATACATCTTATGTTATTTAACCAGCAGCCTATATTGGTCACACCTCCGATCTTCAGCCTCCTTCTCCTTCCTCAGTAGCTAAAAATCTGCCCAAGCAAACATAACCTTTACCAGAGCGTAGTTTGACCAGCTTGACTGGTTAGCCTGCACACATACACATGCACGCATTCACCAGCTGAGGCCGCAAGCCCAACTGTGTAATTATGCATGTGTAATTGCACCCTCACCAATCATGCACTATAGATGCAGTAAGAGACAGACTGCTACAGAGACAGATAAAGACAGGTAGGGGAGCTAAGATGGATGTAAGTCACCTCCCCTGTCACTTGAGACAGCCAGTCATACCTTGCGCCTGCGGTCCCTGGATCGATTTCTCTTTTTTATCTTCTCCTCCTCCTTCTCCCTTTGCTCCTGGGCGGCGGCCTCAGCGAGGTCCTTGGTCTTGCGGAGCTGTTTGGCGGCTTGTGCCATGGTTCCGCTGCTACTGCCGCTTCTGCTCCAGTCGCCGTTCCTCCAGCCCTCCTCTCGTTTGCACTACCAGCAGCCGTCCCTGTTTCCTCTTCCTGTGTCCCTCTGTCCCCTGAGCCCCGTCACTCACTACCTTTTCTCTGCTGGCCACCAAAACATATGTGTGTATAAGTCAAGAAGTGGGAATGTCTGTGTCCAGATATTTGAGTGTGTATGTGGATGATTTTAATGCCTGCAGCAGCCACAACACAGCCTCCAGCAGCCACAAAGAAAGATGCTACAGCTAGTGGTGCTGATGCTGCTGCCTGTGCCGCGGCTGCTACTGATCCAGCCAGCTTGCACTGCGCTGAATTGCCTCCCCTCCCCCCTTCTTTCTTTCCTATGTTCCTCCCTTCTCTCCTCTCTCCTCCCTCTGCATGCACAGAACAGTCACGCAGTCTGGTGTTCAGCACAGTGGAGATCCTGCTGCAGAGCTCCCCCTTTTTAACTGTCAAATGTCCTCCTCTTCCTGCTGCTCTTCCTTTTTTTCCAGAGAATCTTTCACTGCTAGCTGTTGTTGCGTCTTGCATAAGTGAGGTACAAAAGATGAAGGCGCGAAAGCTGTGGATTGCCTTCAAATTCTTTTTTTTTCTCACATCTTTCCTTTCTCAAACCGTGGCTTTTCCATTGCACCTCCCTCCTGACAACAGATCGAGAGAGAGAACAGAGACAGAGATGGAAGCCTGTTAAATAGAAATGGATACCACCTTTTATCTAATATGTCGTGCCTGAGTGCTTTTCTTTTCTTCTGTGGCATGACTCTTTACAAAGCTTGGTCAGTATCAGGGTATCAAAGGCTGATATTGGGAATCCACTGAAACATGGCACCATACAATAGCAGCTACAGCAGCCTAGTTTTGTTTTAACGTTAAAAAAAAATAGGCATGAACATCAACGGCATGAATGCTTCATAAAAACTGCATGCACTCTCCCTCCCCTTTCACTCCACCACTTTCCCTCTTTCCATCACATCAGTAGGGCATGCATCGACGTTTGTTGCTGCAATTCAGTGGCAGATGAGTAAGCAACAGGCAGTAAAATTAAAATAAAAAAAAGGAATCAGAAAGATATTGATTGCTTCACATTTTAATATTTAAAAGATGTAAGGCATATATACTTGTTCTCTGTTCATCATAAGAGAGTATGCACTGACATCAAACTCCTCACTTTCTCTCTCTTTTATACCCCCTCCCATCCCTGAAACATCATCTTTCTGCAGAACGATGTTGCAATGTAACGTGCAGAATAGCCTTTGACAATGAGAACATGTGCCAAGACAAAGAATGCATATAGTTTATATTCATAGACGCATACTGCCAACAGATTAACATCAGATCATCATGCAAGATGCACAAATTAGTAGATTAGTTTCACAATCATAACAGTATATGACAACATTTCTTCTTTGCCAAATAATAAGCACCAGTGTTTAGTGTTAGTGTGAGATTGTGTTTCAATAAAATGTTTTAGTGTACCTTTATCAGAGTGACAGCTTTCTATTTCCTTGCCCATTATGCTAATGGAACTATTAAGCAGGAGGTAATAAATAAAATAATGCCTAAGTCTCCACTACAAGCTAGATTTGCTTACAGAGCTAAATGGTCTAGCGTAATAGCTGTCAGTGTAACCAGACTAGTTTTACATTTGTAAATTCCAGACCGAAATTACCCTCAAGAGACGCATGTGCACATTCAACACTAAACATGATAAAAGATTTTTGTGTAAGATTGATGCTCCCGTTGTGGTGTATTCTGTGTTGTGTCAAATGGTCTTTGCGGAAACAAATCTTTTAGATGACCAGTCACACAGGTACTTAAATGAATGAATCACAATAGGAACATCAGCTGTCTTTGGGTTGCCACATTACTTTGCCTTTTAGTGATAAAAGAGAGACTATGCACCTGTATTTAGTCTGATTAACTGAATTTAATTATCCCACTGCATTAAATGTCTTTAAGTCTGTGTTTTCTTATAAAAATCTGTATGACAAAATGGCACTCAACTGTCACTTTTTGTGAGGTTGCATAGCTTGCTATCTTTTACAGTTTTTAAATCCTATACTTGAAATATTTGCTCATGCTAGGAATCACTTCATTAAGAATTCTTCAATCTAACGACCAGCTAACAGAACTATTTGAAGCACTTAGCTAACTAGTTGAAATGCATAATTTTTATGACAATGGTATTTGACTACTGTGTATATTATAACTGAACGACAATGTCTTAGATCTACATTTTGACCATAAAATATAAGATAAAATTAGCTAGCGAGCAGTTAGCATGTGCTGCTTAGCTAATAAGTTACTTACCTTATGCTGCTAACGGGCTAGCTCAAAGAGTCACACTAATACTATACATCATCTCACCTCATTTCGAGTCAGGGGGGTGATTGTGGAGCCCTCGACATCTAATGCAGCAGTCCACCGTTCTCCTTCTTGGTCAGATAGCTTTTACATAGCCTGGAGATGTGTTTTGCATCACTGTGCTGTTCAAAAAGCAGATGGCCTCACCAAGCAAACCAGATGGGATGGCGGGTGTCTGCACAATGTTGTGGTAGTCATGCTGGGTACGTTTGCCTTAAATTCTGAGTAAATCATCAACAGTGTCACCACCTCAAGCACCCACTCATCATCACACCTCCTCCATGATTCACAGATATCAATATGGATACTTAAAATGGATTGCACTTAATTCTGTATATTTTATGTCATACTCCATGCTTTTATGTATACATATTATACAAAATTCTAAATATACTATTTAGAAAATAACAGAATTAAAGGAAGAATACATTGAGTAAGAGGTTGTGTCCTGTAAGCAGAGCTTACTGTCTGCTGACAGTAGATCAGTGTGGATGCCACATACATTGATAACAATCAAAATGAGGACTTGTAGCACGTGGCACTTAGGTCAATATTATTGCAAATTATTTTCTGCAAAATAATTTATCTAGTAAGTTTTTTGTGCAATTTTTGTACATTTTGTGCAAGTTTTTTAAATGTAAGCTCTCAGACAAATGTAATACTATTTAATCTAATGCATTAACAACATTTACTTCAATTCCAGGATGAGTCTACTTATTTCACAACAAGATGAACAATAATAAAACATAATGGCCTAAAACTCAAAAGAATATCTTTAGAAAGAAAGGCAATACAACTTTTGATTTATATGTTGGATATTAAGTTTGTCTGAACAATAGATTAACTTCAGTACTGTACTAATTTATATTCACCAATAATTAAATAATAAGCAATCTCTTCATATCTGTCAAATGTGAAACTTTTGTAGCTGGATTTGGCATAGATTTTATGAGCAAAATAAATAAACAGCATTCCCATTTTCCTTTCATGCTTTTGCTAATATTTTCAATGTTGCATTAACATTCATAAACAGTTCAACATATTATCAAAGGCAAAACTGTGACATCTTAAAAACACTTGGAAGTAGTGCAAGAGCTGCAGGAATGAAACACAGATCCTCTTTTAGTTGAAACAGTAAATTCATACCAGCATGTCATGTTCTACATTCCTAACTGTTTGTTGTGGATGGTGATTCATGCGACCACAGTGCTGAGATTTACAAGTGCATTGCTAATGTTTAAAGCCTCAAAGGGCACTGCAACATACTGGAACATCTTGTGCCCATGGTATTGCGCCGCCATCAGGTGGAAGCTAGTTGTTATTGCAAGATTATGATCTATGACTGCTTTATGGGTCATCAGTCCAATATATTTTATATATTAAGTTAATTAGATTAGATTTAAAAAAGCAATAACTTATGTTATAGCGCAGTGGTTAAAGTATTATATATGTTTGTTATGATGTACAGTAGGATATATTGTTTATTGAAATCACAACAGTCTCCAGTTAAACATCAAGTCCAGAAGAGACCAGTTCTGCAACAGTCATCTTAGCATCACTGTGGGGATTTTTTGGGGATCTCTGACTATATTCCTCTCTGAGTTTTTGAAATATTACACTTTTGGCCGTACCCAGCTTTGTTTCTAGTGCCACTAGCCCTGTTCACTGGAGTTCTTTAAGTAAAGTTCACTGCTGATCAAAATTAGCTGTCTTATTTAAACTTGTTCAATCAAATAGTGGAAATGTTTTAGAAGAAAATAAACTATAAACCCGTTTGTGGTCATTTTCATGGAAATGTTAGGACTTTTGTTTGGTTTCATGAAGGGGTCTTCACATTTAACTGTATATGAAAGTATCCATGGCTGTGCAGAGCCCCTCTGATTATGATGGTGATTATTTGTACATAAACGTCTCTGCAATAAAAACCTTGTTTGGTTGTATATATTAAGAAAATGCCACATATGAGTCTACATAAAGTGGGGACTTAACTTTCCTAACTTTATTTTTTGAGTTTTTATATTTACATTTGAAACTTGTGTGTGTTATGTGGTTTGATTTTGTTTGTTTGTTTGTGCACTATATTCATTCGTGTTGTTAATATGTTACACGTATCTTTAATGTATCTGATTTGCACTGTCATGGCAGTTGTATCACATGTCAGCTGGACCATCTCCAAATCAGACTCTCTACCCTCTGGTCTTTGCCCTTGATGCTGACTTGCACTTTCCTCAGCAAAAAAAGATCCTGGGACTCAGCCAGTGCTGCTGTGTCCAATCTGAAGTTTACAGCCATCACTAAAACAAGAGGAGAGGTTTTCAGCTCTGTAACATAGGGTATGTCTTTCTCTTCACCTTGATGTTATGGTTTACTTGTTGTTCTGGGAATAGACAGTCAAATATGTATCAGATTACTTAACAAATTAATAGTAATAATAATAATTAATACTTTATTGATCCCCATGGGAAGACTCTTTGCGGAGAGGCTGCCCCCTCAGGCGCCAAGGGTTTGGAGTTCAGTGTCTTGTCCAGGGACACTTTGACATGCACCCAGGAATCAGGGAGGTCCTGGGAAGCGAACCACAAACCCTGGGGTTCATAGACAATTGACAGTTGATTGATTCTTTGATAAGAGGTTTAATTGTAATTGTACTTTAGAGTGGAAGTGGAGGGATCTTTTACCATAGTTTATCTGTAGTGTAAATTTGTTGCAACAACAATCTTATATGTAATGCTGTAGTACCACATTTAACACATTTACACACTTACAACTGTAGGTGTCACCAAAGTTTCACACAGAAACCTGCAGGCGATCAGGTGAAAGGATTGCAGTCATCACCAATAGGTATGCATAATAGGATATGATCATCTATCTTATGAGACATAGTCTTTCTTTGTTCTTCTTGCTTTTTCCCATTTGTTTTCTGTGCTGTGGGCCCGTTATCTACCGTCTAAGTCACGCATAATTATTGTAACAACATAACAGCTAATTAGGAAACCTCAGCAAACTATAAGCTATGGTATATAACATATGGCTATGTAAAGGCACTAGTGCAGATACAATGCAATCAAACAAAAAGGCATTTAAGTTTACTCAGCAGTTCAGCTGCTGCACCATAGAACAATGGGAAAGTTTGCTTTTCATTCTGAGGTGCTGTATATTAACACCCATGGCCAATAACAGGTAATAGAACAACCTACCAATGTAAATGTAAATAAAATATAGTCGAATTTTGTCAACATGATGTCGACAGTATGTTGTCGTTATGTTGAAATAAAGGCGTGATGTAAACCAACAGTTTTAGGTTGATATGAAATACTATTTGCAGTGTTCTTGGAATAATTTTAAGTGCATGAAATGTAGCTCTGACATAATTTTTGAATGAATGAATGAAAAGTGCTTTGAAGAGAAGATTTAAGTAACATTTGACCATTATATTCTTTCTTGCAGAGCTTTAGATGATATTATTAATACATCTTTCATGTCTGTCCCAGAAGCCACTGCCAGGAGATGATATCTCAACATAAAAACGGGAAGTAAAAAAAAAGATGTTTCCTGTTTTACTAGAGATATCATCAGTGTTTAATATCATTGTCTGTTAAGTTTTGTCATCGCTATGAGGTCCCCAGGCAATCAGCAGAGACTTCAACCTGGGCCTGTCATTGTCTTACTGTGGCCTCTGAATGAATGAAAACATCCAGATATCATATGTTTATTATTTACATTAAGAGAGAAGGCAGATTTTGTTATGTTAGACAGAGATAAGTATCATCAAACATGGTTCTTGAAAATTGCATATAAAGATTTCTAAAATCCTAAAACTATAGACCAAAGCACTTGCTAAGTTTAAAAACCTTGACAACGTATTCCTGGGATGAATCCTGCACAGTCAAATAGATCATAAAAATTAGATTTGCCCCAGTTGATTTATGTTGCCACAGAGAAAATGGCTTCAGAAGAAGGCACAGAATCTCAGTGTTCTTTTTAATCTCATGCTGTGCATGACCACTCCTCCATTAGGAGCCATTGATCATCAGAACTGGGCATGGTAGAACCACTCTGTGAAAATCAAAGTGCTTCAGGGTGAAAAGCACTTGGCAGACACCCAAAAATTATCTCAGAGTCACCCCTATGGAAGCCAAGACACCACAATACTGCAGACCAGCTTCCTGTCAAGTAAAGGAATAATGCAAACTTTCTATCTTTCCGTCTGAAATGCTGATGAGGAGACTACTGCACATGCAGTTCTGCACTCCTCATAACACAGTGTCTTTTTTCATTGTCGAAGCCCTTTCAGCAAGCAGCCGATGATTATGCAGCTTGCATATTTACTGGCGTTTAAACTTTGAGCCTTAAATGTATGCCTTCCATCCACATCCAATTTTCTGTTACTGGTTTGTAGGAAACAATAAAAGATACACTGAGAGGTGTTGATAGAGTAGTTTGTTTCTTCTGCTGCTCTGGAGCTACAGCCTTGTCTCTCTCACCCTGCTGCCGGGAAATTTGCTGACCTCTGAGGTTTGGATTACCTGGCAGGGCTCGAGAGAGCAGCTCAAGAACACTTGAGGACAAGATTTGAGCTGCTCTGAATCAATACTCATTGACTGTTCTTTTTTTTTTTTTTTACAAGACTTTTGTTACAGTAAATGTGTTTGCTTTGCAGTGGTTCTGCAAAGTGCAATGGCAAATACCTTGTTCCATAGATTAGTAGATACAGCTGAGATACAGAGGTCTGATCCTCTTCATATGGCAGCATGAAGTATGTCAAAGCAAGTGCCTTATTTCAGACTGCTGCTGCTGTATGATGCCACATGATATAATGTGATTGGAAATGACACAGAATGATGGAATGTGATGAGATATAATGGGACGTGATGGGTATGATAGGATATGACAGGACGTGTCATGATCTAATGGGAAGTTACGTGACATGACTCCATGATCACCACCAGCTACAAAAGCAGTGGGAGCTTATCTTTAGCCGCGTTAGCGTGACAATGTCAATTCAGTTAGATTCATGTAATATTCTCAAGAAAATGATAACTCATGTAATTATGTAGTATAAGTGCTGACTTCAAACAATTTAAACAATTCTCTGCAGTTTGTTTGGCATGATCAGCGTAAAGTTACATAGAGTCACAGGAAAAATAGTTAGTATGAAATTATGATTATGATGATGATAATAATTGGTGTTGTTGTTTTATTTTTTATCTCTCTCTTTAAAAAAGAAAATACAAAAATACTTTTTCAGAAATATATTTTTTGTTGACATCCAGTGTGACAAACATCCTTCTAATCTTATGCAAAGCTGATTTGCTCGAACATGTGAACCCCACATTGCTTACACTTATGTCTGTGACAACTAACAGTGAAAGAGAAAAGAGAAGAGGGTGAAATATTGCACCACCCACATATATTTTAAACGCACATACATTCTGAAACACACACAGACAAGGATGGTGTCATCAACATACTGCATGACATGGCCACTTTTTAAAAATGATTTAAGTGTTCTCTGCATGTCGAAAACATGGCTTAGATAATTTGAAAGTGTGTTAATGTCCTTGGAAAATGCATCATATTGTCTTCAGCAGCAGTAAAGGTCTTGAGATGAAGATTAGAGCTCTGTAAAAGTGAGTTTTAAGTTTAATAAGTTTTCAGATTCGGAAGTGGATTCAGATGGCATTTTATTTAAACCACCAACCATAACTGTGGTGTCATGTAAAAATTTAACTATCACATAAGTTTTTGTTTTACATAACAGAACTTAGGTAGTATACAAATACTTTCTCCCTCTGATCATCTTAGACTAATAACCTCCTGGTATAAATAAAGCTGACAAGTATAATATACATCTCAGCTCTCTGTTCTCTCTAACATCTGTCACGTGTTGCTATCTTCTCTGTGAGGCTTAGATTTAGACTTTCTGTCTTTTAAAGAACTATCTGTTCTTGGTAACAACTCCCATTCCTCTCTCACTGTGATGGCCTCATCCTTCTCAGGAGATGCTATCTAAACCTTGTGTGTCGTCACTTTTCAATTACTCCCAAAGGCCCAGCACACGCTCATGTAACACTTATCACACTCTGGGACAACAAATTCTAAAGTGTTTCAATAGTTAGTTATTAAAGTCATTAAGGTCATTAAACTCTTAAAGAGGAACATCCCAAACCACTCTGAACATTCAACAAATTAAGCACACATTTAGATGATCTCCTTAAGTCTGTTTGGGGCCATTAGTTTTCTAACAGTGGAGTTGAGGAAGAAAGTCATTACATAAAGCGACATTTTGTCTGCTGCAGTGTTTCATTTAAAGGTAAGTAAAATGACTTGTGTTTTTTCATCTTGTGTTTTATGAATATGTAAATATAAATGAATAAATGACACTTAAATTGAGTCAAGAAGAATCTAACATCCCTCAAACCAACTTTTTCAATTTTTAATATACTTTATTTATTCATTGAAGGTTTTCTTCAAACTGTGGATACGTACTCATTCTTTTTGTTATTATTTATATGGCAGGACAGTGAGTGAGCACAATAACTCACTTCATTGTCCCTTTGCCCTCTCACTGCCTCACTGCAGAGAGAGAGAGAGAGAGAGAGAGAGACAGAGTTTTTGGAAACGGGGGAGACGAGCTGCATTGCAGCAACTGGGCGTTGGCTCACTACATTGAAGGAGGCAGAAAAAGGCAGAGCAGAGAAGGAAACAGAAGAAGTGCAGGGGAGGTGCATTAGATGTGTTGTGGGAAGAATGTGACAAAATATCGCCATAAGTGGCAGCAAGAAGTATGCAGATGTCTAGACAAGATAGTTTGTCTTGCATGACTAGAAAAATCCTTAATTAGACTTTAACTAACTATGGTTTAGAGTTATGATTATATTTGAGGTTATTAGTACAAGCAAATACAACATGAGAGACTTTTATTCGATGTTGCTTTATACCCTCCTGTTACTCCTCTTTCAGTAGAAATGCTGGAAAAGTGTGGAAATCAGGTCCTATTCAGCACGGGTACATTTTACTGATAACATTCAGTGTTCCTGCAATATTTTTCCTTCACTACTGGTTATATATTCTCATATTTGCTTACTTTTGTTCAAACTACTTACTTATAGGAATAGACACATGAAATGTATGGTAAAGTTATGGGGAGGGGTTAATAAACTATATTTAACTGTCATGGCAATTCTTCACATATTTTTGTAAATGATCATCAGCATATCCTGAATTTCTGCTGCAGTTACATTGTGCATGCATGCATCTCTCACCCCCCCCTCACCATCCCCTCTCTAAGACAGGAAAATGTGCTGTGTCTGCAGGGGGGTTATTTGGTGCAGGAGACGAGGAGTAATTGATAATGTTGCTGCTTTTCTATAAGAAGGGCTGTGTCTGCTTTTAAGAGGAAATGAGACTGTAACAAAAGCAGTGAGAATACAAGTCAAGTGAGAGAAGGGATAAAGAGAGTGGAAAAAATAGAGGAAGGCAATGTAAAAAAACAGGATCGGTATCAGAGAAAGTTGGAGAGGTTTTTGAAGAAACAATAATGCAGAAAGTAAAATCTCCATAAACATACAATTTTATTTTGGCATTTTTTTATTTAAGAGTTTTGCTACAAACTTTGTGACTTTATGAATGAATGGATAACCCTGTGTACATTTACCATGATTCTGTGCTCAACAGATTCCACACAATGAGTGATTCAGTATAAACTGAGTAATAAATGTGTATGGACGTCATAGCATCGCTGAAAAACTAATCCAATAGGGGCTTAAGACTTTTGCACACTACTGTATAATTTAATAAGTCAACTTAACAAGTGATCTAATTTTTACTGTTAATGGTGAGCTTTATAGACAATTTGATATGCTGCCAAAACTGTGTACAAAAAATGACTCAGTCTGGATACACATCCTATTGTCAAATATTTTCAAAATAACACTGACTTTGAATAAAAAGTGAAATGATTTTTGTCACATAACTTGCCCCATGGAAAAGGAGATTTTTTAAATACAGCAATTCACATTTTGTTGCATTTATACTCCAGACTGCGTCACAAAGCGACTTACAAGGAGAAGACACAAGCAATTAGTTAGTTAATATAAACCAAGAGCCCTGATAAGAAACTGTAATGGAAACGTACAGGTCACTCCGATACTGTGAAACAGTGAGAACATTAACATGTGTACTGTAGATTTACAAGCATGCAACAGTATGTATGCACATCCTGGCACATCTGCACAATCACACAAATGTACAGATTTAACTGACTTGCACGCAGCTGAGGGTAAATGTAATAAATCTGATGATAATGATTTTTCACTTTTTTATTATTATCTATGCAACATGAGCTCACCTCAAAAACGTTGTTGTTTAAACTCGGGATTGGCTTTGAAGAGTTAGGAAAAAACATATGTGAGAGAGACAAAAATAACAATGCTGAAAAAAAGAAGAAAGACTTTTTGGACTCTCCAGAGAAGAAACTTCATGCTCATCTCACACAAGGGAACACTTGCCACACCCAATATGCAAAACGCCCTACCACACATACGCTCTCGCCTGTTCCCCTCTCTCTCTTCAGAGGAAATGCTGATAAAGCTAGAGCATCTCTCATGGCTGAAGACGAAGCATTTCGGCACTTCTGAGACATCAGAGTGAGTCAGGCAACCCGAGGGGGAAGTCTGTGATATTTCATCTCTGTCAGTCTTTGGTGTTTTAACTACATTTGCTCCTCTCTTCCTCGTATGATGTGTCTCAGTCATGGATGTCCAAATCTTGTGTGTGTTGATGCTGATACTGTATCCTACTTTAGTGTCTGGTTTGGAGGGTCAGAACACTGTTCCTGATGATTTGTAATTATTAGAAATACATGTAATAAGTCAACCCTCAAACAATCTGTTGTCTGCTACTCACTTTAATGAAGTCAACAAATGAATGAAGATATCAGAAGTTGATCAAACTATTTGTTAGCCAAGTGATATAAGATAAACATGTTCCTGTGAGTTTTATTGCTGTTCTAAATATTTGATATTTTTATTATATAAAGCATTTTAAATCTACTGGAATTAAATCACTTTAATAAATTGAAAAATATTAATGTGTGTCATAGACAAAATACAAGACTGTAATACTTGTTATTCACATTACTGTTTTGCACTTTTCTGCAGCCTGTTCCAGTCTCATGAAATATACAGAGTTAAGCTCAGTCATTACCATTCAGCAGTCAGTGTTGCTTGACTTCACTTTTTATGTCCAAAACCAAAAGAGATGACCTACTCATCCGTGATACTGCACTAACTGTACTCATCCCGACTGTCTGATTTACAGCACAGCTTGTAGTAAGAATTAATAACAGGTAATAACAGGGTAATAGTGGGGTAATATACAAAATAAATATTCTATATAAATATAAATCATGAAAAACAATATCAGGGTAATAATTGTAGGTTATAGTTTAGCCATACTAATGGGGTTATTATTTTGGTATTAACAATGTTATTATGTCTATAACAAAAATAATAAAGTAATATCATCAAGTAATAACCAGGTAAACGTTTGGTATAAGCAATGGATTTTCCTGTGTAATTTCCCTGTGTAATAGGAGGTCCAAAAACACATGGATAATAATGTGGAACTCAAACACCAAGACACACGCATGTCACGCAAGCACCGCGTGACATCAACGAACTTCTATGTACACACGCTATGTTGTGAGGATTGCACTGCTTTTCTGAGTCTGTTATAGCAGATCATTCATGAGCCACGGATTTATAACTTTTCAGCTCATGCAAAGTCTATACATTCAGTTCAAAAACTAAATTATTAGTTTGTAATATGGCTCTAAAATAACAGTTTGTCAACGTCGCTACGTTTTGTGATTGAACTACTCACATCTTCTTTACCATTCTTCATCATCTACCTGACTATTACCTTAGTAACTAACATGATATTATTAAGATAATCATGTTACATTGTTATTAATGGCACTATTTCCTTTCACACTGCCATTTAATTACTTAGCGATTACCTCACTATTACATTATATTAAAACTACAATAATAATATCTGCCTTTACCCTGTTATTACTGAGCTGTAAAGTAAAGTTATGTATACATTTTATATCAGTGTGTGAATGTACGCATTGCAGAACAGGGCAAACAATGACCATTAGCCTACCGTGGTGTAGGTTATATGACTTAAATATAGAAACTATACATATTCTTCTTGAGCTGCCAAAAATGGCCACACAGAATAATAATAAGAATAACTGATACCTTATTAAACCCCTCGGGGAAATTCTTTGTGGACAGACTGACCCTTTGAGGAACCAAGGGTTCGAGGTACAGTGTCTCGTCCAGAGACACTTTGACAGGGACACTTTGACAGGAATTAGGGGTTAACCGGGAAGCAAACCACCAACCCCAATTTGATGGAAATGCAGAATCTAAAACTCTTATTTTGAGGAAACAATCTGCCTTTAAGGAGAAATTAGTGCAAAGAAACTTTTTTCCACTAATCAAGTGATACTAATCAGTCTTGTTTCGGTTTTTGGTTACTATAACTTGGGGAGTTGGTGCAGTGAAAGGCTTTTGCTCACAAAGGACTACTTTATAATCATATGTAGACGTTGTTGTCCCTGAAGGGAAAACTTATATTAGCTAAGTACAGAGCTGCATAAATTATCATAAAAACTGCAGTTTATGTAGACCTTTTAAATGTAGAAATCATACCTCATACTTCGAAACAAATATACACAATGCACAGCTCCCACAGTGGAAGGAAGAGTGGCTGTGGGATTGGGGAAGGGTGGGTAACTGCAGGATTTGTTCATTTTAAATAAAAAATGTGAAGCACTAACTTCAAGATTTTCATGTGAGAGCAAAACTGAGACCCAGCGCTGATGCAAGGCTCCAGCAACCATGAGTCATCTCCATTAGGGCAGCAACCTCTCTCTGTCCCCTCTTTCTTTCATCCATCCTACATCCCTTTCTTCTTTTAATGCATCTCTGGCATGCGTCTTTAGATTTTTTTTTTTTTTACTGAAAGCGAGTAGCTGTAGTCAATTCTGCATTAACAAGCTAAAATATTTTCATGTATAATTTAGTGTAACATATAGTTTCTGGAGCAGCAATTTGATGAGTATTTGTCTGAAATACCATTTTTTATTTAATAGGAAAACACTATATATTTAATATTGTAATCTACTTTAAAATATCCATTGTGTACCTACCAATGGGTTGTGACTATATTATATATGCATATACTGTATATGCAACATGAGCAGTCAAGCTTCAGTGTGAGAGGGGGGCATAGAGAGAAAAGAAAAAAAATACAAATCAGATATATATCAGAGATATGGACCCCAAGGCTCTACGTCTTCTCTACTTCAACTTTCATTTCTGTCTTTTACAGACAATCTCTATGGCAAAAACTGTCAGTCAGTGGCATTAAAAAGCTCAACACGCAAACCTTTGTACATGTCTACTTGTGAGGATGCTCTAAAGTATGTTCTTTGCCATTTGAAGTGGAAAATGGCCAAAATTCCAATGTTTTAACAAAGATAGAAACACGTGTGCAGTACAGTCATGCAGATGATGCTGGTTCTTTGAGGTCGGCTTGGTTTGTCTCTGCCCTAAAAGAGGTTAAAAGATAAAAATATACAATATTACTGTGACGTTGCTACAGTTCTATGTCCCTCCACTGATTTACAATGTATATAATTTGTTCACACACTACTGACACACACAAACACACATACTTTATGAAAACAGTCGGTCGCACTGACTTGAGGGATTACAAACTCTCTCAGAATACTAAGTGGGACTTAACAGGATTGTTAGTGAATCTATTAGTGTCTGTAAATAAATGTAGCCTGTTCACCTCCAGCCATTGTCTGAATTACAGAATCACATTCACCCCAAAGTCCAAAAAATGTCTCTTGATGGTTGTATCATTTGAAGCTTAATGGTTCTCTGAAACATTTAAAAGGACCTCACATACAATGCAAACACTAAACACAAATCGATCAATAACAAATACAGCTAAGCACCTTGTGCCTGTTACCTTTGCCAAGCAGTCAAACCTGCTATTTACATGCAGGTCTGTTTACACTCTTATTTTGATCAGTTCGTCCGTGAGTCCAAGTAGACGTTCGGGCCAGATTTCATGAAATTCCCTCCAAGTGCACTTACATGGCATGTTCTCTAAGAACATTGAGCATAAATTAATGTTTGTTTGAATTCCACAGATATCTTAAGAGCCACAGAGGAGATCATTACATATGTTAATGTTTGGAGGACTTGCAACAATGATCTGATCATCCTGCAGCAACAGACGCACTTACGTGACGAGTTTGAAATGGATAGTTAAGTATCACTGCAGCGCACAGACACCTCTGTAAATCTCAGTGCCTCTATTCTCACTCCCTCCCTCCTTCTGTCCTTCCCTCATTCAACTGTCATGATTCTGCAGCTCAACCTCTGCAGCATGACTCTACTTTCCTCTCTGCACCTCAGTCTGTTGCTCGAGCAGCTCGTCGACTGGCCAAAGAGAAATGCCAGAATGGCTTGAAATAACAGGAGGCAGACCTAGTTTGTACACACACACACACACACACACACACACACACACACACACAAACAATACACCACTCTTTCACTCGAACACATAATTAGTTTCACAGACAGTTTATTTCTTCCCTGATTCACTCTTTTAAAGATGCCTTTGCTCATTAATCAGATAAACAATATAAACAAAGTATTATGCAGCTGTTCTACTGGAATCTCTTTTTAAAGGATAAATTCTCCCTGACTCTGTTAACATTTCTTTTAACTCAGTCTGTCCATTCTTTACATGGAGCGTGCATAGTCATGACTCAAAGAAAGCTAAATAGGTTCCACAGGTTTAGGTGCTTGCAGGCACAAAAGTGTTCACGACAGTCTTAAAGAACAAGTTGAAAAATACTTTTTTTAACATAAGGGGACCAATTCTGTAGTGGAGGATATTTCTAAATTTTGCCTACTATATCTATATTTGCACTCATGCAAAAGTTTTAATTCCATGACATTTACATTATGTGATATAGTTACTAGTTAACTACTAGATTTTTAAGAGGTTTGTCTCTGTCTACGGTCAAATCTATTCTTAACAGTTATGAATTTTCTGTGTTCACATCACATTATAGGTACTGTAGTTATGAGTTTGCTACTTGTAAATAATATTCACATCAGTTCTAATTATCACTGGGAAAGTCTAAATCTTTCAAAAGCTCCGAAATATCAGTGCCATCAGATTTCTGTGTTTAAGGCAATTAAATTAACACTTATGCATGCATTTAATACTGTGCTGAACAAGCACAGTACCAGACATCCTCATATCTGCTTGAGACTAGTAGCTTTAGTCTTTTACAGCCACTACGAGCTTAAACACTTGGATCTGATCCGTTGGTAATACCTGTTTTACAGAGAAGAACACATAAAGTAAAAAAACAAATAAAAAGTGTACACCTCTGGTTCTGCTGCATTGACTTTGATACAAAAAATAGAGTTAATAGAGTTAGATTTTTAATGAGCAAGTCAAAACAGTTGTCCCATTTCATTTTTTGTGATTAAAATCCCACAAATATCATTTGTTAGACTTTTGCTAAAAATAATTTCTGCTTTTATTTATTCTCACAATGATCCTCATCTCTCTAATTAAGTGTAGCCTAGTCTAGTATGGGTTGAATATATACACTGTAATACACACAGGTAGTGTACAACAACTGGTGACTCATTACAGTGGGATTCAGGTGATTCATCCAAGTCAAACAGTGACAGCCTGAAGAACTTCAAGAGTTTATTTCCTCGTCACAACGATATAGAAAAACACTAATGTTTTGTTTATAACCAAGTGGTTTGATTTTGTGATGTCAGTTTTCTAAACATTTTTTAACTTTAATGGAAGTGCTTACAGAGACTGACTTTCGTGAAGTGTTTTTACGCATTTTTGCAGCTGTCTCGTTTCTTCACCATTCATCTGATGCTTCAGAAAAATAGGCATTGAGGTAATTTCCTGAAGCACAGGTGCTGCGAAAGTCCACAGAGGGCATAGCATTAAAACGTCTAAGAAAATGATGGAGGAGGATAGAGCCATAAAAAGAGAGACACTGAGTCTGCTTTTGTGTAGGTGGAGACAGCAGGAGAGGGAGGGGGGTTGCAGAGAAGGAGGGTGATGATAACTGCAGATTAGGGACGTGATGTCACACCATTGTAGACGATCCAGGATATTGCCAATAGATAAACAGAACTCTGAAAATTGCTTTTACTTGTGATTTTGCTACTACTATCTATCACTGCCAGTGTCCTTACATGCAGAAACTTCTCTCACTGAACTGTTTCTTCACTGAACAGTGAGCTGGCCTCTAAATAACATCTTCCTGACACATGTGAAGCCAGCACCAGAAAGATCTGGACTGTTGTCTTAGTGTTACCTTATATAAAATTAATGCTAAAAACTATTAGAGCAGATAATCTTAGGTAATAAATAGAGTTTGATTTTGTGAAAATAGAAGAAACAAACAGACAGGGGTCTCACCGTGGTCTCCTTGGTGGTGGGGTAATTCAGTTTGATTTGCTCGACTTCCACTAATCTTCCACTTCCTCCTCTAGACGGGAAAAGCTGCTGACTTCAGCTTTAATGTTTAAAGATTCATGGTGAGGCAAGGCCTTGTCAGCGTGTGTGAGAAATACAGACAGTAAGTAGAGTACACTGATCTTCGGTGTATGGGCGCTATAACAGTCTTTCCATGTCACTTTTTTGTTCTAAGTGATCCTAAACAACAACATTCACAACAGCGACACAATGCAGGATCTCCCCCCTCAGACATTGTGTTGCTCTATTTGCAAACTACAACATGCGCAGACAAATTTGTGTCAGTGGCATTGGCACGGGGACGTATTGACAACTTACACAGCCACACAATACATGCTGACACACAAGGTTCCGGGACAACAGGGGCTCATATAGCAAGGCAGGGAACAGCACATCCCTGCTGAAGGCAGTAGAACGTGCTCTATACAGCCAACAGTCATGGTCTACTCAGTATGGCAAAGCTTATTTTTTCTGAGAAGTCAACTGTTGTGGAATTATTCTCTATAAATTAATCTATGAAATTATGTTTTGTCAAAGTTACTTTGTCATTACAAGAAAAACTCTCCTTCATTCATCGCGTCCATCCAGCCATGCTTTCTTCAGGGCCAACCCCTTTTCCCTCGGTTTGGTCCTTTAATTTAGAAAAATTAAACTAATGTTCCCCTGCTGAGGAAGCACTGCTGAAGAAGGTTTCTGAAGTTTTTTTTTTCTACGGTTTTGTTTCTACATTTTAGAGGAGAAAGAGCTCAGGTATTACAATTATAACTATGTGCACATTAATTATTGGTGTACACATAACTAAATCAAACTTTTTACTCTCAGTATCTGCTTTAAACAAGTCCAATTTGACACAAACATTAATGGATGGCTGACTGTTTCTTGAGTTTTTGCCAACTTTTTTCCCCGCACAAGGGAAATGTGGATCTGTTTTATTTTTTGTAGCTCTTTAGTTGTCCAGAGAGACTCACCTACGAAAAAATAAACAAAACGCTGCATCTGCCCAATCTACACATACTGAGAGCAAGAGTGAGAGAGAGAGAGAGAGAGAGAGCTACTGATGCATTGCAGATAAACTGCAGATCCTAGTGTAACCCCTCCCTTTCTACACTCCTATGCAACCCCCCTTCCACTCTTGTTGCTTTTTTCTACCCTGCCACAATACATGACATCATCACTGCCTCCAGACCTCCCACTAACATCACCCCATACAGCCTGTCCCACCCACCCTGCGTACCTCACCATCTGAACCTCTCAACCCTAACACCTCTCACCCATCCATCTCAACAGCCAATAGAAAACCCAACAGAGCTCTGACCCTTGCAGAATACTGCAAGCTGAAGTCCTAAGCTGCACTACAAATATCGGACTGTTTCATAACTCACTAATGATTTGTATTGTTGCACTTTCTGGCAAAGAGATCAATGAGACAAGTTCACTAAAAAGTGTAATTAAATCAATTACCAACAATCTCACCTACATGATGCTTTCTATGGGTGAATCCCACAACCTCATGGTTTTATACCTGCACCATTCTGTCAAATAAAAATATTCTGAAAATGTTCAGCATAGCTTTATGTACTGTCAAAAAATCCAGCCTGATATATGTGGTATCTTCAGAAACTTTGGGATTTTTGTCAAAAATCAGAGGAAGTACTTGTACCAAATGCTTACAGCAAATACCAAATCAATGCAGCATCATTGACCTTTGCAGCATTTCACACCAAGTTCTCTTTCCTGTCTCTACTTGTGCTATTACATACAGAGAAAATGCCTAAAATATCTTTAAAAAATTAAATAAAGTTCTTTGACTATGCTGGATGTCATAGGAATGAAATTGAATAATTTTACCAGTATAGAATGCTTAAATTCCCAGAGGTCCGTGAAGGCGATATTTACCTATAGACAACATAATGAGGTGATTTTTCTCTGCAGGTTCAGTGTCATATGTTTTTTTTCTCAATCCAAAAAAACTACCTGCATATAGATTTTCTCTGCTCATATGTGTATCTGCAGAGCTGTGAAAACCTCTGTGAAAAAGCGTTAATCAATATATAACAAACGTCGAATGGGAGCTGCACATGCAATAGTCCAAATCCTCCACTGTCAGGTCTCTGAGGTGTAAATACATGCGCACCGAGGGAGATTATGTAGTACAACATGTTTATAAAATATCTGACTTTATGTAATATCTAACCATCAAATTACGTTCTATAATTTAAAATTAACACATTGTGTGTTCTCATCATTATGTCATTATATACTACCATTCTGTAGTACATCTTTATTTATGACAAATTTTAAATCAGATAAATTAAATGTAATGCATGAGGGTGTACCTGTGACCTTAGTGCCCAATATTGCATATGCAATGTCTTCATGTGAAGGATACCTTCATGACACCTGCTTGTGGCTAACTGAAGGTAAATGATACGAGATGTAGCAGATGGATGCTAGTGGGGTGAAAAAGAAATAATGTTATCACAGTAAACAAGAGAAGACAACCATTATGGGAGGGTGTGCACTAGACAGAGGGATGGAAGGATAAAGAAAGAAAGAAAGAAAGAAAGAAAGAAAGAAAGAAAGAAAGAAAGAAAGAAAGAAAGAAAGAAAGAAAGAAAGAAAGGACATACTATTTAATCTGAGGGGCTCAGTATTTATGGCTGTGTGCATCTAGTGTGTTCAAATTGGTTCACACAATACATGGTCAGGTGTACATATTTGTTAGCTAGGCCCTTTATTTCCGATTACAAATTGCTTATGTACACATGTGTAGCAATCACAATATTGTCACCACCGGTCACACAGTTCATTAATCTTCTGGCCTCACACACCATCCATCCAACCACCCACTTACAGACACAGAGACACACAGGCACACACACACACACACACACACACTACCACAAGTAGGTCTATGACGTCCCACTGCAGGACTGGGCTGAACATCATCAATATAAATCTTAATTAAGATCCCTGCATTTGCTTCCCTCTATCTCAATGTCATTCTTCCTCTCCACTGGCTTGTGACATTCTCCATTTCCCCTCAAGAATATATTACAGTACAGCAGAGTAACTGGCAGCCGTGCAAGTTGTATGACGCAGCTGCTGAAAATAAGTATTTGGAGCCTTCATTACTTACTAGTACTTCATTACTAGTAAAAGTTGTGTAAAAGGTGCAGTGCAACCTTTATCTGGGTATAAGTATAAAAAGTGGTAATAAACTACTATATGATATTAGAATATATTTAGGTAACACAAACGACAATATGTTATTAAAAATATCTTTTTGCCGATGTCACCTCAGCATAAACCATTAAGAACTGTGCAAGCACAAAGAAAATACCTGCCGCCATCAAATATTAAACTAATTATTATGGTGTGAGCTGAGTAAGAGCCACAGTTAGGTTAAAAAAAAGTTAGATTTGCATTCTGTCTTTGCAGTTGGTTAACAGAATGCTTCTCTCATTAATGCTTCATTATCATACCAATACAAAAAGTTGCAATGCTGCTGCTTATACATATATACATAACAGCACATCTGCTTTCCTTGTATTATCTGTATTAGCAAACATGACAACATGCCTCTGCATTATGTCACATAAAGATGCCCAATCCCTGACCTCATTTAAAGGGGAGCACACACTTCTAAATTCTGTAGATGGTTTGTGCAGGTTGGACCGGTGGCTCGCTGGGATGGGCTCATCTGCCTGCTAGAGCCTGTTTCTGCTGCAGTGCCATTTGAAAGCTCTCCAACCCTTCTGCAGTGCGCTGGAGCTCAGAACTGATGCGAGTGACTCCCCTGTTTTTGCCCACCCCACACAACCACGCTGTGTATATCACACCACCGCTGCCCTCGTAGAGGATCCAAAAGCACCTTGACATTCAGAGCAAACATCCCGTCAATGAAATATGTGCGTCTGAAATCCTGCAGCCAGCATAACGGCCTGGACAAAAAGAGTCACGGGACAGTGGGCAAGGACACTGTAACGTCAGCAACCGAGGAGATTGTGATTGCAGCTTTTGAAATGTTATCATTTACAATACATATTAGTGCTTAAAATAGGCCGATGCACAACACACACACACACACACACATACACACAGGAGTAGAAAGCCATTTTGCTCATCTCTCCCTCCCTCTCTGTCTGTCTGCCTTTCTATCTCTGGAGCAATCTAAAATTGGCCATGCATTAACTCTGCTGGAAAACTGATGAGGAGGGACAAGAAAATGTAGACAGGTGATTTATGGCAGCTACTAAAACGCAGAAAAAAGTTCTCTGCTCACGTTCTAATTACATAACAGACTTTCAGAGGTGATCATTTGACACATGTTCAAAGATATTCATATATACTGATGTATTTTTATTTGGAAATGAATGCAAAGTGCAAGAATTGCTGCTATTAGTATGGAAAACGAGGAATAGTTCAGGTTGCAAAACTTAAAGTATGACTGCACATGTGGAGAAGTGTATTGATGATGTTGACAGAATTAAATGCATTAAGTAATAGATCACCAAACCACTGATGTAGATGTTTTTGGTGCACTACCTCCAACGACTGGTAATCGTTTTGCATTGACCGGAGCGACCTGAGGTTACAGTGAAGCATTAAAACTGATGTGAGATCAATACCTTGTCGGTGAGGCTCGAGCCACCGCACCAGCAGCCCACACTAATGCTTCACTGTTTAGTGATAATTTCTCAGCAACTGGATGGATAAGCTACTACTAGCTACTATTGCCCATATGACTTTGCATCTACAATTTTACAGCCTCCCGCCCTGTGATGTGAAAATATTAACACTATACAGCAAAGCTAAGCAGTTTATAGACATGCAATTATTAGAACGTACTGCGTAGTGAGGTGGAAAACTCACCAGCGTGTTTACAGCATCTTAACTTATACCTGTGTTATTTTGGTGGAGGAATACCTTTGTTGTCCTTGTAAGTCAAACTGTATTTTTGAGCATTATTAAAGATAAATAAAAATGTAAGTTAAGTGATGACTACACATAATATACACGTGGACACACACAAACTGGTCATAAATAGCATGGTGTAACATTTCAAGTTTAAGTGACAAGACCAACTTAGCAATATCTTCCCTTCACCTACACTTTGTATCAGTCATATTCACTGTTCAAGTACTTGTATTCACAATTTGATTTCCTTCTCTGAAAACTTGGTTTTGAACTGTACAACACTAAACATTTGTCCCTTTGATAAACAGCTGGCTGCTGCTTTGCTTAGCATTAAAAAAAACCTACTATCATTTTATCATGGACACTATTTAGCAGTAGTAATTGTTGCGTTGTTGGTCACTATCCGTGGTGCTGAAATGAGAGAATCAAAGTCCTGCAGTGCTGTTATCAAAACATATCTATCTATCTATCTATCTATCTATCTATCTATCTATCTATCTATCTATCTATCTATCTATCTATCTATCT
>JAUYWH010000014.1:13688165-13699907 GCA_034779795.1 Ctenopoma multispine | reverse complement strand
CTATCTATCTATCTATCTATCTATCTATCTATCTATCTATCTATCTATCTATCTATCTATCTATCTATCTATCTCAGGCACCCACCTAATACTCCAGCCCACGTGGTTCAGAGTGAACAGGGCCCAGGACCATTAGCAGACGGCCTGAGGGAGAGGCTCCCTCCCCTCCCTCCCAGCACTGGATGAAACAAAACTGCTTGGACTTGCCTTGTTAGCGACAGAGTCTCAGATATATAAGGGGCAGACAGAGGAGGTTTCAGTCGCTGTGAGAGCCGTACACTCCTCACCTGCACACACACACATAACACATATACACCCACATACACACGCCTCCGCCTCCTGCACCCTTCATTCCTGCGCACATCCCCTACGGTAGTCTGACCGGATGAGTTACCCGGTGGACACGATAGGAAGCCCCTTCAGGAGAGTTATGGATACTCGGTCGACGAGCTACGGCTACAGCCGCTCCAGCGGAACACCGTCCAGCGGTTTTCGCTCCCAGTCTTGGTCCCGGGCAAGCCCCGGTTCCACCATGACCACATCTTACAAGAGGACCGTGAATATGCCGGTGTCCCGAGCATACAGCTCAACGGTCCTCAGCTCCGCCGACAGCGTTGATTATAATCAAACCTCCATCCTGAACGGAGACTACAAGCGTTCCAACGAGAAAGAGCAACTTCAAGGGCTCAACGACCGGTTTGTTGTTTACATCGACAAGGTGCACTACCTGGAACAGCAGAACAAGCAGATCGAGGCGG
Organism: Ctenopoma multispine; assembly: GCA_034779795.1. NCBI lineage: Eukaryota > Metazoa > Chordata > Actinopteri > Anabantiformes > Anabantidae > Ctenopoma > Ctenopoma multispine. The sequence goes on along the minus strand of JAUYWH010000014.1, from coordinate 13,699,149 downwards.
AGATCCAGGCACTGCGGCAGAAGCAGGTGTCGCGCTCCCAGCTGGGCGACCTCTACGATCAGGAGCTGCAGGAGCTGCGCTCCATGCTGGAGCAAATCCACCATGACAAGGCGCAAATTCAGCTCGACACCGAACATATCGAGGAGGACATCCAGCGGCTCCGGGACCGATTTGAAGAAGAAGCTCGCATCCGGGAGGAGACAGAGGCCATAATCCGTGTCCTCAAGAAGGACACGAGCGACGCGGAGTTGATGAAGTCTGAGTTGGAAAAGAAAGTTCAGTCGCTGCAGGATGAGATCGCCTTCATCCGCAACAACCATGAGGAAGAGGTGAGCGACCTTATAGCGCAGATTCAGGCGTCTCAGGTGACCGTGGAGAGGAAAGACCTCCATAAGGGAGACATCACCGAGGCTCTGCGGGAGATCCGATGCGAGCTGGAGGGACACTCCAACCAGAATCTGCAGCAGGTGGAGAACTGGTTCATGTGTCGCTACACCAAGCTCACCGAGGCTGCGGAGCAGAACAAGGACGCCATAAAGTCCGCCCGTGACGAGATAGCTGACTACCGTCGCCAGCTGCAGTCTAAGACGGTGGAGCTGGAATCCGTCCGCGGGACAAGAGAGTCACTCGAGAGGCAGCTCAATGACATCGAGGACCGCCACAACAGCGACCTAGCCAGCCTACAGGTAGGAGAACCGCATTCAGGCAGTCACACACAGCCGTGCGTAAAAGCCTCTGAAGTTGACTACAGTTGGTACCGACTTTTAAATATTAAAATAACTTATTTGTTTTATGTTTTGCAATTCCACACATACTGTTACTCTACACATACTGTTTAAAAGTTAACAATGAGGGTTGGATTTCATATATTGACAATGTAAAAAGTTGAAGTGGAAAAAAATGTCACATCTGTATATTTGACTGACGCAGTATTTAAGGCACTCTAAAACAGCAAACCTCATTGATAACATATCATATTTTCTTTTCCGTATGATGATTTTAGGTCGTGTGCTAGAATATTTCTTGCTGCGTAATGATTTCCATATGCGCATCATTGCGCCTGCAGTCACTCAGCGCTGGCTTCTTTACGAGCCTCAGACGTGTCCAACTGTCAGGAAATAGTTAAAGGGAGACACTGCAGCAGACTATCTCTCTCTCTCCCTCTCTGTTTCTCTCTACCTCTCTCTATTTCTTTTGCTGAGTCAGAAGCATGGGTCGATGCCTTCATTGGCTCCGTCCTTGCATCACACCACTGACAAATGGGGGCGGGGGTGGGGGTGTATTGAGTAAGCTTGGAGGCTGCCCTTGAAAAAGAGGCATTCAACAATGCTAGAATACTGTTTTGCGTCAGAATATATTAAAACAACAAGCGATGGCGCACAGACAGAGTTTAGAAAGAGTAAATGAATAAATGAAGACGTGTAGAGTTTCATAAAGTGAGATCCATTAAGAAAAAAAAAAGTCTCCATGAGAAGTAATTACAAAAACCACATATTTTTGTTATGACTAATCAGCCTTATATTATCCTGTGCTCTGTCTGTTGTGTTTCTTCAGGAAACAATTCATCAGCTGGATAATGAGCTCAAGAGCACCAAATGGGAGATGGCTCGTCACCTGCGTGAATACCAGGACCTGCTCAATGTCAAGATGGCCTTGGACATTGAGATTGCTGCATACAGGTAGATACTGATCCATATTTGACACATGAAAAGTATTTCATAGACAACATTTACAGTCATTTTAAATGTTTTCATCCTTTCTTTGTCCCCCCCCAGAAAACTCCTAGAAGGTGAGGAGACCCACTTTAGCACTTTTCCTTATCGCCACGTAGTCACCACCAAAATCTCAAAGCCTAAATCAGAAGCTCCCAAGCTTAAGGTGCAGCACAAGTTTGTGGAGGAGATCATCGAGGAGACGAGGGTGGAGGACGAAAAGGCTGACATTGACGAGGCCCTGGCAGAAATAGCACAAGAGCTGTCTGCCACGGCCCAAGAGGAAGAAGAGGCTGGAGAGGAGCAAGGGGAGGAGGGAGGAGAGGGTGAGGGAGAAGAGGAAGAAGGAGAAGAAGGTGGAGAGGAGGAGGAAGTAGTAGCCGCCACTGCAGCTAAAGTTAGTTCTAGCGCACCTGCTAAGGAGGAAGAGGAGGAGGAAGAGGGGGAGGGAAAAGATGGTGACGAGGAGGAAGAGAAAGAGGGAGATGGTGGTGAGGAAGGAGAGAAGGAGGAAGAAGGTGAGGGGGAGGGAGAGGGAGAGGGACAGGATGATGGAGAAAAGGGGGATGATGCAGAAGGAGGCGATGAAGAAGGAGAAGAGGGAGGAGAAGAGGAAGAAGTCGAGGAGACAGTACTGTCGTCCAAAGCCCCTGAGTCCAAAGCCTCTCCTGACAAAGAGAAGGCCGGAGACAAGGAGGGCAGTGGAGGAGAGGAGGAGACAGCAGAGGAAGCTGGTGCTGAAGAGGAGGGTGGTGATGAAGATGCAGGCAGTGACAAAGCATCTAAAAGTGGAGATGAGAAAGAGGAAAAAGAGGAAGCAGATAAAGGCAAAAAAGAAGATGAGAAGCAGGTAAAAGATGAGAAAGCAGAAGAAAAATCAGAAAAGGTTGAGGGCAAGACAGAAGCTCAGAAAACAGAGGCTGCAAAGCCTGAGGCCAAGAAGGAAGAAGCTTCCAAAACAGAGGCCTCAAAACCTGAATCCCCTAAGTCTGAATCACCTAAACCTGCATCTCCTAAATCTGAATCCCCCAAAGAAGGTTCACCAAAGGCTGGATCTCCCAAACCTAGCTCCCCAAAAGCTGAATCCCCCAAGTCAGAATCTCCCAAACATGAATCCCCAAAAGCTGAATCTCCAAAACCTGAATCCCCAAAAGCTGAATCTCCAAAAGCTGAATCTCCAAAAGCTGAATCCCCAAAATCTGAATCTCCAAAACCTGAATCCCCAAAATCTGAATCTCCAAAACCTGAATCCCCAAAAGCTGAATCTCCAAAACCTGAATCCCCAAAAGCTGAATCTCCAAAGACAGATACCGTCAAGAGTGAGGCTCCTAAGGCTGCTGAAGAGAAATCAGAGAAAAAGAGTGACTCAATAGATGACAAGAAGGTGGAAAAGAAGGATGTAGCCATGAATGGTGATATAGACAATGTCAGCCCAGAAGAGAAAGAGAAGAAGGACGAGGGCAAAGAAGTTGACATGATGGCTAATGGCGTGGATGAGAGCCCCGTCAAAGAAGATGGTAGCCAGAAAGTGGTGATCACCAAGACTGTGGAGACAATCACCACCGGAGAGGACGGATCCAAGCACGTCACCAAATCAGTCACTGTGACCGAGACAGTAAAAGAGGTGGAGGATGTGCTGCAGGAGAAGCTGGTCTCCGCCAAGAAGACGGAGAAGCACTCCACCCAGTCCGCTAAGCAGGTGACAGAGGGTGACTGAGCAGACTCCAGGCTGACCTGGCAGATGAGGAAAAGGGGGAGAAGACAAGAAGCAATCAACCAAGAACTAACATAAAGAAAATCATACAGCTAGAGCGATGTAATAAAGATAACCACTGTCAAACATACAAAACAAATCATAGAGAGGAGCCAAAATTTCAATGCTACAACTTTCAACTTTCAAAAATGCATGTTGAGTGAAAGCTTTAAATGGGCTTTGCTGCAGATGCAGCAGGCAGCAAGCAGAGATATTTTAACCTCTTTTTCTTTCTTTCTGCAGTTCACGGGTGAGCTCTCGGGTGGGAGGGAGGGTGGGCCTCTGCATGCTAGCTCAGGGGAGGGGAGTACGTTCCTCTCTGTATGTATGGTAGAAATACACTGTAAAAAGAGTAAATATTTACAAGGAATATACTGTATGCAATGTGGGTGGAAGAGCGAGAGAAATATTATTAAACTCGAGAGGATTTTTTTCTGTTTAAATAAAAGGGGAGACAGGCAGGTGGGAGGGTCCCCGATGTAGACACATGTTCTACTGAAGAAGCCTTACTTAACACATGAAGATACCAACTGAGCCAAAATAAACTAACAACAAATACACAACTTACAGTAGGTATGGTGAAGAAAGAGATGGGCAGCAATATCATAAACACATGACCATGTACATCCAGTAACTGAAGCAAACTAAAGCTTAACAAACCTGAAGAAACTCTTAGCCTTAAACATGCTTTTTATCAGTGTCTGTTATGTTTACCTGAGTGCAAATGAAAAATAATAAAACTGTAAATGTGAAGATATATCTGTGATAGATGACCTGGTGACTTGTCCAGGGTGTACACCGCCTTTCGCCCAATGATAGCTGGGATTGGCTCCAGCACCCCTGCAACCCTAAGCGGGAAAAGATGTTAAGTTAATGGATGGATGGATGGATGCAAAACTACATGTGTGTTCATGTATGCATAGAATGGACTTGAATTTAAATACAGAAATAAATGAGGTGCTACTGTTTGCAGTCCCATGACTTTACTCATCATGAATGATTTCCCAGCAGCAATTGCTCAATAAATATCATAACAAAGAAAAAAAAAAGATGTCTCTTGTGATCTTCTTTCATTTTATATATTCTTTGCAAGTGAAGTATATGGTTGCAGTAAGAATTGCTTAACATAAAAATTGCTTTACAGAAATGCCTGTGAAACAATGGCTTCAATTAAAACATAACTCATTTACATATTTCTATTGATACCATGAAGACGCTTCTTAGTGAATAGACATTTTTGTAACAATAAACAATACTTTGCTCTTTGCACTGGATGAAATTAATAACTAAGTTTATATTTCAAATGTAACTAGAGGAAGCTATAATGGCCACATAAGTGTTTAAACTTTAGTATTTAATATTAACATGTATGTGTTTAAAATGCATCAAATAAGAAATTTGACAACATTATTATTCATGAGCTAACTTACTAAAAACTAGAGTAAAACTGAGAAACAGTGCTGTGTTTTATATCTTCTAAACGAGAAAGTTCTTGTTCTTCTTTTAATTTAAAGCCATGAATTATTTTTTACAACATTTTAGTGGACCGTTAGGTTTGTGTTATTGTGTGAATTTGAGTGACTTTGCTGAAAGACTAGACAAGATTTATGTCTCTGTTTATTTGTGAAGTTATTGCTGAAAGATATATCTCCTGGCCCTAAATTGATTGATGTGCCATTGAAGTGCCAAACAAGTTTGCATACATGCTTTTGTTTTGCTTTTTGTGTCAGCAGCAACATAAACCTAAAAAGTGATAGCAGATGTCAAGAAATAACACTTCATCTGTCTCCAAAAGGCTTTAATAATTCACTTTATTTAAACTCACCAGCAGGGCTGCATGTTCCACCTAATGCAGAGAGCTTGCTGCAGCACACTGTCTACAGCTAATGTGTACTGAAAGCAGTGAAATAACAGAGAGGCTGCTGAGTGATGTCAAATGTCAAAAGATAATGTGTATCAGTGTGTGTGTGTGTGTGTGCATCAGTTTGTGTGTGTGTGCAAAGACTCTTAACAAATTAGAGAAGATAGATGTTGTTAAACCAAATGCAAACTGCTATTAGTCTCTCAAGGTAATGAAAACTGTTAAGGGTTATTTTGTAGGCGGTTCTACTGTACAGTTGATATAATCAGTTTCAATGAGTGCCAGTTTTAATATTTCACACTTAATGGAAAACAGCACACACTTTCAAATTTGTCAAATCAGTATGTCATAATTCCACTAAGTCAATGAAGCTTTTGAAATTCTCTAAAATACTAAAATACTGGGGTTATATTGCTGCTATTAGCCTTACTTGATCTGGAATGATGGTGGCTAATATTACCAAACTCTACTGTATTTTGTGTTTCAGACATTGCTGAGCAATTGACTTCATGACTCTTGACTGTTGCAGTATCATTTTCCTGTTTTTGCCTTGTGTGACCAGAGTGGCCACTGTATAGCCAGTCTAGCTTAAGTATATAGTAACCTACTGTCAGGGAGTACTATGTCCAGTAATGTTAACATGCTGAAAGGTTGTATAAAACCTATTGTCCCTCCAGAGAGAGCTACTAGACAAGGTAGGCTACATTACCAGCTTCTAACATAACATATCCCAATAACTGTCTGTGGTCGGGTTAATATAGGCACAGTGCCTAAAGAGGAGTAAGAACTGATCAAATTAAAACAACAATAATAAAAATGTATGATTGGAAAGATTCCACAGAAAGAAACAACAAAGATGTCTCATTAAATTCACAGTCATATTGCAGTGTTAAATCTTGTATATGACGGCACATGGTGTAGTGTCACCTCACAGCAAGAATTGGACCGGGGTTCGAATCCACGGGTTGGTCGGGTGGCTCCCCGTGTATGCGTGGGTTTTCTCCAGGTACCCCGGCTTACTCCCACAATCTAAAGACATGCATGTTAGTTTAATTGGTGACTCTAAATTGTCCATAGATGTGAATGTGAGTTTGACTGGTGACCTGTCCAAAGTTGTACACTCGCCCAATGACAGCTGGGATAGGCTGCAGAGCTCCTATGAAATCTAACAAGGACAGGTGGTTAAGATAATAATAGATGGATGAAATCTTGTTTAACATTTTGTGATAAAGCCATTATGGCATTAAAATGAGGTGTAACAGTAATAGAAATAGATAGCTGTTACAAAGTCCGTTGCACATAAACTACCAGAGCATTAGCCGTGATGTTACCAAACCCTGTAGGCATGCTGTAGCGTAACCTCGTCTATAAGGTTTTATTTAACTTATTAGTTCAATTTTAATTTTTAAGAGGAAATTTTTTGCTTCAAAGCCAATCTGTAAATACGACCTTAATGGTCTGAAAAGGAATGCTGTGACATGAAAAGTCAAAGCATGGATTAGTGGATCAACAGGTGTTCTACACTCTCACAAAAGCTGTACTGAACATCTAAATCATAATCAAAATCAATGACACATGTAGCTTTAAGAATAATTTATTTAACCACCAAAAAGACACACACTCACTGTTGTATTCAGCAATAACACACACTGTATCACTCTCATTAGAACGTGTGCTACCAGACCGTAATGTATTATTGTACTTTGGCAAGCATATACCCTTGATTTGTTGCTGTAAATGACTATTGGACTGTTTTATTGAGCACCATGTTAAGAAGCAGATTTGACAGGATAGCGCTGATGCCTTTACTGGTTATCAAGCTGAGGTTTGGACAGTCTTGGATGAAGTTTGCTGAGACTTTAGGCTTACTTCTTATCCTTTGTGCTCTTTTCTTCAGCACCTTCAGCTTTGGCTGCTTTTTCTTCTTTCTCCTTTTTGACGTCATCTTTTGTAGGTGAAGCTTTAACATCTTTGTCTTTCTTGGCATCAGCTTTAGCTTCTTCACTCTTTTTGGACTCTTCCTTCTCCTCTTTTTCTTCCTCTTTTGCAGCCCCTTGGGTTTTTTCGTCCTTTTGTGCTTCTTCTTTGACTTCAGTTTCCTCTCCTTCTCCCTTGTCCTCTTTCTCTCCCTCATCTTCAGCGGCCTCTGTCACCTCTTCCTTTTGCTCCTCCTCGTCACCACCTGTATCAGTAGACAAGATTTTTATTTATAACCATCATTAATACAGTAACAGTGTATGAGAAACAAAAAACACTAACCCTGTTCTTCTTCTTTAGTTTCTTCTTCATCTTCTTTCCCTTTATCACTCTCCTCCTCTGCTCCTTCATCCTCTCCCTTTTCCTCTTCCTCCTTTGTCTCCTCTCCTTCCTCTTCTTCCTTTGCCTCTTCCTCCTTTACCTCCTCTCCTTCCTCTTCTTCCTTCTCCTCTTCCTCCTTTACCTCCTCTCCTTCCTCCTCTTCCGCCTCCTCCTCTTCACCGGGTGGACTGGCTGCTGCTTGCTGGACCTGGCTGGCGGAAATGATCCCCTCGGTGGTACTGACACTTGAGCTAAGCAGGCGCGATGTCATCAGGTAGGAGGTGCCAGAGCTCATGCTTGAGAAGACGGGCCGGCCAAAGGAGGGCGCTGACAAGCTGTGGCTATACAAAGAGGAAAGTCCCCCAGCCATTCCTACATTGAGCCGAGACTCCTCGCCTTCCAGCAGCTTCCTGTATTGGTTGTTGAGAAGACAGGTGATGAGTACTATGGTAGATGGGAGCTTTTTAAATGCACCATTATTTACAATTAACATTATGGTGTCTGATATAAAATGAGGAAAATAAAGCACATTTATTCTAATGAAGATCTGATTAGGGATTTATCCCAGATGCCTCCAGAAGCCTTAATGTTTATCAAAATAAAAGTGGCCTGCTCTGTTTGAATTTTCTGTCCTGTTCTAAAAAAAGGTTTAATATGAATACTTCACCTTTTTTTATATTATTATAGCAATGTTAGTTCATTGTTAATAATAAAAAAACTCCTCTTTAATGAATTAGATTCTTTTTCATTTTTATTTTCAGGTTTCTATTGTGATTCTACTCCTACTGTATTGATCCATTTCTCACCTGTATGCAGCAATCTCAATGTCTAGAGCCATCTTGACATTCAGAAGGTCCTGGTACTCCTTAAGGTAACGTGCCATTTCTTGTTTGGTGCCCCTCAGCTCACTCTCCAACTCTGCAATGGTGTCCTATGTAGGAGACAAGTAAATTTAAAGTAAAGTTACAAAGATAGGGTAACCTGCCACAAGATTCAATGAAAACTTCAAGCAATTCTTTTAAAGATTAACTTCCTAAAAAACAAAAGATCTGAATAAAGAATGACACATTACAGTAGAATAGACCTATAACCGCCTCTGACCTGCATAGCAGCTATCTCAGCACTCTGCTTCTCCTCCATCTCATGCAACTGTTTCTCCAGAGATTCATTGAGGCCTCTGCATGCATCAATCTCTAGGAGGCGGGCCTGGAGCTGGCGTCGGTACTCTCCAGCCTCATCCTTGGAGCTTCTCACGGCATCACTGTGCTGGGCCACAGTTTCTGTTAGGGAGCCCACCTTTCCTCTAAACCACTCCTCTGCTGCCTGCATGTTTCGTGCTGCCAGCCTCTCATACTGGGAACGGATGTCCCTGAGCGCCCCAGACAGGTCTGGAGTGGCAGCCTCAGATTCCACAGCCACCTGGACACCTAGCTGAACTTGGGCTTGAAGCTCGACCACCTCACCTTCATGAATCCTCTTGAGGAAGGCCAGTTCCTCCAGGAGAGTTTCAACACTCTTCTCCAGCTCCGCCTTACCTAATGCAGCCTGGTCAGCCTCTCGACGGGCTTCCATCAACCTGGCCTCGGCGTCTTCACGAGCCAGCACTTCCTCTTCATATCGTCCTTGCAAGGCACTCAGGGTTTGCTCCAGTCGCTCTTTCTGGCCCAGGACAGCCTGCTGTTCTGCCCTGGCCTCATCCACGGCTGCTCTCAGGGAACGGGCCTCCTGCTCATACAACGCTCTCAGCCGGGACGGCTCATTATGCCTCTGCCTCAGCAGCAGCAGCTCTGCCTCCAGGGCACGGTTCTGCTGCTCCAACTCACGCACCCTCTCAATGAAGCCAGCAAAGCGATCATTGAGCTCCTGCAGCTGAGTGCGCTCTTGAGTGCGGATGGTACGGAAGTCAGAGCTGATCTGGGCCGCCTGGCTGAGCTCCAATTCCAGGGAGGAGGCTGGTGAGGAGGAGGAGAGCAGTACACGTCCGGGAGAGGAGTACTGCAGACGGGAGGTGGACAGAGGGGAGGCATGGGAGGAATAAACAGAGTGGGTCCTTCCTCTGGTCACCACCACACGAGGGGGGGGGTCGACAAAATAGCGTCTGTATGACGAGGTGGAATAGTAGGGGTCATATCCGATGCTACTCATGGCTGAGTGGTGGGAAGACAGGCTGCTCTCCCTCTCCTCCTTGTGTATGTGTAGAGGTGTAGGAAGGGCTCAGGTTTAAGCTACGACTGCCTGCTGCTGCAGCAATCTGTGCTTTTATAGCAGGACAGTGAGCTCTGACGCAAGCGCTTTCCCCAAACTCTGACAATGCAGGCTCGCTAGGCTTACACTGCAACGGCAAGACCTGAGAGTAGGAGGGAAATGACGGAGAGAAAGACGGTAGAGGATGCAAAATTACATACTGGATTTTTCTTTTTGTCTTGTTCTAACTTTGACACTGACAATAACATTCAAACAAATATTAGAATAAAGATGATTATAAAATAGGTTAATAAAAATATGTCTAAACAGTGCAACAAAGACATAAATACATACAAAACAAGAACTAGCACATTACTAGTTTGAATCCAAACCCGTGGATTACCTTGTGGTAAACTCATTATGTGGTGGTGTGGGTAGAAGAGAGGGTAGAGTGGGTGATTGTCCTAATTTTACAACCGTGACACAGCATCTTTCCTTCTAGCGGAGAAGAAAACTATGCTCTGACCTCAAAATACCTGCAGTTATAAAATCCCACCAAAACAGACGTTATATGAGAAACCTGGGTAAAAAAATCTAAATAGTAGGAACTACACTCAAATCAATAATCAATACATACAAACTGCACTGATTACTGATTTGAGAATACAAGACTTTCTGCTGTTTTCTGTTAAACTGGTTAATAGGTAGTGTATTAAGGCCATATTTGTTTGTGCAATTACCAGCACATATTTTTCTCACAGTACAGTACATATACGGTCATATACTATACAGTATACTGTATATAATGACAACATTGCACTGTCTGCACCAATGTCACAACAACCTTATAAAATATATAGACAAATAAGGTAGATTTTAAGAACATCTTACATGGGAGAAAAGCACTGCAGTCACTTATGGAAGCAGGAAATGTCCATATTTATGTTGATATTTGTTGAAATATTTTTTATCAGTGATTTTGTTGGGTTATTCTTTTAATATTATAGAAGACAAACTGTCCCTGTCATCTGATGCACAGATACCATGGCAGGTCAGTTACATCCAGGTGCTGACATGCATTTCCTTTTTTGTGGGACTGTTTGTGTGTGTGTGTGTGTTTGTGTGTGTGTGTGTGTGTGTGTGTGTGTGTGTGTGTGTGTGTGTGTGTGTGTGTGT
>JAUYWH010000014.1:13673654-13684997 GCA_034779795.1 Ctenopoma multispine | reverse complement strand
TAAATCTATAAAGAGGTAAGTTTAGAGGTGGAGAATAATAGATGCCTTGCATTGCTTCGCACTGCAGGCACCAATAATACATTTTATTTGTTATGCACTTTTTGTTTAAATAGATTTAAAAATGTAAATGAAATTTTTTGAGTAACTTACATTCAATAAAGTTTTGACGTACCATAAAACAGTTAAAGCACTTAGAAATTAAATGTTAAGATGTTTTGAAAAAATTGCCTAAATAATTGAGAACAACTGTAAGAATTAACATAAAGATTTTTTTATGTTGTTTTTCAGGTTGTACCAGATTCTGCTTTTATACATTTTATGCTTTTTACACTGTCATTATTTGCCCTGTTTTTAACAGTAATTATTATTCATTATAGTAACACTACTAGCAGGAGTTGCTGTGTTATGTTACTGGCATTTGGCAGCAACATGTACAGTGAGAAGAACACGAGTGAATACCATATGCAGCTGTTTTGGCAACATGTTGCTGATTTTCTCCAACCACCCTTGAAACTGAAGGAACCTATATGAGTCTCGTTGTCTTTGTTACACCAAATAACACATGCCCTGTCAAAATCTTAATGCAATCTTATGAAATGCAGCCTTTTTCACAGTGTGATGATCTGCAAATGACAAAACTCTTCATGGAGACTCAGGCACCTTTTTGCAACCCTGACCTGATCTTTACACTTTTGTTCCTCCGATCTCAGTTTAAAAGTCATGTTGCTATTTTGGCTTAATACCTGACCTCTGGCCTTCCCAGCCACCATATGTCCCGACAGCCCAGCGGAGATCTGCATCTATTGGCCTGGCTTGTGTGTCCGTCATGGCATGAATTCCTCTTATAGGTGGAAAGCAAACGAGGCCTTGTCTGCTATTCACAGCCACTATCCAGGCTGCTATAAAAAGAGTGTGGTATGCTGGCTAGGGTTCACTGTTGGTCAGCCAGTGTGTGTGTGTGCACAACTTAGAAGGGCTGAGGGTACTGTGTTTGGTTTAAGGTAAACTGAGGAGAGACAAAGTGTAAGCATGGCTGCCGTGCATCGTTTGGTTATTGTCCGCCACGGTGAGAGTGCCTGGAACCAAGAGAACCGCTTCTGTGGCTGGTTTGATGCTGACCTCAGTGAGAAGGGTGTGGAGGAGGCCAAGCGAGGAGCCCAGGCTATCAAGGATGCAGGCCTCAAGTTCGATGTGTGCTACACCTCTGTGCTGAAGCGTGCTGTCAAGACCCTATGGACCATCATGGAGGGCACAGACCAGATGTGGCTGCCTGTGATTCGTAGCTGGCGTCTTAATGAACGCCACTATGGAGGCCTCACTGGCCTCAACAAGGCTGAGACAGCTGCAAAGCACGGTGAGGAGCAGGTGAAGATCTGGCGCCGTTCCTTTGACATCCCACCTCCACCTATGGACAAGGACCACCCTTACCACAAAGTTATCAGCGAGGTGAGACAACTGAAACAAAAGAAATCGAGGTGTTGACTAATTCATTAAAAGTAAGCAGCACATTTTACTCAGTAATGAGTCATTCCCTAAAACTAATCAGAGGAATGTCATAAAGCACCTACAGGAATTCATTTTGAAGAGCACCATATTTGCATAACAGTTGTATCAGGCGGTTGTTGTGTTGTGAGTTAACTACCTTCTACTTTTCTGACCTCCAGTCCCGACGCTACAAGGGCCTGAAGGCAGGTGAGCTGCCCACATGTGAGTCACTGAAGGACACCATCGCCCGTGCTCTGCCTTTCTGGAATGACGTCATTGCTCCTGAAATCAAAGCTGGGAAGAACGTTATCATTGCAGCCCATGGCAACAGTCTCCGTGGCATTGTCAAGCACTTAGAAGGTGAGATTTATGGTCCGCAGGTAGAGACATTTTCAAATAAGACAGTGAAGAAAGAAGTGATACAGAGGGTGAACATGGATGTTGATGACATCTAACACCACAAAATTTTATTTACCAGAGATTATAGTTTGAAAATAGCTTTCATTTCATTTGAATACGAGGCCAAGATCTAAATAATCAGACAGACACTCATTACACACACACACACACACACACACACACACACAGACAGTTGTGGATTACAGGGCATAAAAATAGCATGCAGGAACTCTCACACCAGAGCTCGGGGACAGGAAAGAGGGTCATGAGCTTGGTTCCCATTACAGTCACGACCTTTATGTAGAAAGGTTGTACTTTTTCAAGGGGTGACCACACATGGATAAGGGAGTTACACAGGATAAAAGTAAATGTCAGACAAGAATAGTAGATGTCAAGGCAAAGGATGAAGACCAACAGAAAAGCTTTTTATATGTTTATGGAATTCAAAGAAATAAAAATACAATCAGTTAGTGTGTCCTTTGTGTCTGACTAGCTAAGCTTCAGAAAAGCTTTATACTCTTTGTATCAGTTTCATCCCAGGTGTTCTGTCTGCTGATCTGCATGTTGATCCGTCTGGTCTATCTGCTCGTCTCTATAGGTTTGTCTGATGCAGCAATCATGGAGCTCAACCTGCCCACAGGAATCCCAATCGTGTATGAGCTGGACGCAGACCTGAAGCCTGTTAAGCCTATGGCTTTCCTCGGTGATGAGGAAACTGTAAAGAAGGCCATGGAGGCCGTGGCTGCCCAGGGCAAAGTCAAGAAATAAACATGCTCTGGAGGTTCTGTGAGAAGGGAGAAAAAGAGACTGTCCCCCGTTTTGTTTCCCTTTCGACCTTTCCCTCCTGTCCATTTGTCCCTCTTTGCAGTCCATTCCAACTGGATAAATGCTTAATGGTTCTTTTGGAGATGGGCCATTTTCAGCACTTTAGTCTCCTGTTTATCTGAAGGACAGAGGGATGACCTGTCAAACCAAGCAGACAGCTTGGCCCCACATTTCATGCAGCCACATACCACTCAGCCTTTTTAAATTGTGGTCAAGCCCTGTTTTGTGGGCCCCACCACCCTGGTGCAACCAATAAAAAAACACATTTTTATGTAGCTCTGTGTCTGTGTTTAATTTTTCTCTCATCACACATTATCTTTCCCCTTTTCCTTTCTTTCAATTACATTGTAATCCTTATCTTCTACTTCTATTCTTCTTTTTCTGTTTCCCATTTAGAAATCAGTGTTTTCAGCAAAGTGCAGAGGTGCTGTGAAATCTTATCTAGGAGGTAGAGAGAGGAAGAAAACAGTCTGAGGCATAAGTCAATGGGTTCATCCTGGCAGTATTCCCATGATGCGGGAAAGCGCCTGTCTGAGTTTTTGCCTGTCCTCTACCCTAGTTCGATCACTCTAAGACACAGAAATAAAGACTCATTCTAAGCAGCTATGCATAATGCATACACTCTTACAGTACAACAGCAAGGCCATGTCAATGTACTGAACCTGCACAGTAAAGAATTAGTGAAAAATGTTTGCCGTGATAAAGTATTTTTTCCCGTCTTGATTTCTTTAATTTTCTATGTATCTCATAAATAGAGCAATGTGAATTTGGTTAAAGGGCTTATGACGTAGCATAATATGCAACAATCAGACATAATATTCATCTTCTATGCTTCAGTGAGTGGCATGGCATTTTGCTGGCACTGTTTGGCTCCAGAAAGCATCACTGAGAATCGATACAAATTATTCTGAGTCATTACATTTAGTGTACAGTCAGACACTTGTATTATGTTAACAGTGGTCTCTTGGAGGATGATAATGCCCCTCATCCACAGGACATAAACACTGCTATGACCTTTCCAATCGCCAGATCTCCTTTTCACATCACCACCAACATAGATGACTCATAGATGTTTAGGTAATTAACTATTAGTCATACAGTGAAAACACAAAATAAAAGGAATATGTGTATTTAGTTGGAAATGTTGGAAAAATATAATTTCTAACCTGGAGATGGCACGATTAGAAAAGTTAAGGGGTTACAAGAACTACTACAATTCACGAGGGAACTATTTCTGTCAAAATTCAGGAACAAATGATGGACAAATCCACCACATACTGTAGATTTAATTCAGTATTAGCATGGTCTTACAGGTTATCACCATATCAGTCAATTCTTTCTGAGCATTATAAAAAAATGACATTAAAATGTATCGTTAAAACACAACATATCAGAGAAAAGCACCAGGGAGATCTGAGTTACAGCCAATATCATCATGCCACCTACTGGCCAATAACAGAAACACAAACTAAACATCAGTTAATTAGTCTGTTGAAAGTCTGCTTTAACCAGTTTGCCAAGTTGGAAAACAGTAGTGTCTCAAGATTAAAAGCTGTAAACACCAGAAATATTTTTTTTGTGGCTGTATGATATTGTTTTTTTATAGTCCATTCAAAGGTTCACAAACTTTGGTATGTCCACAGTCTTTGGACTTTCATTCAACGTGTCATTACAGCTGTTAAAATACACTATTAAAGTCATACATATTTTATAAATTATATATTTATATAAGATAGCATCTAAGGGCATCAAAAGACACTGTAGCATCAATCCAATGAATTGTTGTCCATCAGGCACAGATGCTGATTGTTAATCAGGATGTTGAGTGCTGACAATATTATGAATAAGATCAGCTGTGGCTTACATCTGAAGTTTTCTGATCAGTAGCAGTTTTAGGAGTGGTTTGCCTCTTGAAGGGCTTGAAGAAGTTTGGGACAGATCCTATCTTGTATCGATTTTGTTTGTACTCTGCTGCTTTCTGGGTTTCTGTTTTTGATTTATCCACATACTCAGCAGCACTTCTTACATTCTTTTCTATATTGTTGATGAGCTCCCCCTGATAGAAGAAAAACATAACTGACATGAGTTAGATTTTGGTCTCCAGAATATTCCTTAATTTTTAGCATCATAAAACATTTTCAAATGAGGCAGCCACCTTACCTGAACCTCCAACATTTTGGCAGTGTCAGTAAATATCTCATGCAGCTCTTTGATACTGGACTCAAGGCAGATGATATCCTGATGACGACATTCAATCTCACTCAGGGCCTGGCTTGAAATAGAAGCACCACTATTGATCTGTGGGACCAAAGACAACATCACATTACATCAAAAACAAAACTTCAGCAAGTATAACTAGCTACTGCATTGCTATTTTTAGTGGCCCAAAATTGAAAGAAATTGTACTAACATCAGATATGAAAATAGCAAGATTGTCACGATGCAGCATCTCCTCCAACTCTTCATCTGTAGTCACTTTGTCCACTGAAATAAAAAAAGCCTGTCATCTCATCATTTTAGAAGTTAACTATAACCAAACACTGTAGATACCATACCACATAAAGTAAAAAAAACACACTCCACATATTTTTATGTGCTTTATAAACAATGAAATTGGAAGTGCCTGCTGCCAAAAGCAGAAAGAGTATGAAATAAACTCCATCTTTGGCTGTCCACCACAAGATGGCGTAATTACACTTTTCTACTTTTCTTCACTTAGTTTGCTGCTATCCCCTAACCAAAACACATGTTTTAAATTTCTATACATCTTTGGTTCAAACTCCACTGCTTGTGTGAAGCATGCATCCTCTCGCCGTGCCTTGTGTGGGTTTTTGACCTGGAGCTCTGGAATCAGGTTGGTTACTCTAAAATGGCCCACAGGTGTGAATGGTTTACTTTCCCTGTTTGTTTCATTCCACGGTGACACTGAAATTTGCTCTGCTGTATGCGAAAGCGAGCGAGACACATTCACTTCCATGGTCACCTGATTAAAAGTCTTTACCACTGAAAGCTGAACTGGCAAACACCACCACTAGTAAACATGTCCTTCCTCTCAAATATAATAACTGTGCTGATATGACAAGATACCAGTGTATTATAGGAAGTCCATTTACACAAGACTGACCAGAATGGGAGGAGGAAGGAACAAGTGTTTATGTTTTGGTTCCATTTGTTTTTTGTCAACTTACCTATCTCCAGTTGTCTCTGAATTTGTGCTTTGCATTTCTCTCTGAAGGAGATTTGAGCCTTATGGTGGCCCCTCATGACTTCAGCAAACCACCGAGTCAGATGTGAATGCTGTTGAATAATAGGAAACAACAACATACTGAGCGGTTGTATATATAACAATATTACTGAGCTAGAAATGACAAGGAATTATTTTAAATATCTAGTACATAGAGCATTGTCTGCTGTTTCGTCATTCATCATCACAAAATACAATTGTCACAAACCTGGTTTTTCTGAATACGCTGAATTACTGAAGTGCTGTTACCATTCTCATCTGTAGGCAAGTTCTTCTGCATTGCTGAGAGAACACACAAGACAGAACTCTTCTGAGTAAAAACACAGGTTAAAACTTATGATCCTTAAATAAATTTGCTAATGAAAGTTACTGTTCTTTTCTCAGTTCACAATATAGGGAAAACTGTTTTTCTTTAACATACTTGCTGATTATTAATAGTAGAATGAAGAGCGCAGCAGCCACTATCTATTTGCAAGTAAAATATTGTGTTACTAACTACACAGTCCCTGAAATTGAGGAAATACAATGTGCTGTACAGTTTCTCCACACTGTCACAAATACTGACACAGTCACGCATCAATAGCTTTTAAAAGACAAAATTAGTATATATGGTACAAGGCACAGTTCGTAGCAACTCAAAGAAAAATATGTCGACATACAGTTTAACTTAACTCGGACAATGTCAGCGTTCTTCTTGATCTCACTGTTCTGCAGCTCCAAGTCATCTTTGTTTCCTAAGAATACCATAAGACGTTCACTTCACACACTTAATTTTTTAAGGTATCTAAAAAAGAACACACTATGAAATAGTGAAATAGTTGCAAGTGTATATATAAAAATGATTCCATGAGAAATGAATCAATGTGTATACCATCTAAGATAACAATCATCTATATAATAATACGTTTCTGTGTATTGTGAATTAGTTTACAGTATGTTGATGTCATTGTACCATTTTGCAAAATATGGTAGACCAGCTCATGATGGTAAAATTTTGCTAACCAAGCCCAATAAACATTTCACAGTAATAATGGGTATAAATAGTATTGAGCCACTATGTATTAGAGATATTTTTAGTTACTGCTACTGTTCAATTAGATGAAATTGTCTAGTGGTGATGAATGATTCTAGGTGATCTTTTATGCATTTCTGGCTGTTTGTCAAGGGCTGTTGAGCCGTTTAGTTTCTCTTGCTCTTTGTTTTCACAGTGCTGTATGCCCTGGAGGACGAGAGAGAGATGATGCCTGAGCTACAGCAAAAAAAAAAAAAAAAAGAAGTGCAAGTACATTAAGATAAAGGCATCGAATTTCTAATTTTCTGTCATTTTAAACGTGGTAAGTTAATGAGGACAACTCTGGCTAAATATGAACTATGAAGAAGATGCTCTGTACTTACTTTTGTCTGGGTTTGGGAAGGAAAGGATGACGCCATGTCTCCTCTTGACCTCCTCTACTAGGCAGGAGATTTTTTCAATGAGGCTCCTCACCTCCCCCACCTACACATACACACATGTGCGGTACATACTTACATTAGACTAATGGAGGTAAGAATACCCATTATATGCACTATAATTAATTCCGTGAAGTTCACCGTTTTGAAAAAATCCTCCATGTTGACTTTGCTCTCTGGCGCCTCTGTCAAATTATCCCGCTGCGTCTGATAAAAAAAAAGGGGAATTCAGGTTTCTTAAAGGCACCATCTGTTGCTCCAGATAAACGCTGTGTTTTTAACAAACTGGCTTAAAGTAACTTAAAATAACATTATGCAATAACAACCCATCTAATACGCTGCTGCTTTAAGAAGTGACGTTACTAGCTGGGTGTTATTAGCCATTTTCTCCCGCACAGGCATCGTACGTGAAGTCAGTAAAACCTTCTGTTGCTGAATACTCACAGATGCCATATGCCCGCGATAATACAGCAAGAACAGAATCTAACACAGCCCAGTTTCTGTTACTTTCGGTATGGAGGAGAAGCTCGACAGACAGACTCGACATTTACCTGCTGTGTGTCTGCGCTGAGCCGAGCGCACCTGTACGATAAAGAGCGCGAGCACGCAGGCGCGTCCACAGAGAACAAAGAGCCGCCCAGCAGCTGCGAGCTCGCGCTAACGGTGAACAACACGGAAGGGTCACAACTGAACTGAAACTACCCTTTACTCTTGGTATCTAGGTGTTCGTCGAGGTGTTTTCCTCGTCTAACAAACACCTGCAAGGGTGAAGGTGTTTGAAAGCTGCAAGTGATGTGCGGCACTGCCCTCAACCTGTCGGGGGGTGGCGCTGTAACTACCACTCTTTATAACAAGCCCACTGGTCTGAAGTAGCTCCACAAACTCAACACTCAAGTAAAGGTGCATGTACTTGCTTGAACGTACGTGCACACACTCTTCAAAAGACTAAACATCATGTCATAATTTATGACAAATTCATAATTTTAAACCTTCTTACTTGTTCTATAGTTGTTTGTTTACAATGGTAAATCGCTAAAAGCGATGCTGAGTTTCTGTGTACTTGTCAGTATACATCAAGTATACTTAAATATAATATTGTCTAGTATATCTCTGATGAGTAAAAAGGTAAACTGAAAGTATACTTGCTTGTTTTTAGTTTAAAAGAAGTATACTAGAGCTATAATTCAATATACATCTTTCCCTTAAGCGTCATTCTGTTGTGTCTTGTTTTTTACTAAGCTCATTCTTTATAGGATATTATTGTAAATTTATTCCTCAAGAAAAAACATTCACATAACTCATAACTTCTAAACTCTCCCTCCTTTCCTAAACTAGTTTTCAGCACTAGGATCTCTGCCTGCCCTTATATATACTATTTATTGTGATGGTAAACAGTGAGGCAAGCCCTTCCTCCATCCTGGTCATTACAACTCTGCTTTTGCCTAAGCAAAAACTGCACATCAGGGCTACTGTACAGCCTCCAAGTTGTAACAGATGATGTACTTTATTGAGGGAGTGTTTATTGGGTAACAATTAATATGATACACAGAGCTGTTATATGCTCAGTGAAGTTGTATTATACTATATAGACTGTACAATGCATTTCATTTGTCTTTGTATAAATGGAGAGCCCATAAAATGATACTATTAATGGTTTCAGTCTCAAACAGATTGAAAGTGTAGTTAAGGTATCATTTGCTCAAGGAGTCAGGACTATTCTAGGTATAATTCAAAGTCATTATATGACAATAAAAACCCAAGTATATATATATAAAATTTCCTATTAAGCACTGCAAAAATGAAAGCAAGCAGTTTTGTTCTTCAAATGCTGACTTACTAAAATAAATGTCCCTCCACATTGGGGTCAATAGATCCTATGATAGCTGCAGCCAATAAGTGAGTTTGATTCAGGTGTGCAAATTAGTAGTTTGTGACTTATACATCATTGACTATCTAATTTAAAAAAAATTCAATAATAATGTTTGTAATGTAATTATTTTGTATTACAAAACACCATATATTTCAATGTGATGGATCAATTCCATCAGTTCTGAAATTGAACGTATTTCTATATCTTTATCTGATCAGTGAGCCAACTAGCCATTTGAAAC
This sequence comes from Ctenopoma multispine, assembly GCA_034779795.1. Lineage (NCBI taxonomy): Eukaryota > Metazoa > Chordata > Actinopteri > Anabantiformes > Anabantidae > Ctenopoma > Ctenopoma multispine. The sequence continues at coordinate 13,675,484 of JAUYWH010000014.1, read as the reverse complement.
TGTGACTGTGCACAGCTTGAGTTGTTTTCTGTTTCTTCACAAAGCTGGAAACAAGTATGTGCTTGGAGACATGAAGGATCACTGACTTTGCCACCTGAAAACTTTCAGAGAAATAAATAACAGATCTTACAGAGAACTACGGTGTGGCCTTTTCACACGAGTGACACACACAGCACACACAAAATCTTCTGTCTTCAGTCAGAAGTGGTGTTTTTCATACATAATGCAGCATGTGCCTGTGGATACTAAAGGGCTTCTCTGTTTCTTGGTGCATAGCACAAGGCGCAAAGTATTGTAATAATTTTACCAAGAGCCACTGGCAAACTATGCCTTGGCTAGCATGTAGTTTATCAAGATAAGTTATACAAACTTTGTCAATTTTTTAAATAAAAGCCATAAATTTCAAGTGAGTGTTGCAAATTGTCTCGAAGGCAGATGGATCTTTACAGTTACCAGGGTGTGGCAGGATGTTTGCTCACTGACAACTGACATGAAATAAAGTTGCCATCAAACACCTGTTTAGTCAGTCAGTGAAAATATAAACTGTTACTAACTGTGAAACATTAAGGAAGTGCTGTACTTCACATTAACAGTAATGTGTTTAAAAACTTTAGTTTAGAGGAAGGTTACTGTATTTCATTATGTTACAGTTTAAATAAAGCAAGGTTTATTTGCCCTATTGTAAAAGCCAAATTAAATATTTCAACAATGCAACAGTTCAGAATTATTTTTGCACACAGGAGGAAGATTTACGCTTACTGGGTCTTGGCCACAAAAATTCAGCATAAGCAATCATACATTATACATTATTGTTTATATGCATTATTTATCAAGACATATTGTTTGAGGAAACATAACTTCTCTGTTATATGTTGGATTTAATAAATGTCTGATATGAATGATGTAGTTCTTGCTTCCTACCACTAGAGGTAGCTTGAACATTAAAATTTGTGGACGCCAAGTGTCTTTACTCTTTTCTGAGGCCTTTAAGAATAATAATCAAAACCTGAATCTTCATTATATTTCAGTTGACTTAGACCCAGGATTTCATAATGAATGATCTACACTTACTTGACAACATAAATAGACTTTCTACAGATCAGAGGAAGTATACTTTACGTCAAATTTCTGAAGATGTCTCAGTGTAGGAGTCCATAAAACATTTTTGTGATGTATTGATATTGCTTTGTGATAGCAATGATCTATAACACAACATATTTTACAAAGTTATTATTATTATTTTTTTTACAAGTGACAAAGAAGTCTCACAAATGTTTTTTATAGTATACATGTCACATCCATACACATTTCTCCAGTGCTTACAGGTAATTTTGTTGTTTTTGGCCAACGTCCTAGGCAATAATGAGTGGCTAACTACTAATTAGCTTTCAGTCCAGTCCATACTAAAGCTAAAACAGATGTAACATCCAGTTCCCCCTGCCAGCATTCTTGTCTCAGCCTTTACATCCAAGACAATATGGCTCAGAGGGATAACTGATGGAGCTTAAGATGTTATAACATGCCATTGTGATGCAGAGATTGGTGAGACTCCTTTGCTGAGACTATTTCTAACACTGTCAATCTGAATTAACTAAGTCATTAGAGATGTTTTCTGCAATCTGTGCAAGAAGAGTCATAATGAAGCTAAAATCAAAGCATATTTACTATTCAATTCAACTTTATTTATATAGCGCCAATTTACAACATAAGTCATCTCAGGGCACTTTACAGGAATATGTATATATATATTTATATTATATAATATATACAAATTAATGTAGAAAACCCAACAGTCCCACTTGAGCAAGCATGTAAGGCAACAGTGGAGAG
>JAUYWH010000014.1:13652878-13673554 GCA_034779795.1 Ctenopoma multispine | reverse complement strand
ATAAAGGGCAGATTGGATATTGGTCTATAATTGGCTAAAACCCCTGGATCCAGAGTAGGTTTCTTTAGTAGAGGTTTACTACCTGGTAATGATAATGTAAGTAATTATGCACGTCCTCACTTTGACACCTGAAGCATGGAATGCATATGTTTTTCAGAGATTTTAGCACACACAAAATACATTTTACTATTGCCCCTATATAAATATATATATATATATATATTTTTTTTTTAAACCATTAAGTTTTCAAAAAAAGGTTATAAATGCTAAAAAGACTAAGAAGAATACCAGAAACTATAGCCATCAGTGGTTCTAGAGGGAATGCAGCCCTGCAGTTTGGATGGAGTGATCTACCCCATGGAGCAATGCATCCTTACTTTTTCTTATTAACAGTTTTCAATGTAAATCAATAATGTATGCTTGCTGGCAGCTCAGCAGTGCTTAGCAGTGATTTCTCAGACTGGTACACCCAGCAGTAGGCAGGCAGGCAGCTGGGAAGCAATTTTGCTACATCTCTGATGATGAGTCCCCAATGAAGGAGTTTCAGGACACCAGTGGGGTCGATTGTAGAATATGCGATGGCTGCTTCTTTGTGTAATCTCGTCACTGCAGAGATGACAATTAAATCTCTTGGCATCTCTCACTCACACACAGGTTTCCCTTGCCCTTTACTTTAACCTTGTACTGTTACACTAAACCTAACCTAATATTTATCCAATCCCTAAAACCAAGTCTTACCCCTCAATAAGCCATTTGAAGGGGTATGCGTAAGAGAGGACTGAACTGATTGATTTCACTTTCCCCAAATGTCATTACTTCCATGATCCATAAAGCCATGTATGTCTTAATAATGTAGGTTATATTCATACAAGTTCACACAAACCATGCTTGGGCTTCTCCTATTCTTGCCACTTCCTGTCAATTTTTTGCTGTTGAGGGTTCTCTTAAAATGTCACCACCTATTTTTGTCAGTGACAAGGGTTCACCTAATTAACCAGGGAGGCAGGAGTAGACTGGATTACACTTAGTGCAATCCAGTTTAATTGTGTTTTCACTTTCATGATTAAAATCTGGATGTGACATAATCATGTAATGCTCAGTGGGAGGAGTACAGCACTAACACTGTCAGGGTGATGCACAGTGGGACAATCCAACAGTGCAACCTCCTGTACTCCAACCAGGCTTTACAGTAAATGAAGATGTCCAGGCTTGTTTCCCAATCATAAATATCATAAATCAGATATGTTTAAAGCATTTCAGGTTTGATTGGGATAACATGGTGTAATACTGTATGTGTTTATCTTTGATCCACTTTATCTCTTGTCCACTTCTATATTCGTTATTGACTTCTTGTATTTCCCCAAATTATATCTAGCACCAGAGAACTTGGCTACACGAGGGAGAAACAAATAAAGAACACCATGCCCCAAGACACAATCTGGATAAATATTTATTACTTTTAAGAGTGATTTCTCTCTGTTTCATTGTGGCAGTGAAGAAACAGAAAACAGTGAACAAAGCTTTTCACATTTTTAAAAATCGTCCCATGAATAATATAATAAATCTATTATACTATGAATCACTTACCAGTGATATCAGTTACTTAATAATGGAAAGATAATCAGTAATTAATCAGTCATAATTGCTTTAAGTCTTACAATGTTAAGTCATGGCTTCACCTGCATCTCGGGGTGAATGTGGGAAGGAAACATGAGGGAGATGTCTCTCCTGAACAAATTTCCTTAATTACTTTAACCCATCTTCACTTACACATTTGGCACAGTAGATTCTCTAATTAGCTCAGTCATGGACAATAATGTGTGTTGAGGGAGTTTCAGTTAACAGCAACCCTACCCCTAACCAATTAGTAGTTTTAAATGTTTTTTTCTTTTCACATGAACCATTTTGAATTAGAAAAATGTAATAATTTACTTATATTGCTCACTGAAAGAATATTTACATCACTTTACTAAACACTCAGAAAGACTAATTCATGAAAATTCATGGCACATGCTGCCACCTTTGGATGCTTCACACACATCTTTCCTCCAGACACATGCTTACAGCATGCTTAAGAAATCTGAGTCACTACCAGAGTGTGCTGCCACTTACTGCTCCACCACTATGTGACAGCTGTGTCTGTCTGGACAAGAAGATTAAGGAAGACGAGTTGCTCATCTACTCAATAGTCACCCTGTGTTCCTCTGCCAGTGTAAGGAGGGACAGAACTTGACTCCACAGTGCCGTGTGAGGAGCCTTTTCCTAACTGAGCCAAAGTTCCTTGGACTCAGTTGGGAGTCAAGTTTGGTCCAGTTAATTTCAGTCACAAACCTTTAGTATAAAACTAAGTGGAGTGTGAGATTCTCTAAAACGTCATCATCAAGCTGTGGCTGCCTCATCTGGAAGGTCATTTCAAGCTGATGGCTCCAAGGTATTCCATCCAAAATATTGTGGTTGGGTCCTCCATGACATTTATATTCTGAAGACAGAAACTTTTGTTAGCCCTGACCTCAAGAGTTTAAAGCATTTACTTACACTGTTCTGGAGCCATGAAGGCAGTGCATTAAATAGTTTGTCAGCCTTCTCCTCTGCACGGGGATGGAAGTTCAGTTGGATCAACCAGTTTGATACTTGGTTACATGACTATTGGCTATCGAAAAATTGTAATTCAATTTGATGTCAACTTTTCTGATTGTGCATTTTCTTTAATGTCACTATGTTTGCATCTAAATTGTGTAATCAGATGATTACAATGTTAGCAAAAGATTTTTAAATATAATATACTCATTTCCATTGAACACTTAGTCAGTGAATTACGTATGTTGTGTCTCATTTTAATCATTAATTTACAATTAATATATTCCACAAAATTACTTGTGTTTGTAAGAAAAACAAACAAAAGCAGAACTGAAACGCAGCAGAAAAAAAAAATTAAATGTCCATCTTGATATATTGAATGTTCACATGAAATGTACAACAAGAGACAAAACCTGAAGATCAGAAATAATAACAAGGTTATCTTATTTTTGACTGATTTAAACTATTCTGGATCCATCTCCTGTTCTTTGTTTCTATCATTCAGCTTCAGTTCATTAATGTCAGGATTATATAAATGTAAGGAAAAAATGTAAATTTGAGAACCCTTACATAGACTGCAGTGGGCTTTCCTCATTCTGTTAACAACTGATCAGGAAATGGGAAGATATAATGCTCAATTAGTTTTGCTAATATTTGTCATTAAGAAAATGCTAAATTATGTGATCTGATATCTGAAATTAAATATGATGCTTCCCAAGGAAGTATTTTAGTTCCTATTATTTTTGCTTTATACATGTACCCTGTGGGCAACATTATAATACTATTAATAATACCACTACTACTACTACTACTACTACTAATAATAATAATAATAATAACAATAAGGACATACTTTATTGATCCCATTAGGGAAGTTGATGTTTGGACAGCTGCCAGACACTACATCCTGGCACTACTACAGGGTTTTGGTGTCTTGTCCAAGGAGACCTCGACATGTAGCTTGACAGGACTGGGAATCAAAATGCTCATGACTGCTCCACCCACTGAGCTATTTATCATATTATAAGTCACATATCAGTTCTGTGTAGGTAATACAAAATGGTATATATTTCTTTCATTAGACAACTCCAGATCTTTGGATGTGTTTATTATTTGTCTTACTAATATAATGCATTTAATGTATTTACTGTATTTCTCTGTTACTATTGTTAATGGTGTGTTTTGTGGATTAAAGTATGTGCATGGTAGGGTCCAAAGTCACTGACACACAGGTAAACTCACTGACACACAGGTAATTGAGGTTGTACAGTATAGACACATAAACAGAAACAAAATTGAATTTCTTGCTCTGTACACGTAAAAAAATTTCAAATAACAGTGACTCTAATACAACCCCAAACAGTTCTTTCTTTCCTTCAGGTCAGTTCTGTCACCTGATACAGACAAACATTGCGACAAACAATCATGAGTCTTTCCGCCTTTTCTAACCCTCAAATGTGAGAATGAAGTCTCCTCAAGCTTGAGATGAAACTTGAGAATGAAGTCTTCTCAAGCTTCATCTCACTGTAACAGTTCAAGCCGAATATAAATCAGTGCTGCTCATTCAGTCAAGATACATTTTAGGATCAGTTGTATTCAAGGATTACAGTGCCCACCCAACTGAAAAAAAACCCTCCACTCTGTAACTCTATGTATCCAATCTACTTATTCCATGAGAATAACTTCCAGCACTAACAGAAAGCCCTTAAAATATGCACAATGAAATCTAAGGTGTAGTCATCACTCATTTCCTGTTCAAGGAGATACACAGTCTAGATTATAAAAGCAAGACCACCTCACAAGGTCTCAGTGTTCTCTTTATCAGAATGTGATGTGAATGTTAAATGAGTCTGGTTAGAAGTATGTGGTGAAATCTGCCCTGCAATGCTGTATGCAGAACAATAAATCAGTAGAATGTTAGGAGTCTCACAGCCCTGCTGGAGGGCAAAGGCAAATATCAACAGCCTTGATGTTTACCTGTCAGAGTTGAGGGCTGCTATTGGCTGCCTGCTTTTCCGTTCTTCATCTTTTTCACTGGTTGTGATAGCCAGTTCTACGTATTTCACCACTAATTTAATGATAATTTTAAAGCATATTTGGCTCTCGCTATAGTAGTTGCACATGTTGCTACAGAAAGGGAAGTCGTCTCACTTTGGCTTTGTTCCTGAATGCCATTTTTATATTCTGTGTTTTCTGTCAGGCAATCTGGCTTTCACAGTTCCATTACTTTTTATAACAAGCTGCCAGCAACATTTATGTAAATAGCTGATGATTTCATCTTTAGCACAAAATGCAGTCATTTTTGTGCTTTCACTTTGTTTCAGAGGGACAGTGAAGGGGGACTCTTGAATATTGTTTCTTCCATTTGGGTTCACCGTGAATTGATCCGTCACGGTGTTGATCAGAATGCAAAGCAGCCAAAGGACAAATAACGGCAGAAAAAAACTGGAGGAGGATGAGAAACGACCCAGCCTGAGTTATTTTACGTCATAACGTTATGAATGAACATTGGATGTGCCTCTTTTTTGTTATTACTTTAGTTCACACAAAATCACATTAAAGTTCTCATATCTTGATAACACTGTCGTGGACAAACAGACGAGAGGAACAAACAGAAAACAATGAAGGGAAAGACAAGAACCTGATGAAGACCAGTATGACTAGGAGAGTCTTACTGCTATAGACATTCTATATTCAAATACTGTATCGTTTTTCCTGTGTCTTCTATTCTGAACCATTGTTCAGATATTGTTTTAGCTTTTAAATGTATGGATAACCCTATTGTAAAGTATATATTTCAGAATATTACATTTTTTTATGTATGTTTTGCCTCCTAGACTTACTTAAACGTGGTTTAACACCAGTGTGAGATTCTGATCAATGTCCTGTACTTCCAAAATGTATCTCCTCACTCACTCAAATCCTATCTAATGTTTCTGATTTTTTTCTCACACTTTTTGTCTGAATGAACTCAGCTCATGGGATACCATTAAGATCCAAAACAGTATAATCTTACTTTTTAGTTTCTTTTTGATGGCTCACGATTGTCACAAATCTTCAGAAAAAAATATTATTTAGTCATATAATTTATTGTGTTTCTGTTTATTGTACTTGAGTCTGACACTAACACAAATTAGAATGTTTTATTGCTAACTTGAGGCAAAAAGAAAACAAATTCCCAACGCAACATTTTGATCTGACAGATATCTTCATGAGGCTTTGACAACTGAAAACCATAAAAGAACACAGGCAATATGAAGACAACAAACAAATTCATCACTCAGGTAGTTGTGATCTGCATGATTGAAAGTCCCATATGGAAACAAAGCATGAATCTGTGAAGAGAGAAAACATAGACAAAAGCATTCAAAGTATCATACAAAAAGATATTAAATTTATCACTTTCAAAAGTAAGTTTCAAAAGACAGACTTACTGCCTCCTTATGGAAAGATCATATTTCACCATTTTACATGGCTTTATTTGCACTAGTTACAGTAAAAAGATTTGTGGGTCTCAAATGGTTTTCAAATGTAATTAATTTAGGGACAAAAAAAACAGGAAGTTGTGGCTCTGATAGTAGAGCAGGTTGTCCATAAATCCCTAGGCGTGCAGTTCTTCCCCTTTTCACAGATTGTAGTGTCCTTGAGCAAAACACTGAACCCTCAGCTGCCTTCTCTGAAATTGATCTTAGCTGGAGCTGGAAAAAGTTTAGAATTGAACTAAAGAACATTTTAATTTCATTTTAGGAGACAAAGGAAAGTCCAGCAGAATTGTAAGCACCAGTTTACTCTGGGAGTAAATACTGTAGATGTTTAATGACCAAAAAATCTCAAAAGTCTTGTCAATCTTGATATGGATAGATTGTGCAGATTACAGAAAGCTCCCAATGAACATCTGAACATCTGTTGTTAAGCTCCTTTTGCAGAAAAGGATAATTCAGAAATCAATTGTCCATGGACAGATTTGAACTCTCTATCATGATGTGTGACAGACCAACACAGGAGGAAGATTTAAAGTTCCAGCTGATGAAAGATCAGAGGACATACTGGACCTAAATAACATTATTACTTAAAAGCAATTTTCTGTAATTATGAAACATTTTGTAACATTATTCTCTATTTTTGACAACCTCAAACAGACAGTCTCATATGTGTGTGTGTTCTGCCATGAAGCATGACTAAGACTCAGAAACGTCTGGCTATAAGAACCGTTTGCAGTTCATACCTGAGGCAAATGATTACACTAAGCCATGAACTGCTTAAGGCTCCTCCTGTATTCAAGACTGACTGACACTGACAAGGTAACTCTGCAGCAGATGACTCATGGAAGCATTACTGATCACAGCCATGTCAATATTGAGAGAGGAATAAAAAAGAGTGAACATGTTAAATGGAGGTGAATGGAAGCATATGGAAGATTTCCAGTCAGTTGAAGGAGAACTTGAACTCTGGATGGCAGTCTTGTGCGAAGAGGTCTTCTGTAAAGCAAGTGTATTTTCAGCCATTACATACAGCAAAGCTATAGTTTAACCATCACTAATACCTGTAATTTCAATTGTATACTTTTGTTAGGTGATGCTGATTGAAACTGAGTTTGCCTCCCTCTGGAACCCCATCCGACTTTCATTGTCTTTAAGCTCCAGATCACTCCCAGACCTTGCTGTGGAATGTTAAACATGCTGATCAGTTCAGTCTCAAAGCAGCCTGGTGAAGTGGCTGTGTCTCCAGTCACTGCCGCAGGTAACCTTGGCACAGAAGAACACCCAAATTGATACTGGGAGGGATGAGGAGCTAATTTTCTAACCTCCTCTCTGCTTTCACCTTTTGGTGAGGATTACTCTGTAATTCATGATTTTATTCCATATCTAGTTTCGCCACCTTTTAGACGTGGGGCTTCTTAACATTAAATAATATAAAACCACTGTTTGACCCCTGATCACAGGTTGTATTGTGTGTGTCTGTGTCAGAGTGAAGTAAGGTACTAGATTTGAGTAGCATATGTTGGGTACTATATTTTGTATTACAAATATATTCTATATTTATTTTATATTAATATAAGAGACAAGTGTCTCTTAGCCAGTATATCTGGATATTGTTATAAAATTTTTAAAGAGGATTCCATAAATTTGTTAATTTAAAGAATTATGGCTACCATTGGATTTCTGCATTTTGTAGGGTGTTTTACAGTAGAGTAGAAATTTAAGGGTGAATTATAGCATATTAGCATCCAAGGAAACTTGGTAAATAAGTATCAAGTAGTTTAGCAGATGCATCTTTGGCAGCAATTAAGTCTAGATCATCTTTGCACATCTGGACACTGCAATACTTCTTTATTCTTTTTACAAAACATTTTTACAATTTTCAAGTCCAGTCATAACATACTGGGCCACTCTAGAGCATTAACAACATTTTTTAAACCATGTGTGTGCTTTTGACTGTATACTTCTGGTCACTGTCTTGCTGGAAGACAAATCTTCTCCCAAGTTGCAGTTCTCCTGCAGACTCCATCAGATTTTACTCCAGGACTTCTCTGTATTTTGCTGTACTCATTTCACCCCCTGTCTTCACAAGCCGTAGAAACTGTAGAACCCTCATCCATTTGACTTCAGAGTCTTTCACATGTCTTCTGGAAAACTTTAGCTGAGACCTTTTTCCCTTTGCCACTCTCCCATAAAGCTTTTGTCTGGTGTCTGACCCAGGCAACAGTAAGTCTCTCTCATCCTAGCCTGTAATTCCTTCAGAGTTGTCATGGGTGTCTTGCCTCCTCCCTTCTTGCATTCAGCAGGTCATTCTCAAACTCACTCTAACTCAGATATGCAAATGTTCACCACATGGTGGCACTGTAGAAGAAAAGTCAGGGCATCAAAGTTATTATGTTTTCTTGGAATCATGAATGTCTACATAAAATGTCGTGCCAGTTCATGTGGTAGACATGAAGATTGTATAAGGGGAAATGAAGTATATGTATATATATATATATACTACTATATATACTATATATAATGAAGTATATATGAAGTATATGAAATATAAACCCACCTAAACCTAAATCTTGTCGAGTGGTCCTATCAATCATATCTATTCTATTCTCCTTTTAGCTTAAACTAACCCCTTTCCCCAGCACCATTATTACTTGTCTGTTTAATCATTTGTGTTTGTCCCCCCACCTGTCCCTAATGTTTTATTCATTTTGCCTGTAGCTAAATGACAGGAGCAGAGGCAGACAGACATACAAAATGGACAAAGGGAATTCATTTAAGGGAGAATCAGAAACAGCAACAGATGAAACTGCATTTTTACTGACTCCCCTTAAACAATACAGCTGAAGATGTGAGGGCATGAAGAAGAATATCAATTGAAATGTCTCACTGTATTCCCACCCACCTGTGGCAACTCCCAGGTCTTCAGCAGATGTGCATCCTGCATTTCTTGTTCTTTACCACACATGCCCTTTTGATAAATAGTAAGGGCAGGAAAGAGGTTAAGTGAAGACAAAGTAGAATAATACTCATTTGTATTCTATTCATCCAAACATGCAGTTATGATAGGAAACATATATTTTTTAAAAAGCTTCTTACTTTTAGTATGTATTACACAATACACTGGAGCTCTCACACTCCAGAGGAAGGTTTGGCTAGTTTGAAGAATAATGCCATTTAAAAAAATATTAGCCACTGAGCCCTTTGGAATATAATGAGAGCCTAAGAGGCAAACGCGAGAATACAAATATTAGGTAGTGTCTGCTTCATTTATGAGAGCTTAAACTTTAGTTTTAAACCACTGGAACAATCAATGGCTGAAGACTAACTTGGACCGTCTATCTCACTTAACATAAAGAGCCATACTACTGTCCATGCCTAATGGCCTGGCGCTGTTTACTAGGCTTGGAGCAGAAGAAAATGCATACGAGATTCTAATTAAGTAATGTACCTTACTCTCAATTTAAAAAAAACTAAGTAAACACAATTTGAATGGCGGCTCTTTGGCTGCTCACCACTGTCTAATTCAAAAAAATGTCTAATCTAAAAAAGCTGCAAGCAAAAGAAAAGAATGCTGCGGCAATTTCTTGTCACTGAGGAGGCTATTTGAATTCCTGTCCATTTATATTTGACCTCTTTTTTTATGTAATTCAAACTCCGTCCAAGCACAGCAAATTGTGGTTCAGCATTGTATAAAGTGATGTTTATTTTAGTGTTCTCATGCAAATGTAGCTTTGTTTGTGTTCGTCATACATACAGGGGGCATTAGGGAGTGGAAACACAGGATTTAAAGTGGAAGAGAAAACTCTGTTTTTGGTGAAGAGGCTAAACATCAAACCTGCAATATTCAAAGTGCGAGGTGGAGTGGAGCTGAATTAAAGCCAGAGAGACTCTTCACTAACTTCAGAGCAAACCAGCTTTGTTGACTGACGGGACTTTGAACATGTTTACAATCCAATTTGCCTGTAGTCTTCATTCCTGAGTCAGAGAAAAGTATCAGCAGAATTTAAATAAAGAAAGTAAAAAAGGAAGAGGTTAACTATGTTTTTGGGTGAATAAACTTTCTGAAAGTGTCTGAATGCACAATGAAAATTAGCCAAGTGTAAGAAAGACACATTGAGTCAGTCTTGAGCCAATATATTGCTAATAACTCTCAAGTATACAAATTCATGCATGGAAAGCAGTGAAGCAGTATAGATATATAGCAGAATATATCAGTAAAGCTGTCAAAATGTAATATTATAAGTTGGTTTAAATCCAAAAGCTACTCATCTTATGTTATTGAAATGAAATAAAAACTTAAAATTCAATGAAATATCTGATCAACTGATTCAACACTAGATGCAGATTTTAATGAAATTATTAAAAAAAATCATTTGTCAGTGCAGAAAATTCCATCTTTGCTAAACATCTGTGTGATGTCATCAACATCATCAGCCAGTTAATATTTTTACATGCACATAGACATAGTAGAGGTTATACATTTTAAGGAACTTAAATAGAACATAACCTGATAATTAACATCTTTGCATGTTTTTGTCTGTGTCTTTGATGTCTCTGCATCACTGACTGCCTCAATCAGTCTTGTGTTGAAGAGCAGGCTTGTTTATTCACTTATTTATTTCTTAAACCAAGATGGAGAACTGTGAATCTTGTGTAGCAGTGTATGGACAGGTTTAGACAGACTCTCATCACCATGGACAAAGCAACACTGAGAAAGAAAAGTAGAAAAAGTGCTAGGTTTAGCTAACAGAAGAGCATCCTGCATAGACTTTGTCCCCTTGCAGGGTAGTGAAAGAAGGGCACTTTTTTTTATATAGTACTACTTTATGACCTCTACGGATGGTTGCTTCGGTCTTGCTTGTGATGCTCCATTTGGCCAGGAATTGTTCTGCATTTTCTCTGAGTAAACCATAATGGGCACAAGCATTGTTAACTCTTCTTTTCTGACTCCAACAACAGAACAGAGAGAGACAGACGAGGGGTCACACAAGGAGAGGAACAAGCAGAGTCTATTATCGGAGCACTGGAGGGAGACGTCAGTCAGTAACACAAACATTTATTGAAGGATTATACAGTATGCCTGAGTACACACATGCACATGTACAGTCACAGCTGCCTGCACACACTCACAGTCACACATACACCGTATCACTCAAGGGGATAGATCCTGACAAGCATATCTTTAGCCTCTTAACTCTCCAAAAATCTGCTAATAAGTGGAAATGAAGACTTGATTAGAAAATAACTAACCCAAACTTGTTGGAATTGTATGACACACTTAAGATTTCAAAAGGGAGAATTAGACATTTCCTTTTCCACATTATGTAACCAGATAATTACAATTGCCACAGTGACAGCCTCTCTGGCTTGCCAGTCCTCTCTGCTGAGTCAAGTGTGCAAATCCAGGCTCAAAAGGTCTCCTTCTTCATTTTACCAACCCCGTGGGTTTCCACTAGAAAGTGTTTCTTATCATGGTGCTGCCATGACCAACATAACCACCTTGTGACATCCATTTCTTTTTCAACAACAGGCTTTGTTAGGATCTCAAATGTGATGCGATGTGACACTGTGTTACTTCAGACTGTTGTATTTCAGAGTAAATCAGAATTTAATAGATATTTTTGTTTTGTTCTCTATTTTGTCTGTTACTATTACTATAATGGGTTATTACAAATAAAGTCACCAGAAGATAAAAGTGAGGAAGGAGAAGGGAGAAGAAGAAATTTAAAAATTACAAGTCAAAACAGAGTCTGAGGAAAGCATAGAGAACCAAGCATATATCTACAACACTGTTTGATGTAGAGCTTGTTGATGCTGAACCTGCATTCTGTATTTGAACCTTTCTTTTAAGATGTGGCTTGGGCTGAAAGGGAGATTTCTCAAAACCCTCAACCTTTAAATCATTGGAATAAATGCAACAAAAGGTTTCTTTTTCTTTTATTGGCCTGATTGGCTCTTTGGTCCACAGAGGCAGGATGCCTGAGGTTAGCATGGAGACACAGAGGGCTGAGAAGACATCAATAAAAAGACAGCCCTAACCTCCTTCCCACCTTACAAGTACCCAGTAATTTATAATGAATTAGGGGTATGTCTATTGTAAATTTTAAATATATCCGCTCACTCAGGGATGTTGAGATGTTTGCATAGTTTTGTCTTTTTACGTCTTGGACTTTGCAACTTTCTTTACATAAGCTGACTCTGACATTGCCTGCAGCAATTACTTCACAAATACTGCCACAAGGATCCTGCCCAGCACAAGGATGAGAGACAATATTTCCCCAGCCTCTTTCCTTCAGTATAAAGTGCAAAGTAAAATCAATCATCTCATGTGAAACAGAGGATTAGCAGTGTAAGTGGATGTGGGAAGGAGATAGATTGGACAACAGTCCTGCAGATAAACAATGTTCATTAAAACTGTTAATAGTTGCTAACTTGTCAGAAGTGTTAATGCCAAAAAAAACCCAATACAAATACAAATTGTTTGTTTTTGGACGCACTCAATTACTCTTGGTTTGGAAACATTTATTTGGACAACTGATTTTATAATATGACAATATTATAATACAATATATACTGAAAGTCATAAATAAGGAACTCTGCTACTGTATGTCAGTATATGTACATACATGGGCGCATGGGCTCACAGACAGTTTTCAACACACACAAGAGGCAGATTGTGAGTTAGGGGACTTTGCTGACTTTGTAAAGGTGTTGAAAACTGGACAGGTCCATGGGAATTTTCTGTTACTCAGTGGACTGCTTTTTTCATCCCAAATCCAAACATTCAAAAGCCTCCACTAGTCTAGATGGAGCTGTGGTGAAAATTAAAGCTGAAGCTGCAGACAGATTGACAGATACAGTTCCGAGGCTTGACAGAGATAAGGCAGGTGCACAGGACTCTATCTGTGTGTGACCACATTTTACAGCCCAGACCACAATTACTGATAAGCATATCCCAATAATATTGTTTGACAATTGAGTCGCATACCTGAGGTCTAAGAATGCAACTCTGCTGTTCTCCCATAAGGAAAAAGAAACCACCACATTCACCTAATGTTTCATAGCCCTGGCGTTTCCAACATATTTCTTCATATTTCTCAATGCACAATAATGGTTGCACACATTTTTATATTGACGGTATACCTGTTTGCTGATTGCTCTCTGTGTCCAACATTTTGGGTTGTTGGTGCCAATGGAAAGATTGTATTGGAAAGGGTGTCACATTCATTGTTATGCAGTCTTGCACTCCTGCATGTTTGAGAACTCACATAGCCATTCTGCACTCCAGTCAACACCAGAATTTATAAAACTATAGTTCATGAGGGATCAGTCTGCCAGTCCAGAATCTACACATTTGAATTCAGCTGTTGCTGTGAAGAATGTGATGAAGTGATGAAAGTTTTCCCACTGAGGAGTTCCTTTTCTACTGTGGCAAGAGTAAGCATAGCCACAATGACATCATGAGGCTTCACTGTATTCTTTACCATCTTCCATCTGTCAAGGTCTTAAGGCCGAAGATGATTGTTCTTAATTAATATCCTAGAAGAGATCTCACAATCTCAAAAGCACAGGACTACTGCATAAAGCACATGAGTGCTGCGTAATGGGGAAAAGGAGGTTGTGTGCTGACCTATTTGCTATATTTTTGCTTGTGTCTTTAAATTTCCTTTACATTAAGTGCAGGTCTCATTGAAGCGAAAGGTGATAATCATCTTACAACCAATGATTTTTGAGGTTGAGCGCACAATTCTATCCACCTGCTTTCTCTGTTGAGCAAAAGCACATTGTAATTGAAAAGCTAAGCTGCTCTATAGAAACGCAGCATCCTTATCTTTAAAACCCATTTTTTCTAAGCTGGAGCAAGAACAAAGTCTCTGAAAGTGAAATTGTCTCCTTATTTCAGAAATAAGGTGGTTGTTATTTTCACAAACAGTAAAGCTGTTGCCTCTGTCCAGCCTCTTGGCAATAATAGCCTCTCACATCTCCAGGATTTGACCAGCAGCTCTTTGGTTTTGTGTTAGACTGTGAAAGTGGCTGCAGTCAAACACACTATAGGTGAAACTTTGATTCTGTTTCCTGATTCAGTGATTAAAAAAAAGAAAAACTTCTACTCCTGCTATATAACCACTAAACCTGCTCATTTTGACAGAATGCCAATTTTGAGTTGACATTGTCTGTGTAATAAGTGAAACAGGTTACGGTTCTGCCATTGCAGCAAAGTGAAATGTTACAGTAAGCTTGTCTCCTGCCACTCTGAAGAACAGTGTAGCTTTCACCCTGCTGAGTCACAGTCCCCACCGTTTCAGCAAAATGTAAAATCCCTAGCTTGACATCTCTCCGTCTGGCAGCTTGGAGGAAAAAGTTAGATGATAGTAGAGAGCTCTCTTAAGCTGTAATTGTGATATCCATAGAGCACAGACACCACCTGCAGACAAGGCTCTCATTTGCATCTGTTTGAGTGATACAAACAGGATATGGCCTGTTCTACCTCTGTTACAGGAGATGTTTAAGGCTAGTGCTGCCTTCTCGCTTTACCTTGGCATCCTCATTAAATTGAGTTGTACAGCTCAGTGTATGTGCCAAGCTATTGCCCAAGATGAGATGTTTTTGTGCTACATATGTGTAAAGAATATACATCTCTTTTTGTGTCTGTTGTGTCACCTTTAAAAAATGCTTCTCGTTCAGTCTGAACGCACTTCTCGTTTTTTTTAGCATATAAATGCCCACTAGGAACCGGAAATGAGATATTTGCATAATTTAACACACCTGTAGGGGCATAATGATAAAGATTTGGGTTAATTATTAAATAATTTCCTACCAATAAGGGTGTATTTCACAGTTAAGCTCTGATCTGAATACTGCATTTAGGACAGGATAGGGCAGAACTCAAAATCTACAGTTCCTTGCTTCAGTAAAGAGGCTCTTAAATGACAATGATTGACAGCTAAGAGGGCAAATTAATTACTGTATGCTCAAAAGAAAATTAAAGAAATATATATATTTAAGGTAGTATTAAGATTCTACCATTTCAGTTGATACTGTCTCTCTGTGTGTGTCTCTTTGTTCTAGAAGTGCATGTTTGGGTGTATCAATGTATGTTTGTGTGAGAGTGTTTTCGTGTGATTAATGGATTAGAGATGGTGCTGTCATGTTAGATTATACGGGGTACCAAGCCTCACTGCTTCATCTCATAGATCATATCAGAACCAACCCCTCACATTCCTTCCAATTTACTGCTTCAGCACGTGTGCTCAAAGCTGTAGGCATGTCAAATGTGTGTGTATGTATGTCAGTGTGTCTGGTATCAGGAAAGGATACCACAGCTACAAGTCATTTTATACCGTTTTCACAATCTAAAGTGGCAGTAGAGGACTGTAATGACAAGCTGATAGACACAGAAAGAACAGAAATGGGAAGGGAAAATTATTGCAACTATAGTTCCAGACTTTACAAACTGAGAGATATAAAACCCTCAGGTGCATTTTAGCTCAACAAGTACTCCAACTTTAACACCCATTTGGTCATTTGTCCCAACCTTCATATGACCAAAGTCACCATGTGTTGTAAGAACGGCCCCACTTGTGGAGGCAGGCTTTTGTTAAAACTGCATCCCTTTAAAGTCAGCTGCCAAAATCAAAGCGGCTTACTCGCACCAAAACAGTGGTTTAACACTTATTAGTCAAAAACGCTGGACAACAACAGCAGGGTTAGGTTTATGCACTAAACAAACATGCTAAGGTTACTAGAAATGCTTTTTAACCTTAAAAATGACAGAAAAACATTTTCTTAGACATCACAGCTTAAACGCATATAGCTTTAAATTTGAGTTTAAAGTTGTGTCTTTATACAGCTATTATATTGCAGGGTTAGGGATTCAGCTCACTTGCACCTTGAAATAGAAATGTTATGTACTTCTTCGTCTCCTACAAGTAGTAGGTAGTCCGTCATGACCTTCTCTACTGAAGTGCACAGCATAATGTTTTTAAAAATATTAATAATAAGTAGGGATGTCTGATATTATCGGCCTACCAATATTATCAGCCGATATTGGCATTAAAATTTAATATTGGAAAATATCGATATCGGTTTTTACTCTTTTAATGACACGACTTTTACATACCATGCACATCTTCAGCTACTTCTCCTCTCTCTCAAAATTTCAAAATATGACAAATCTAAGGTTTGAGATTTGAGATATTTGTGTTTGTTTGGTACACCTTGCAATAATGTAGAGTTAAAGTATGCATTATAGGAGATATGTAATATTACTTACCAAAAATGGTTTAGTTTTTCTTTTTCTTTATGAGGGGGGACCCCGCATATATTGGTATTGGTTTATATCGGTATAGGAAATTAAGAGTTAGACAATATCGGATATCAGTAAAAAAGGCAATATCGAACATCTCTAATAATAATACTAATAATTACTTGATCCCCTTGGGAAAACACATGGCCAGGAATCAGGGGAACCACCTACCCTGGTGTTTGTAGACAACTGCCCTACCAACTGAGACAAGGTTACCCCAAAGTATGACTAGTAAACCTGTAACAAAGCTTGGATCTGTAATTGTTTTTCTACTTTTCTACTGTCTCAGAACAGAAACATATGCAAAATCTGAAGTTGATTAATCTAAATTAATACTAGGAAACTAAGAAACTCATGAATCAGTTCTATTTGCTGTCACTGAATCCATCCTGTGTTCATCTATTTCAGTTTGGTTTAGGGTAGCCACAGAATGAGACAAACGCAGACTGCAACACACTGTTAAGTCTGCAGAGAAGACCATTGGAACTCCTCTACCCACCATTGGGGATCTGTACACAAAAAGACTCAAGCAGCGAGCTGAAAACATTATTAAAGCCTGTACCCATCCAGGCAACTGCCTCTTCCAAATCCTTCCCTCAGGCAGACACTACAGATCCCTACAAACAAACACTGCCAGACAGAAGACTGGCTTCATCCGTACCTCCTATTCAACAACTGACACCATCAGATGGATACAAATTCCTTGTGAGCTTGTCTCCATAGATGACCAATAAGTCTGTTTTTGATAATAATTCTCATTAACTTCCAGTCACATAGAAATTATTGATCAGAAACACAGTGTTGACATTATAATTATTAATTTTGTAGCTGGAAATATTCATGTAAATGTAGAGCCCTATCATCAAAACATCAAAATGTTGAAGATGATTTTGTACAGACACTGCTCTTGCACAAACGGGACAGTGGAAGTGAACTTTGGTGTCTGCTGCCAGTCTAACCATCTCTTTCCATCTTCACCGCATGAATGTAGCACTTCAGTCAAATTAACTGACAATTACGTTACCACCACAGTGTACTGGGAAAAAGTTGTATATTAAGCTATTTTTATAAACTGAATTTGTAGGAGGCAGAAATTCCAATAATGTTAGATCAAGTAAAACTTTAGATTAAAACCATTGCATGTATTGACTTTGTTTGTAAAATGTGATTCATGTTTTGCAATGCTCTTATGTTTTTTGATTTGTTACTCTAATTGATTTGTTGAAACCCAATACTGTGTGTGTGTGTGTGTGTGTGTGTGTTCATTCATAACACAGCATGGACTCATTGATTTATTTCTTGTCTGACATGGTTTAAAACAAATGCGGGGACCTTGGTTAGGATCAATAGAGTAATTCTGACAGAGGTGTTAGTTTGATCAGTCAGGAACACTTTAGTATTACATGCATATTTCTGATAAATCTAAAAAACCCCATTCCCAATAGTGTTGCACTTCAAAATAGTGATCAGAGAAATTTTAAACATCCACAAATAAATAGCTAAAAGGAATTCAATAACATAACATCCATCCATGCATGCATGGCCAGTGAGACAAAACAGTGTCATCTTCACAGCCAAGCAGTCGATGCGGTAATATATGATAATACTTTTGGAAAGCTTTCTTATCCCATTGCTGCCTGTAAGAGTGGAGAGAAAATGTTTGTGTATACGAGACAGACTTTCCGAACAAAAAAATGATTTCCCCAGTTTCTCTATGTGCGGTGAACAGGGAAAGAAGAAGCAGTTATATTTGCAAATGGAAAAAAAAAAAAAAATGGTAATAAGAGTGGGAGGTAAAGGAAAACATGGAGGGGACCCAGGAGACCAAACATTCTTGTCAGTCTGCAGGGTTACAGATACATAAGTTAGTCTATAGCTGCTCTTCACACATCACAAATTATTTATTATCTACTTCCTGTGGCCATGGGAGCAGATCTAACTGTGTGAATTTCCACAGCTGAATATGGAGGACTACCAATCCTGCCAATGACATGACATGACATGATAGGTGACACTAAACACCCACCACGCACGCACCTGTCACACACAGTCTACCAGTGGTGACAAATATTGCATTATTTGTGAAATGACTGAAAAAGGTGACAGAGAAAAGAAAATGAAGGGGAAACAAGGTTGTAAACATTGGGTAAACACTCTCACCTTGTGAGAAATCAGACGCATATAGAGCAGATCCAACAGTTGCATTGGTGCGCCCAAGCAAAAGCGAGTGTTCAGACACACTCAGCCTTTCAGCAAACACACTGCAACCTCTGCTAAGTCACTTACCAGCGTTCAGTATTGAGCTATTTGGTTTTTGCAGGAAAGACACAGTGTGTGTTGCTCACTAAACCTCAGTCAATACAGTTTCTCTGTTGAAATGTCATTCACAGCTAATGTTTTTGTTTTAGTGGCATTTTCCAGAACTATACTATTTACTATTTATACTGCACATACATGTGTGCATGTGTTACTGTGTGTTACCTTTGTATCAAACATAGAGGCAACGTAGCAATTAACATAATCCCAAATGCTGAGTAGACAGAGAGAAGGTGACACGGTGTCCAAGTCTGGCACAGCATTTCTCATTATCTGCTCATTTTGTCGGGATGGCTGCTGGTAAGCGGTGTTGGTGAGAATGAGGAGACAGAGAGAAAATGAGAAACGGGTGGGGGCTTGGGGGGTGGGCTTGGAGGGACAGGAAGGAAGAGAGAAAGGCTTCCAGACAAAAAAAAAAAAAAGGTTGAACAATTAAAATAATTGAGAAGGAAATGGGAGTGGATGAAGAAACATAACCAAATGTGTTGTACAAGGAAGTGCAGAAGGAAAGAAGAAGGAATCACACAACACAAAAACATCAAGAGAGAGCGCTGCACAGAGTATGAGAAACAGACACATGAAGACAAATTACAGCACAGCTCAGTTACCTATGGGGAAAACACTGCAAATATCAATATTCCTCCTCTCTGTTTGTCTCTCGCCATCCCATACTGTATACCATGGGGTCCAGAAGCCCGTCAGTGTGAAATGTTTGTTTACTCAACCCTACCACCTACAAATATTCACCAAATATCCTGAATTTAGAAGCAATGCAGGATTTGCATTTCTTGAGAAAACATACTAGTTTTTATTATTTACCAAAAGCTTAAAAACTAATATAATGTGGCTAATTTGGTGGTGGTCGTAACACCATGTATCAAACCATGTATACACAAAATGAGCTGTGCTAAACTCGAATCAAATGACTGTGTCCCTGATGTTAACAAATGAGCATCGTTCCCTAAACTTTATTGCTGCTCCTGCTTTTGTTGATGGTGAATCTCCAAGATTAATAGTCGACTTCCCTACAAGCTGTATGGTGCCAGCCAGGCTCTCTGCTGGTTGCTGCCTACCCAGCTTCATCACCTGAGTACAAACCTGTGGGCTGTAAGCAATGGCAGCGCTGATCTAAAAAACAATGTCCACATGTGAGTCGAGAGTAATCACAGAGTGTGAACTCTATTCCATAGATTCAACCTCTGTCTCTGCCTCTTCTCCTCCCTCTCTTTTCTTTCTTTCTTCCTATCAATATCTGTCTGTCTAACGCTGCTGTTTTTCCATGCAGATCAGGATTAAGTAAAACTGAAGAGCGGAATGACAAAAAGGATGAACGTGGAAAAAGGTGGCGGTGGCGTGCACAGACTCGGAAACATGTAGGAGCAAAACTTTCCTAAAGGGGAACACGTGTGCTGGCTTGAATTTTCATTTGAATAAAAACGGCAAATGCCTTATGCATATGTATAATAGGCTACTGTGTTTTGTTAGAGATTATTTATTTGCTCATATCATTAGAAACTCAATCAAACGGAAACAATAAATCCTGAAGCCACAGTTACAATTCTTTAAAGTGCAAGTTTACTGTGTCCAAAAGTAGTGTCAAATTAGAGGTCAGAGGTCAGACCAGTGGGTGACAATACAGCTGTGATAGGAGAAACTTTATATTAGCAAGATGCACTCCCTCTGTGGAAAAGAGAACATGACAAAAAGTGAGACGCATCAGGAGGAAACTCACATTTCTTTTTTTCTTTTTTTCTTTTTGGCCTGTCAGTGACACAGATGACATATGCATATCTCATGTATAGGTAGCTGTGCTGTCATCATTCACGGCCCTTATTTTTTTCTTTTCTTTTATTTTATTTTTCTTTTAAATAGGTTTGATACAGCCACAGACAGGACCAGGGGAAAAGAAAAGAGAAGAAAAAAAGAGGATAGAAAGAGAGGGGGAGACAAAACACCGACAATCTGCTCCAATACCTGCTGAGAAAGAAAAACAAA
>JAUYWH010000014.1:13583640-13643244 GCA_034779795.1 Ctenopoma multispine | reverse complement strand
AGAGGTAGTCACCTGAAATGGTTTTCCAACAGTCTTGAAGGAGTTCCCAGAGGTGTTTAGCACTTGTTGGCCCCTTTACCTTCACTCTTCGGTCCAGCTCACCCCAAAACACATTGAATGAGAAGGTGTGTCCAAACATTTGGCCTGTACTGTATATATATATATATATATATATATATATATATATACATATATATATATCAGTTTATCAATATACACTATATACGCTAGCTTATTGCAAGCACATTTGCATAAAAAAAACAAAAATGCCATTAAAAACAGTCAAAAACAAAAAAACTAAACAATATTTCTTTAAAAAAAATTGACTTATTTATTACACTAGAGGACCTATTAGTGGTTGTCACTGAAGCTTGAAAAACATCCAAGCTAATGGTATTGCAAGTGGTGCCATGGTAAAAATTCTGACTTCAACATGGGCGACAGCTGTTTGTTTTCCATTTTCAACCAAGTGTTAACGCCTTGCTAGGATGACCACTAACCTCAACCAGCTGGTTATTATTGAAACTATGGAACTAGAAATTCTCTAACCTTAATGAATAAAAAGGAACCACAGTTGCTGTTGCTTTTTATTCTTGGATTGTCAGTAGATAGAACACGTTATGGACCCTCCTTTGCTGGATTTCAGCATTACATTATTAATAACTACAGCTTGTTTAACATTCAACTCACAGTTTGAAGAACATTTGGTATAAAACCCGGACCTGGCAAAAATAGATGAAGACAAAGTGGGGCACTATGAATGTTAATTCATGAGCCATTGCATTCTAATATTGTATATTAATAATGTTTATCAAAGAAAAACCATTAGCGATCTGCCTCAGGGATCCCAGAGAGAAGGGATGAGGGATTTGAAAACTAATAAATGTTTCTTATGACATTGTGACTGTCCCAATTAATTTTCCGTCTAGCTCATCATTGGGAGTGGATGTATGTTATCATATAGTACAGTGTAGTGAACAGTGGGACAGTAATCCAACAGTGACTTCACTAGCATGCCATATTTATATGTTTTTATATAACACGTCTTTACTCTTTCTGTTCTTAATTCTTGGTAGATTTTCCTTCAGAAAAAATGAAAAAAAAAACCTTTGTCTGAAAACTTGCAGACTCCAATTAAGATGCTCAGAGCTGCACAGGGACAGAGGGGGGTTTGACAGAGGAAGAGAAAAAATACAAACAAGAGGGAAAAAAAGCCAGAGTAAAACTCTTCAGACTGACACATTGACATGGGTTAAAACCTGCATCAATGGTGTTTCAGATTGGGGTTGAAAAGGAGGTCAAACTGGTGTTTATAGAAAGGAGAATTTAATTTAATGCTACTGACATTTATACATTTAATCATCTCATTTCAAATAAATGTGTGGGGAATAAGAAAGAGGCATACAGTATATGAAAACAAGAATAAAAACAGAGAGAAAAGGAGCTGGAACAGAATTACAAGTTCAGTGAGTGTTATAATTTGATTTTGAGTGGAGCCTTTGTGAACAGTACTTGTGTGAGAAGTCATATAAAAGGGTCTGACTGTAGTATCAGGAAACCTAAGCATTTCCATCTTCCATCTTTCCACCAGAAAGCAGACTCCAGAAAGTGTACTTCTTGGTCTTTCCTGGTCCAGAGATAGCAAAGTACGCCCAAATCAACATACATGACCAACAACATATTACACAGATGAGATAAGGCTTTTATGCTGGAATGTACTGTAGTATTTGGTTGTCAGTGGTGTGAAGATATTTTAAGATGCTGCGGCAATTGGACGCAAAATAGTTGGACATTTAAAACATTGCGCCTTAGCCTATTATCACCATCATTGGGTCTTATTTGGGTCTTAATGTGAGTGTGTGTAATCATTTCTCAATATGCTCGCTATTCTGGCTGTGTTTGAGGAGTTAACCCGAAAGGTGTGCTCCACTTATGCACTGACATTAGATGTGATTCCTGCTGTCGCTGTGATCAAAACAATGAAGGAAATCTATCTATCTTATCTCAGATGTCAAGATGTGTTTTTCTGATGTGGTAAAAAAAAACACACTAAACTACATCACCACTGTTCTGGATCCTCATAGCGCATGCAGTGGTGCAGAATGTCTTGAGGAGAGGCAGACAAGTAGGAGGACTGTCAGAACTCAGGGTCCAGACCAGCAGTCTGGACAATGTGTCTGATGAGATAGCAGATAAGCAAAGCTCAGGATCACTGAGCACTTCTCCAACTATGCTACTATACAGTTAGAGACATACCTTGGAGAGACCACAATTTCCCAGGAAGACAAACCACTGCAGTACTACATGGTTAACAAAGTGCAGTTCACTGCTCTGGCCCAAATGTCACACTGATATCTCTCTGCACCATGCAGTGGTGTGGACAGTGGCAGGCTGTTCAGCTCAGTGTCACATACTGTAAATGAAAACAGCCGCAGGCTCACAGCA
The DNA here is from genome assembly GCA_034779795.1 of Ctenopoma multispine. Taxonomy (NCBI): domain Eukaryota; kingdom Metazoa; phylum Chordata; class Actinopteri; order Anabantiformes; family Anabantidae; genus Ctenopoma; species Ctenopoma multispine. The sequence goes on along the minus strand of JAUYWH010000014.1, from coordinate 13,640,799 downwards.
TCATGTGTAGTGAGTAGTATCTTTTTTTATCAGAAAGAGCCTCCTCTCACTTTTGCAAAAAAAGATTATAGTACTACTGTATATGTGTATGTTTGAGTGGTAATAATTTTCTGTGGCATTTAATTGAAATGGGGCAGTCCTATGTTTGTTTACCCAGCAAATCTGAAGTTTATTTTGTACGTGGACTATAAACTGTATTTGTTGTACTTTATACTGTATTCTATTTTTCATGATCAGAAAGTGAATTTTTTTGTGTCATTTGTTTAATTTATCTAATTTTACGTGTGAAATCTTGTGTGAAAATGTCTTAGGTCACGCGTATGTAGAAATATAGAAAACTGTACACTTGTTCAAGCTCCGCTGTAAAGTACAAACACATACTCTTTGTATGTAAAATAGGATTCTGAGAGTATGTGGTAGAAATTTGCAATACAACTCAGTGCAGCTGCAATATCTCTAAGCTCATATTAAAAACAGTTAAGATAAATAACAGATAACCATGGCAAAATTCATTCAGGCTAACAGATGTTATTATTTATTTAATGAATACCTCAGTACAACAGTGGTATAATGTATTTCAACAAGGGAATCACAGGGCACCTGGTTGAAACGTGCAGCATATTGGCTTGACTTCTGTGTGAAAGTGAATAACTACAGAATCTTGATTTGTTGCAGCCTGCTGGAGGTAATGGTACAATCTGGAACACACAGCATGAATTCACGCATCCATCTTGCCTAGTGTCTACAGTGCAGGCTAAAATTGGTGGTATAATAAAAGAGCCAGTGATCTACTGGCACAGATTGGGCCTGTCATTACTAGCTAAACATTATCTATATCAAATCATTCCTACCTGTATTTCAAAAGACTACTCACAGAGGGATAACACACCATGCCACCTAACATGTGGTGGTTCCAAGAACATGACAAGGACATTAGTTCTCTATACAGCGCCTAGATTTCAGCTGGATGTAACATCTTTTGGATAAAGTGGAACAGGATTTTCACAGCATGAATGCATCGTTGAGATTTCTGGATTGTGTGATGCTATCAGACCAACATGATCCAAGATCCCTGTGGAGGATTATTTGGTACATGTTTTAATCAGCTCTTTGCAGCTCTGCATCACAGACTGCTGTGGGTACAAGGTATCCATCCCCATTTATGTGAAACTAGGTTACATTCATTGAATATGTAATATATGTATGTACTTATGTAGAGATATTACATACAGTATAATATGACACTCAACAGATGTTTGCTTCATCCTTTCTTCTTTTTCTTTTCCCTGTTTCTCATTATTATAAGACAGGGGGCCTTTTATAAAGACCTGGTTTGTTCTGTTGCTTATTTTGAGTTCATGAAGGGAAAGCTTAAGCTTTAGGATGCTCTGATAAATTTTAAAGCACAATCAAATACAAGTACAATCAAATACAACTACTTTTTTCTTTTTCAAGTACACATGGCGTGACAGTGGCAGACAAACGCAGGAATGATTATAGTGAGCTACACACAAAGTGGAAGGGTATAACAATCTTCACACAAAATAAAATGTTAAAAGAACATTGTTACATGGATTTTAAAGTAACTTTAAAAAAAAGCACATAAATAAAATTTGAAAAAAAACTCACAGAAAGCAACACTTTCTCCATTTTACCTGACACCCAACTGACATGACACAGTTTTATACTTTATTTTTGCCTGTCTGTTTTTTTATATCTCTGCTAAAGCATTTGGCCTTTGAAATGATTCTCATATGTCAGACATCAAAACTGTAAAGAAGAAGTGCTTGCTGGAGTCTACATTCCCTAAACCTTACGTCCTACATAGCCTCATTCTATGCTGTCAGCAGGCTTTACTTGTATGTACGTACTGTATACAGTATGTGTAAAAACAGGGACAAACCTTTGACTTCAGCAGCTTGTATAAACTTTATGTGGAATGATTTGTGCATACACATGCACGTACACACAGTATGCAGTCATACTGAGTAGGCAGCAGGTCACGTCAGAGTGAGAGGACAAATTGGCAGAGAACAGCTGCTGGAGTTATAGGCTTTTCTTGTCCGCTTTCAGAAATAACATTTGGGATTAGCACAATGGTTGAGCAAAGTGCACTCGTCTTTGTGTCAGTAAATGCGTGTTTGTGAGACAGATAGTATACATGTGTGACTTTTTAATAAAGTTTTATGATCGATTGGGCTGATGCTGGTATTGCACTTTTTCTGTTTGTAATTTGCTATAGCTTCCTTGACCTCCTGTGATGTTGGAAACACTGACTCAGGTGACAGTGTGTCATTCTATAGTGTTGGTTCACACCGAAACGTTTCACAGTTTTCAGGATTTAATTACACTGAAATGAAAACCAATTAAATGTCTGCTCTTCAGCTCCGATAATCAGAGGTGTGACTTTCAAATATGCAACAGTGACAAAAGAATTAAGTCATAAATCAACTTCTGACAGGGACAGCTGCCATGTTGCCAGAGGGAGGAAAAAAATTACACAAACTGCACCAAAAGGAATAGACAATGAATGAGAAGGAGGAGGCAACATGTGAAGCACATGTTTTTTTATGTGTCTATGGTTAAACACTTTGGTAACAACAAGATCACGACTTCCACGATGCCTTCTGGCATCATTCTCGTGTTTTCTGATTTTACACCAGCGGCTGTTTGTCGAGCATAAAAAATAGCTGGAAACAGTTTCCCTGTCTTCCCAGTATGCCCTCTCTCTGGACCATCTATCAGATCTCAGACTTATTAGCTGTCAAATACAGTGTGCTTAATCATCATGGCTAGTCTTGTTTTCTTTGTGTCATTTTGAAAAATGAAAAACGGAAAATGCAGACCTTACTTTATTCCAGGTGATTAATTTCGCTTATGCTAGGCTCGGGATTTGCTGACTGATTGACTCCCTGTAGGCAGTAGTGATTACAGTATTTCCACTGTTTGTTCACTTTATCATAAGTTCTTGCTTTCAACAGCAAAACCAACACAAACGTGTAAATAAATGGTACCTAGATGTGGACAAAGAAGAATGAGATGTTTTACCCTTTGGTTGGAAAACGTTCAAAATGTCAGGTTATCTGAGTAGCTTGCTCACTTTTACTTAGTTTTCCATTTATTTAAAATAGATTTTGTGAAATATGCTATATGTTTTATCACTGAGCATTTTATAAGAGGATCAACAAAAACTTCGGTACAGGGAGCTTATTTTCGTCAGAGGTGCCTGCTAACAGCTCCGCAGCCGTCTCATTGGGGCAAAACCCAGTTGATTATTGGATATGTTAGTGGCTACATGGAAGCTGACAAGTAAGACAGCGCTGATGCTTTTTCCTGGTCGGAGGCTATAATTTTCCCATTCCATTTCCAGTTGCTGTGCCAAGCTTCTTTTAATGGGTCCTTTTTAAGGTGATGTGTGATCTTGTTGGGAAATAACGCCTCTCATGCAACATCTTGTAAGACTACATCTCCCAAAAAAGTTTCCTGGTTTCCAACACACAGTGCACATACGGAGCAGACATAAGTGGTAGCTATACGTCCACAAACTGTTCATGTGTAGTGTCTGATGGTAATATAATGTACACAGATATATACAGCTTAAAACTTATCAGGAACCGCCTAAACACTTCCTTAAACTCTTCTTGGTTCTAGCTCATTGCTTCACTGTAGTTCACACTTCAGTGCACATTTCAGTAAAGCAGTCATCATTGTACAAACTCTGACATGCCATTTAACTGACACATAACTCAACCATTGTCAGGCTGCCTCAACTGTTGCTCTGTGCTGTTATGAGAAGCATTTCATTCATATCCTTGCCTTTGTTTAGATAGAATAAATGAAGATATATAGTATAGGCATGTATATGGAAAAAAAAAAACTTGTTGGGAATAAGGTCAGGGTATAAGGTACAGTATTATGAGACCTTGCATATGACATCTCTAGTATAACAAGGAGAAAACCAAGCTCCAACCAACAAGCCTAAAGTGTTTAGAGCATTTTGGGAGCTTGGTGTCTTTACTACAAGCTTTTATAAAGATGTTTAATGAGATTTAATGAATTGTATAAAGATTCATTCATTCATTAAAAAGTATAAAGCAGCAGCAAAAAAACAGCTCATATCAAAATAACTTGTCACTTTAAGCAAGGTTTGGTAGTGCATGATTAAAACTGATTATTTACATTTAAGCATTATTCTGTTGGGGTTAGACATTTTTTTCCCACTTCAACATGTAAGTGTGGTTTTCTACCTACCTCACTCCCTCACTACTCTCGTGGCTAAAACAAAGTCAAAGTTACAAAATCTCAAGGAAAGCCTTTTAAAATCACTGAGGTCAGATACATATGCAGCAGTGTTAATGTTGTGTTATGGTAAAGACATCTGACATCTGTTTGTTGTCGTATTTATATCTTCCTCTTACCTCCATCTGGACTATAATCACTACTGTAGAAAAAAACTTTGATATCAGAAAAACAGGATGAATTAAAGTTCTTAGTCAACAGTGTTCTTCCATCTACTTAGCATTATATGCTGCCTACGTCTCTTCTAGCTCAGAACAGATGCTACTACTGTTTCCTCAGGGTCCGGACAGAGCCTGGGGACTGTGGCTCCACACAAACACCATTGTATCATCATCATCCTCTTACTGATCTCCCCCTCCCTTTCCCGCATCCTTTCACCTTTTCGTTTTCTCCTTTCCTCCCTCCCACCCCTTTCAACCCAGGTGGTGGACTGTGAAATCATATTCTCATTACTGGCCTGTCTATATGATGGCTTGCAGCATCCTGTGCCAATCCACAAAAGTGATCATTTCTCACAAACTGCTGCGGGAGGTAAAGAAGGAGAAAACTGAAGGCTTAACGTTCTCAGTGTTCTCACGTCTGTACCTGTCAATGCTGCTCTAAAACATACAAGAGGAGCAATAATATGCATGCCACTCACACAAAACAAATTGCAGCACATAACCAAATTCAGAAGTCATTTGATGACATTTTTGTATGACAAAGCATGTTAGCTCAACAGACTGGGAGAACCAAAATGAAATTCAAAGACGCACATTGCATAATACTACATTACCATGAAACCTCAAGCTTCAAGTTGCTCTGTAGGAGGGAATTAAAAAGAAGGCGAAGACCGGGGTAAAAATATGTGGCTACACATCCTAAACAATCAGATGAACCAGGTAAACAAAATCTGCCTATCTTATTATTCTACCCTGAGGGACCACAGGGTGTTTTTGGATTCAGGACTCAAGCTCTAAATGTTTGTCAGTTCATTAAAGTTAAGGCAGGCTGCCTGCTTACTTTGGACTGAACAGAGCAATTGTCTCCCAATCAATACTTTGAACAGGTACCTCACTGAACCTCATATATAATCAATTTGCCACAGAGCATTATAGCAGAACTTCACCTTCATTACTTTTACACTCTGCTACAAAACAAGCCTTCACGCCTGTCACAGAGAGTTGAACCACAGTGGTAAATGAATTCTTCAATTGAATATTCCCAACAGCGGAGGCAGCTGTGTCGAGACGCCATATGCTGGCTGCTTTGTATGAACGATGTAATATAGTGTGGGTGCAAGATAATAAATCAATTTTCATGAGGTTAAAGTGATACTCTACACATGATCTATCTTTTGGGTGTCAGACACTCACTTCCTGTCAGTGTGAACAGCAGCTGTTTGTATTTTCTTCAATAAGAGAGAAGAACACATGTGGTTACCTTGAACTCAGTCAAGAAAACCTGTCCAGAGAAAAATCTTGAACCCCCCAACTATCTGTGTGCATGCTCATTATTACTATTAGTATTACAGGTCACTGCTTCAACAGTTCCTTCAATTAAAAACACTGATGAAACTGTTTTTATTACATCAGACATCTAAAGTCTGAGTCACCCAGTCTGCTGTGGAACTGTCAGAGTATCTCTCAAGATATATCGCATTTCTAAATGGCTTCTTATTAAACATAGACTGTGAAATATAAATGTAAATTTATGGCTAATCACAAAATATAGATCTGCTCACTTTGGTAGAAATATTTGATGATATTTTGTCAGATTTATATTTAAAACTTACAATGAACTAACTTTTACACTCTTAGTTCTTAGTAATTCGTTTTTTACCTCTAATTCAAGATTCACCTAATATTATAAAATATCTGTCCTGTGTATTTATTAGTGCAGTACTGCATCCAGTTCAGATTATTTTATGCAATCCAGTACTGCAGCCTCAAGTCTTAAGTAAACCACTGATGTACTATTAATGAAAAGGTTATCAGGCATTAAAGTCTAATAAAGTTTTGTTATTAGAGTCCAGCCAGTTTAAAACACAGAATGTGATTGTAGTTACACAGTATGTCACACTGTACAGCTGTCACAACCCAAAAGTGTAAGTATATTCTGTTAATAAAGGCATGTGATTTAAGAGTGTCTTAAAAAAAAAAGTTTCAGCCTTCATTTTGTCTCTATTCATCCATTTAACTATTTATCATCCCCTTTGTATTAGTTTGACACACAGATGTTTGTTTTTATGAGTATTTCTTATTTCCCTTTTGCTCTTTTTATATCCATTCTGTATTTCTATCTCCAAATTCTGCAATGCATTAAGTCAAATGAAAATAAATAAATAAACAGAACAGATCAACAATCAGGACAACATTGCTTGGCATTTTATAAAATTGCAAAATTTTCATGTGGGTGGCAGTTAAACGTTGAGTGTGTGGTGACAAATATTTGCAGTGATGAACATATCTTGCAGCTCAGGGAATAAAATGCCAAGTCTGGGCTTCATGGTAGCATCTATACATCCTAAGGCGGTGGTCGGGATAAAATGGACTTTACTCAGCACCAATTTAATTCGGCTAAGAGCTGCTGTCTCACAGCATTTTAATTCTTCTCAAGAAAAGGCCACAGGAAAAGGTCAGTATAGTCAGGAAAATGTTCTGCTGATTATTAAAATGCCTTTAAATAGTTGTGATTATAGCAGCAAGATAGATTTCTTTTCACCATTCGTTTTTCAGCAAGTAGCTGGTATGTGAGTGAATTAAGCTATTATAGCTGGTTATATCAGCATCTAAAACCTATTGGGTCCAAGTACTGTAAGTGAGGAAATATGAAAATGGTTTCTGAATACTGAATTTTCTGCACCAATTAGCTATTTTCTGGATAAGCAGCCCCCTAGGGCTTTAGCTTTAACCAAAGACCAGTTGGTGGTAGACTTAGCCTTCATTATTAGCCATCCCCCTGTATTTGCTGATCATTTTCTCCCCGTGTACATGCAATTATGCCTCATTTGGAGACAGAACCTGAAGCATCGATGGCATAGATAAGAGGCTGATAAAAAGCAAAATATATCTTTGGTGAGATTTAATCAATGCATTGATCACTTGCACATAATGAACACCTGAGATAAACAGCCTGGAGGAGCCAGCACAAAATGTCTAATCTACACCAACCCTACAAACAAAATCCACATGGATTAGTGGGGTTTCATCAGGAAGCCCATTAATATTTATAAATTAATTTCACACATTGTTTAACCTGAGCTGGTAAAAAGGGTAAACAATCACAGGCGCCCAGGAGGTTCATTAAGCCTCCGACTAATCCCAGCAAATCCACTCACTCCCCAGAACTCTAACCTGAATTGTCTTACTCCTAAACAATAGTGACACCTGCCACACGAAGACACTTGTCCTTGTTGCCTCCTGTCCTGCCAAGCCTGTTACTCACAGAAGAGCTCGTCTGGTTTGGTTGCAATATAGATATACAAGCCAACACTAGTGAACTAGCCAAATTGTTTTTCCTGGGGGCATTGAAGTTATATTTTAGTCTTTCTTATGATTCCTATTTAAATCTACAGCACATTAAGCTGTGAGGTAAAGGCAGTAGGTGTCAGTGCAGCCATACATGCTTTGTATAACCTGAGCATCACTGCAGTGTATCAATAGTTACTTACCCAACTAGTTTGATGTGTCAGTCGTAAATCATACAGCAAACTCTTGCCTGCAGCTCACAAAAAGGCAAGCCTCGTGAGTACACCATCTAGAGGGTTAAAGTGGAACCATGGAAAGTTCACGAAACAGTGTCACCTCAGGGTCCACGCACGTGTTCTGTAAGGAATGGTTCTAGTTTATAGAAAGGTTAGTTAAAGGTTAATGGAATGTTCTAGTTTATAGTATATATTACAAACGCTGTAGTAAATGGATCATGTGTTTCTAAGCGGAGCTACAAACACCAGATCACATGTGCTGGCACAGGGCGCTCTGCCAGCTGCTGTTTTTTTTAGCATGTATATGACAACTGACCTGTATGATGCCAAAACTGCCAGTAGGTGTAGGTTTATACCTGTGAAACTGTTGACGCACACCAGTGATTTTGTCATATAGTATGTCAATCTATACACACCAAGAAATGAATGGAAATAAATAAATAAATGTCAGTCAGCAGCTCAACTCCCACCTACATAGAGCTGCATGTACAAGTGCCATTTGCAGTGTGAAGTTTTTGTTGATCCTCTCATTAAACACATGCCATTTGCATTAACACCTGCTCACAAGATAAAAATATATATATATAAAAATAAAGAATGGAGGGACATGAAGATAAATCCTGACCTATTTGGCTTCCTATAGCTGTGTGTGTATATGTATGTATATATACTTCTGCTCCCGGTACTTAAGCAGACTCATCTGACAATCAGAAATACAGGCTGTGTGTATTAGGTTGTCAGGGTGGTATTAATGGAACAAGCCTATTCTGCTGTGACATTTTTGTACAATGTACACTTTGTGCGAACATGAAATATTTATGCCAAATATTTTTGGCAGGACTATAGATCCTTTACTCTCTTGTCACCAATGAATTCTGACACACTGTATAATGCATGACAAGCAAGGGTAAACTTAATGTGGAGGGTTTGCATTTTTCAAACCCTGTTGTATGTGGCAGGATGTAAAAGGTTACAGATTTCACTGCTGAGACTTGGAGGATTTATATTTATCCCCTGAGAGGCAAATCTATCTAATATGACAGTTTAATCCTCTTAGAGAAGTATTAACTGTGATCAAAGAGAGCACTTCAGCAATCAAGTTTTCCCATGTTTTTGCCTCTGTCTAGTACCTTAACTCTTAGCAGAAAGCATAACCTCATTGTTTTATCTTAACATATCCTGGAATTCAATCTGATTAAATAGCTTATAAATTTCTAAATAGTTTTATTTTAGTTATCTTCAAAAAACATTTTATGTAACAAGAAAATTCTTATTTTTTAGTTAGTTTAATTAGTCAAATTACAAATTGTATTATCTAAATAACACAGCAATATTATTATTGCTCGTTATTGCCCTTTAGCAAGATGCATTGATGGAGTCACCAAACAGATACTGTGCTGAGGTCTTTTGGCTTTATTGTTTACAATATGTGAAGACAATTAAAAGCTAATTTTAAACGCACTTGATTGTGGCACTCAGTTGGGACTATAACAGTAAACCCTGCAGCTTTGCAAACTGATTGTAAAGAAGAAAAAAACTGGGCTGTATATTTAGGGTTTTTTAATTGGGACCAAAGAACACAGTCGAGATAGGGATGTGGTGTAGACATTAAGAATTCATTCTGAAATCCTGTATGGAATACTAGTTCTTGCAGATGTTTGAAGTTTAATACATATTTAAAAAATGAAGTTGATCATGCCTGCCTTTGCACAATGGAAAAAAAAATCAGTTGAAGAGATGTATACATAAGACTAAATATAAAAATGATTTTTTTTGACAGTCCTCTGTTGTGATTAGAGTAGACAAGTCATTAAACTCATGGCTTTCACTGCCCTCATCACTATCCTTCTAGAATGTTTATCTGAAAATAGGATGAACGACAAATATGTAGATAAAAGAGGACAGCGGGTGCCAGGATTTGTGTAACTTCTTCATTCAGTGCCTGTACAATATATGCCAGCATCAGTTTATGTTCATGTCTGACTCTAATGTTCTACTAACCGACTTGAGCTCACCACCAGAGAAGAGACGTAGAGATACAGAAAAGCAGTTTTGTCTCTAGGCCAGAGCAACTTTTTACAGTTTTAACAGAGGACTTGTGTTTAATCATACCACTGTCTTTGGCTTACTTATGTTATCCCCTTGACCGACTTCACCCTAAAGCAAGACCAAGCATAAGGTGGTTACCTGCATACAAAAGCAGAAGCATGTCTAAAAGGTCTTTGAAGCAGGAAATCCATGGCTTGATTTCAGTCATTTCAAATGTTGTCTTCCATTAGGATGTCTCTGTGATGACTATTGTAACAAAGGTCTAATTCACGGCAATGGCCTACTCAGATCATAAGGTGGAGTAGGGTCTTACTAACACACATAGATACTCTGTCATCTCTCTGATGACAAACTGATAATAACAATATTGATTTCTGGGGATACTATACACACTATCCACCTTGTGGGTGGTGGTTACATGTGTTGTTCTGTGACAATATCGTCTTTAAAAAATCTTAATTTATTCATTTACACTTTAGTATAATAACAATTAATAATTGATTTTTACAGCAGATGTTAAAAGAGGCTACAGAAAGACAAAACCAGGCTGGACATATTCATTCACACACATTCTATAGGGCAGGTGATCTGTAGGTAATGTTTTAAACAAACATAGGAAAGAAGCACTAGGGCATGATAGAGAGATACAAGAAAACAGGGAATAATAACACCTCTATATGATGTCAAATATGTATGTAATATATACAAAACCTGGGGACTCCAGAGTTTTTGGATTAATATTTAACACACACAATAGATAAAAACTATACCTGGTATGCCGTACTGCACAAGTTCATTCTTCTTTATCTGACATAAAAAGGCTATGGGACCTAACCATATTAAAGCACTTCATAGATGCAATCAGATGTGGCTGTTTGCACATGTTAGCATGAATTATTAATGAAATGGATCTGTGGGTAATTCTCAGACTCAAAGGACTGCAGCAGCATGCTATTCTGTCACAGAGGTCTTTCATCCAACTTCTCTTGGTGCAACTGTATATAATGACAGGTGTGTCGTTTGAAACATGCATCCACTTTAAAAACTTTTTTTGAGAGTTCACACAAGTCTATAAAATGTTTGCAATTCTACATGAAACATTTTTTTGTAAATGAGCTGGTTTTCTTATTACATTTCACTGTGTAATTACACAGCTTCTGTAATAAGTCATGCTGCATCTTAACATTCGGTATTATGAAAAACCCTACGACAACCGGAGCGGTAGTTAATGACCACTTCAAATCTTCAAATAAAAGTGTGGCACCATAAGAAATAAAACAAATAACAAACTAACATTCAATAAAGCAAATATAATCAAAGCAAATTTTAAGTTAGTTACTTACTGGGTTACACCTTACTGTTATTTGAGTAGATTTGAGTAGGTTTTTTAAACAAGTAATTTTACATTCACCTGAATACATTTTCACCATAGTAACAGTACTTTTACTTTACTTTTACTTGAGTAAATTTAGGACTCTTAACACCTCTCAAAACAACACAAAGCTATAAAGACTATAATCTTACATTTCAGGGCACTGAATTGCGAGGAAAATGCCAAGGGTCCAGCAGAGAGATGGAGTTCAGGAATGTTTTATATATTCCCTAATGTCAGACACCACCCTGGTGAAGAGACTCGATCTTTGGTGTTGAAGAAACTGCTGTGATTAATTCTTTACTGCAGTACTGCAGATGTCCTCATGTAGCATTAGCAGTAAACTGAGAAAATGCACCATTTTAAGAAATTGATGACAGCAACACATCTCAAAAAAGTTGTGACAGGGGCATGTTTACCACAGTGTAGCATCCCCTTTTCTGAGAACTGAGGAGACCAGCTGCTGAAATTCTGGGAGAGAAGGAGAGAGGGAGAGAACAGTCCTCAGGGTTTTTTGGTCATATTTTGCATTTCAAAATTCACCAAATGTTTTCAAATATTTTTGAAGGTCTAGACTGCAGGCAGCCCAGTTCAGTACCTGGACTCTCCTACTACCAAGCCATGCTGTTTTCATAGATGCAGCATGTGGTTTGCCTTGTCCTGCTGAAATATGCAAAGCCTTTCCTGAAAAAATATAATCTGGATGGGAGCGTATGCTGCTCTAAAACTTATATCTTTCAGCATCGATGGTGCTTTTCCAGGTGCGCAGGCTGCACATTCCATAGGTACTAATGCACCCCCATACCATCAGCAATACAGGCTTTTGAACTGAGCGTCGATAACAAGCCAGAAGGTCCCTCTCTTCCAGAAGTGCCCAATGCTTTCCAAAAAGAATATCAAATTTTTATTGGTAAAATTCAGACTAAGAAAAAAAAGTTTACTTGAAAACAGCATGCACATTCTCCAAGAAAAAAATCACTTATTCTCTAGAAATACTGAAAATGCTAAATGCATTTCATACTGTATATAACAGTGAGTCATTTGTTATCAATGACAGAATGTTAAAAATGAAGGCTGAGCAAAAAAAAAAAAAAAAAAATTAACTTCACAGACACAAGACAAATTATTTGAATTGAACTTGTTTTGTTGTTTGGAAAGTTTAAGACTCGATTGGAATCATATAAATACACTCAAAAATTAAAAACAGGACAGTAACCAGGCTGGCTGAGGACTTGTAGTCAGTGGTAGTCAGTTCCTCAGATATTGTGTCTATGAAAGACATAATAGCACAGTTGACCTTAACGTTTAACCTTTAACCGTCAAAATCTAACCAGTTTATCCTTGAGTTCAAGTGGATGTCTGTGCGAAATTTGAAGAATTTCCCTTAAGGTGTTATTGGGATATCACATTCACTACAATAGGAGGAACGTATAGACAACCCAAAGACACAGTTCCCTCATCCATGGCTTTTGCTGACGCACAGGTATAAAAACCATAAGAAGACATAAAAAGAAAAAAAAGGAGAAAGAAGTGCAAATGTGAAGATTATTTTTCCCAACAAACAAGATGAATCACCCACCCCCCAGTTAGCTGACCCAATCTGGTCTCAACAAATTGACTTCAATAAATTAGAAGATTGATTGGATTATACTGAAATCATAACCATATTAAATTCCTAGTCACACTGCCTCTGTCTTCTGATCTAAACTGACAGCCTATCTCCCACAAACCATTCACAGTAAGAATAAAATGCTACTTTTATGCCTGCTAGTGGTCTCTGAATGACAGTAAATACTGTGGACATTAATAATGAATATACTGCAGTCACTGAAGGTTCACTGGATCCTTAAGAGTGTTGTAATGTTTGTCACTATGTGTTAATGAAAATCATTTGTTAACTCATACTGTTGGCTTTGCATTTAGAGCAGCCAAATCAATTGTTTTATGTTTGGATGAGGAGAGATTGTGAGCTGTTTTAGTATTCCTTTGTCTTGTTGTTTATGTCTCTCAGTTACACTTGACAAGTACTTTAGAGCTTATTGTGACAAGCCTGTATGGTCTTGTAGTCCTATTGATTAAAATATAAATATTTACAGGTGTCATATTATGCTTTTCTATTCTGATGTTACATACTTTTGAGAATTTGTTGCCCATGTTGCACATCAATGCCCAAAGGTTGAGGTGAATGTTGATATTTCAGGTTCCAGTCTGGCCAATTAGCTCTTTTCTAAATGTTGACGCGTCATGCATTGGGGACGATGATTTCCATATGTTTTGGACTCCTACACACTCTTTGCCATAAGCCGTCCTCCCTCTCAGGTTATCTGTCATGGTTCATGTGATCTTGTGTGATCTTATTTAAACTAAATGCCTGTGTTTTTTCTGCTTTCATTCAGTGTAATGCTGTCAATGATTAAATATCTAATTCCATTTTGTATATTCAGTAATTCATGAATCTTATGACTTATTTTAGATGGATTGAAAAACATTTCACTGAATAAAACCCATGTGGAGCCAGCATGAATACGTTGGCTGGGACCTTGTGTGTATTATAAATTAATAAGAGCACAATATGTTCTCCATTTAGTTTTAGTAATGATTAGAATATTTATATTTTTAGAGAAGTTCCTCTTATGTTTCAGATTTCCTTTGCTGCAGATACCACGTTAATATTTAGCTGAAGTTGGACACCTTCAGCTCAGAGCAAGTGTCTAGAAAAGGTCATTATCTATTATTCATAACTGAAGCCTAGAAGAAGATATGCTCTTATGGAGATGACTTCCCTGTTCTTTCCAGGTAACAACAATGATTCATTGCTGCAAGCACAAGGGAGAGCAATAATGAATTATTGAACCTTCACACATATTTCCCTCCCATGTGTATGTTTTAATCCATGTCTAATAAATCTGAAGATATGAGCTTCTGAAATAAAAGCAAACGTATTTCTTTGTCTGAAGACTTTGTGGCGAAAAGATGTTGGCAGTCATTGTTTTTCAAAACAATTAAATATGTCATTCTAGAAATTACTTGATCTTGTTCTGTTTTGGGGATTACTTTACTTATGGCAGGGAGCAGGGACATCACTAGGATTGAAAGACAAGAGGGGGCTTAGCCCCCAGGGTTGCAGGAAGGAATTAGCATGTATAGCGAGCGCTGAAACGTTTTTTGCCAAACCTAAATAGGCTTCATTAATGTATTACTTCTTGTACAGCAATTATGCAGTTATGTAGCTAATTTTCTTGGCTTCTCTGGAAGATCCTCAGCCTTTGGTTTCTTTAGTCTTTAGTCTAAATGAGTCCATGAGTTTTATTTTTTTAACAGCCTACATGTTCTGTTCATTAAAACATGCAAATATATCCATCAATGCATTTAATATTAAATGTGATACAGGACAGAAGATATCTAGTTTAACTCATATTTCTTCTTGCTTGGTGTCGTTATAAATAAAGTTAGTTATTTCTGCCTAACATTGATATTTCTCTATGAAGCTGAAGACAGAAGAGAACATAATGGTGTGCTGCAAAGTTGGTTGCATGAAGAGTCCTCAGGCATTTGTTACAGTAGGATTAACATAAACTACCAGTCAAACGTTTGGATACATAGGAATTACCATCATGAAAAGATACATGTCTTCAGTTGTGTTACCATCATTACACATGTGTAACCCAGTAGAGAAAACGTCTCATTGTTTTACTTTGGAAAAACATTTATTTTGAAAAGAGGACGTGTGATGTCTAACTTTATTTTCCGTGTCAAGGTCACGATGGGTGATAATCTTATTTGTTTAGAGCAATATTAGTCCCGTCTTCCGAGCAGGGGACCAAATTACGCATTAGCTCTGTTTTTTGCATTTCGAGAATAAACAAGACCGGCTGCAGAAGAGTAAAGGAAGAGTATGGGTCGCCTTGGTGAGTTTCAATGCAGAGAAAGTGTCACCGAGTATTTGCACAGTCCGGAAGCTAACTTGAAATATTTACTGTGCTAAGTTGATGGGAGCACGAACTAGAGAGGCCGTGTGGCTGTGTCCCTTGCTGTGTTCGCGCTGATACCTCATCTTGGTGAGTGAGACCATGTGCTTGCTAGAGAAACATGCTAGCGTTGTGCTAAAAGTTTGCATTTTTGCTAACGCTAACTCGCGAGTGGTTTTTTTTCTGTTTAAAAGCAATGAAAAGGTTATTTCTATCCAAATTGCGGTTTGACCACAATTGGATTTGAGTTCACAATAATGTAATAAAGCACTTTTGGTCTTTATGCACTGTTTTTGGTCAAATGTATTGTTTGTTTTGATGTAACGTGTGTATTTCAATGGGTTACTGTGTGAAAGTTCTATGCAATGATAAACCCAGTAGCTAAGCTAAGTTAACTGTATGTCATGTCATGATTTACAAAAAGCTTAAAGGATGATTTAAAAACCAATAATTTAATTATGAATATTAATCATAAATTCATGGTTAAGAGTAAAGAGAAATCAAAATATTTGTTTACATGTTTAAAAATAATTTCATGTACAACAAGGGATATTTTGAGTTAAAAACATGCATGTAAAATATTACAGTAGTAATGTGAGAGTTGAGGTAAACAATCTAATCTGTTTAATGAAGCTGTGAGAAGAAATAAGAGAATGGACTTTATCTGGCTGTATACAATAATATCATTGTTGTTGTACAGGCTAGGTTTTTTTTCATTGGTGCTGATCAAGCAACTGAAGCGATTCCTGAATTCTCTCCGGATGGAGATGGGCGAGCAGTACCCAGATCTGAGCCGCAACCCCGTAAAGGAAAGCTTCTTTCTTCTCTCCAGAGAAACACCGAAGTGATAACAACTCAAACCACCAAATTAAGAGACGAAACTGAACTAAAAAGGAATTTTGACTTGACTACTGACTAAAAGGACAAACTGAAATATTGAGCTCAAAAGACCTGTTTTACTTTATTGTATGCCGGCTTACTCTTACTCTTATTATTACTACTGCTACTATTGTTATTATCAAACTTGTAAATTGTATTGTATTTTATTTTCGCGTCTGTACCAATAATTACTATTTTCGCTCATTTCCTGCCTCCAGCCATTTCATTTCACATTCACCTCAGTTCCTATTGTAATCCTGTCGAACCTAGCAACTGTTCTTAGTCTTTGGCATGTCCTGGACTACTTAACGTGAGTCAGGGGTTACACGTAGCTTTCTAATGATCAGTTATCCCTTTAAATTAATACATTTGCTTTAGCAAACATAACATGTTATTGGAAGACAGTACTAATGTTTGCAGGGCTCTGTATGTTTATGTAAATATGCCTTACTAAAAAAACTGTTGTTTTCAGCTACAATAGTCATTTACTGTTTGAACAATGTCTACACATTCATTCTGATCATTCTGATGTTATAAAATCTACTTTTCTTTCACAAACATGCTCATGGCACTGTAACCAAATCTAAACCTCATAGGGGTGAACAAATGAAAAGGACAATTGTTGTCCCCCTGTGTCGATGTGCAGCTGGTGAGTTTGTGTGTCTGTCAGGGCCGGGATGTGAAGCGGTGTCAGGGAGCAAATCCACCAGCTGATATGGGAGACAATGCACAGATTGTGATATGATGTTTATGATGTGTGCTCTTAATTGAATGCTGGTTTGTGCCAAGATGGGGCCAGGGCAGTTTTTTGTAGTAAAGTTAAGTAAAGCAATATACAGTTATTGACACCTACTCACAGTATTGTAATCTACTGTTGAACTGTAGATAAACTCGCTAACAAGCAGCGACATGTAGCTTCCTCCTGGGTCCTAATGCCCCCCTGCTACATAATGCAGCTTAAACAGCCAGTACATCCTTTTAATTAAATAATGATAACTAGACTTATTTTTAATTTAAATGTGTAAGAAATAGGCCTATGGCAGGGAGTTTTCTTGTCGGACTCAGAGACCATTTTAGACCATGTTCTGCAGTTTGTCTATACCACATTACACCATCTTGTTGGGTTGCGTCAGGGGTAAACATCCTTGGACTATCAGCCAAGATAATTTTTCAACTTGATAAAGGGACATATCCACTCTTGGTGAGTGTTCTGTTTTTTTGAAAATACAAACATATATACCGGTGTATGTAATCCACTTTAATAGTAGTAATTATTGCTACTTTTGTTGCTGGCGATGGTGTTTATCCAACTGTTTTGACATTTTGAAGGCTGTTAAAAAATGGCCCTTTTTGTATTGGCACAATACCATGCCTGGTGTTTTACCGCATTATTATTATTTTGTTTACTCCTGTACATACTTACCAGAAAAACTCCAAAATAGTTTCAGTACAAAAAAGTGCTTTCATCCATTTTTTTTCTCCTGCTGGTGACCACCGTGACCCATTCTGCTGTAGAGGTTAGGCAACCTTTATATGTCAGCATGAGCCTCAGTTTGACATGATGCTGAAAAATAACAAGGTCGACATCTCCCAGTTTGATTTTCTTCAGTTCCACCATTACCTGAACCCCTGCTGTTCATAAATGAAGGTCATTACAGCCTGTTCTTTTGAAATTAGCAAGCCAGAGCTGTCACAGAGTGAAAGTTACCAAATCTACTGCAGTTAACATTTATGCATGAATGTTTGGATGAAGACTGTAATCTTGGTGTTCAGTAAGAGGAATACAGTCCTTCCACAGTTCATCATAATGTGAAACACTTTTTCATGCATAACGTCTTCAGCTTGTGTTTTGTGTCTCTGTTACAGTACTTGTCTCCCTCAGATGAAAAAAAGAATTGCATTTATGTCTCTTCCAGTCCATTTGTCTAGAAGAAAGTGCTCTCACCAGGAGGAGCTGATGAAATTAGTAATTTAGTTGGATATAGGCCATTTTCACTGAACCTTTAACTCTCACAGTTATTACTTTCAAAAAGCCTGCTCATCTGCTAAGCTCAAGCTGAAAATCTTCATCTTCTATCCTCTTCACTTAAGATTTATCTTTAAGGGGTTGGATGGTATTGTTATGAAATGGAACCATTTCATATTACTACGTTCCATT
The DNA here is from genome assembly GCA_034779795.1 of Ctenopoma multispine. Taxonomy (NCBI): domain Eukaryota; kingdom Metazoa; phylum Chordata; class Actinopteri; order Anabantiformes; family Anabantidae; genus Ctenopoma; species Ctenopoma multispine. Next base: position 13,622,389 of record JAUYWH010000014.1, on the reverse strand, counting down.
ACTGTGTCTATATTCTATTACGACTCCCACCTGTGCTGCCCGAAAAGTCATTTATTTTTGACAGAGCAGGGAGAATGGAAGTCTGCAGTCTTAGAGACATAAAATGAGGTCTTTGTGGGTTCTCCATCCATAGATACTGTTCCTCTTCAAACATTACATCTTATATGGAGTCTAACTCCATTCTAATTTTGACAATACCTTATTTTTGTATTATGGCATCTGGCTTAAATTTTTCTTAAACATTTCTATGTTTTCCATCTACACTGATATTATAACTGTGTATTTCTCTTAGCAAGTATTCTGTTATTTGCAATAATTAGGGAAATTATAAGGAAAAATAAGGAAATTCAATTTATAATGTTCCCACAATGTTAATTGCTCAGATAAGTAAGGCACAAGATAAGTAAAAAAAAAACTTGCATGTTATCAAGCTTTTTTAATGTTAATTGAAAAGGCCAGGCTTATATTTTGGTGAATGTACTTTGACTTTTCTTTATTGAACTTATTATCTCATTATGAAAGTAATGAAATCTTTTTGATCTAACACGTTTCTCCATATGTTTCCATTTAGCTAATTAAAAAAATAAAATCTTTTCAAAAAACATAAAAACTCCAAACCTTATAAACCTTGTGATAGGAGCTCAGAACATCCAGTTGACTTCTTAAGTTACATAAAGGATAAATTGCATTTTTGGACATTCAGCCTAAATAATATTGCCAGTTTAAAGATGGACAGAGACACTTTCACCAACCCTAAAAGAAAACCTAAAATCTTGTGGCAATTGCATCCAAATGAATCTTTTGAAACATATACATTTAGAAATAACTATGACTATTTAACCATGGTGATTTTTACATCTAACCTGGTGTTAGATAAATTAATTATTAAAACCAAATTAATGCCTAAATATCTCGATACCAGTGCTGAAACGATAGGACAAGGAACAAGGAACACTTAACGCCTCTGTTCAGTCAGTCTGCATTACTGTATTGTGAAAGATATCAGCTACATAAGCAAAACAGTGCCATATTTCCTTCATGAGTCTGCTTTATCTGGACAGTCAGGAAGAGCTCTTACACTTGCAACCAAGCCTCTTGTTTGCTGTAAGGGCTCCCTGCAGGCAGGGTCGCACTCTATTCCTGCTGGGAGTCGAAGCATAGTGCTGCACACACACACACACACACACATTAGTGTACTGCGTAACCTAAACTTCTTAAACTTCTTCCACTTTTATCCTTCACACCTTGATGCTTATACAGTTCACCAAAACAGATGACACCAGTCTATCTCTTCATCGGCCCTATTTCAATGTAAATAGAGGTACAGTAAGTCGGACTTCTCTACACTCTGTGTTAGAGGTTACATTTTCCCAGTGCCTGTGAGATTTGGTGACTGATTTCAGTTTGTTTTGTCTCCAGCTGACCGTGATGGAGCTCCAGAGGCAAACACCTCTCCGGGGAGTTTGTCTGACAGAATGAAAGCTGGCGAGAGAAAGATCGATGAGCTTCATAAGATCTTGGACTGGACTGTAGTGGAAAGTAGGTACAGGCAGACCTTTGTTGAACATGTATTTTTTTATGTGTGGTTGTTTTTTATGATTTTCTCTGCTTAAATTTTTTATATTTTTATGGCATTAACACAACAACAACATTATTTTGTCTTGTTGAGTTCAAGAACAGACACACTTCTTCTTACATGAGATCCCATTTTGACAGAACTCCTTCCAGTATCTGAACGTACAACTCCATTTCTTCAAATTATATTTATACAATAATCATTTGTTTTGTCAATTATATTTTGAGTGTCTGTAATTGACTGGATTATGCTCCCTGGTGGTTATTTCCAGAGAATGGAAACAACATCACCAGGACACATCTGTGTTCTTGTAATGCACACCAATCTGTCACAGTTAATTTGGAGTCATTCAGTCACTCTCTGTTTGCCTTGCCATTAACTGCCATGTTGTTTCAGATTCTGCCATTCCTGCCTGTCTTGCAGTAAACTCAGCGTTTACCGATTTTTCACCATCACCTGATTTTCCACACCTACCTGCACACCTGCTCCCTATTCCCCTCTTGGCTAAACAGTATTTTAACGAGCCCGCTTTCACCTGTCTTCTGACATATTATATTCATTGTTTCCATCCCAGTTATGTGTTTCTGGACAGCCTGCCATTTTGTCTTGATTGTCTGGTCTTTTGTCGGTCTATTGCCGACTTCCACCCACCTGATTTCACCCCACTCTATTTCCCCCTTGCTTGTTTGCATTTACCGGAAGTCTGTGAGTCGTGGATTTGAGTTCAACAATTTCTGAGCTGTGAGTCTTAGGTTAGGCATAGACAGTGTGTTTTCCTCTATGGCTTTATTGACATTTAAAAACAATAAAAATGTAAATTGTCACAATTCTAATAATAAAATTGTTTTAAAACATTTGCGTGTAACCTTTGCTGTCAAATCTTTTTCTGAGAGATAAACTTCACATCATCAAATCTATATGTCTTTAAAAAAAAAACGTGTTATATATTTATATAATGTGTAAGGTTTTAAACCTTATGGTGTAAAGTGCCTTGAAATTACTTCTGTTGTGATTTTGCGCTATATAAATAAAAGTCAGTGTTGTATAAAGTTACAGAAAGTCACACTTACAAGTACAGATACCCGCCAAACAATTACTTTGGTAAAAGTTTAAGTCATCGACTAGAATTCCACTCAAATAAAAGTCTTAAAGTATCCAGTATTTACTGTACTTAAGTATGACAAGCAATCTATAACTAACTGTACTTGAGTAATGAAAGTACAAGTAAATATTAATAACAACAGAACGCTGTCAAAACTTTGAATATTAGGACTTTTACTCAGCATGTTCATTGGTAAGTTTTACAAGGTCCATGTTAGTATTAGTGATTTGTGGTACTAACCACCACTGTAGTTTTCTCTTAGGTGCTGGTTGTGTTTGTTTTTTTAAATAGAATAGACATTGTCATTGTAAAGAGAGTACGATGCAATGATTGTAATGTTATGTAAGGGTACTACTGGATGTGAGTAACAGACTTTCCAAAAAATCCATGAGCAGTTACAAAATAAAAATATCTCTTTTTATGCCAGGCCAGGTCATTGTTTTCACTTTTCCACTTTCTAAAACTCTTGTGTGATTTTTGCAGCTTGTTTGGTATCATTGTCATCAACACTGTGGTGTTGTAAAAATCCCCTCCTGCCACGTTTCCTCCAGTATTTGGGTATACAAAGTTGCATAGTGCATCTATAAATGTCATTCCCCCTACACCTTTTGCACTAATGCAGCTTCATATCAGCACACTCCCACCTCTACGGTTCACTGTGCAGTCACTGTGCTAGTCCTCGCCAGGTCAGCACAAACAAGCTGGAACCCAGCTGATCCAAACAAATTTGTTTTGGTTTCATTTGTTTAACAATGTGCTGCCAATATTCATCAGGCTTCTTTTAGTGTTTTATGGCAACTTTTACTGCAGTTCTGAGTCATTTTGTGAGCAATGGACTTTTTGGACGATATCCATAGAGTTTGTCTATCTGATCAGTCATTGAATCACCAATTTCCACAGATAATCATTCTGCCAAGGCATGGCACCATCTCTAAATAATGGCCACTGTGACTTCTGTTACTGGTAGTGTTCTTATCTTTTTCACAAAATTATCCTTAATTGAAAAAACAACCTTGTGCATTTGTTTTAATTGCAGTGATCACTGATGTTTACTCCATTTAACCTTTTATTTATACATAAAAACTAATATCCTTCTGTTCAGTTTAACTCATTAATGCAATTATTGATGTAAAATCAATAATTGTAAGATGGTACAGTTTTTAATCATTTAACATCTTAATGACATTTCACAAATCACAAGATGAACATGGAAACTACGGAATCCAGTTCTGGTTGAACCGGATTGAACAATTACCTATAGTAGGAGGGGAAAAATCTATATGCAATTCAACACTTGAAATGTTTTATTTCTGACAAAAACTTAAACACATTTATAAGTCTTCACTTGAGTTAAGTTAACATCTAAGGATGTTCTTGAGCATAACTGAATACCTCAGTCATAATAGTGTATTTAAACTGATTTTGACTTAAAACAAAATACCACAAATATCTTATTATTTGATGATACAAATATAGAAGATACAATACATTGAAGACAGGTGAAGAATTCTAACATGTGACTACCTTGGCTCGTGACTTTGAGTCACATGCGCCTACACTAAAGTTATTTAGAACTCCAACAATGTGAGCCAATTAATGCTGAATGCAGCCAACTGAAACAGTCACTTAAATAAACTTATGGCCATTAGTGCTTGCTCGTCCATGAGAGTTTACGTTCTCATTACTGTTGTCTATTCATCCCTGTGACAGCTGTGGAGGATGTTTACTGACCTGTGATTTGTTACAGAGGGGAAACAATTGCTACCATTAAATTAGTCCTGGACACCATGGCTGCTCAGTGGGGCTGACAGATGTGATACATGTTCATAAAGTCGGCTGCTCGTTTTCTTTACCTGCTTTGAAAAAATACCTTTTGTTTCATCTGGTTTTCATATATGTTGATGCTCTTTATTTATCAAGAGAAGATATGTTTGTCTTCCCAGAGCTGCGAGGAAGAGCTTATGAAATTGTGTCGTGGAGTGGAGGAAGGGAAGGAAGATTGAAATGCATATCTGTCTGTTGTCACAATGAAGTACTCTTGTGCTATTAACTGAAATAAGCCTATTTTTCACATACACCAGAGCACACTGCATTTTGATCTTAAGGCCACAGAGGTGGATAGATTCCCCCTCAAGTGTAAAAGCTCTCTGTGGTTTATTCAAACAACACTTCATTCAGCTGAAGCATTAAGATAGAAAAAAGGAGAGCAACTCAGTAGAACTCATGGCATGCTATACTTAGTGCTGTTTACTCTTTTTTTGTCCTTTTTATCTGTGTTTCTCTCTTGTTTGGCTAAGATTTTTGTTCCTTCTTGTAGCTTCTCCCCTGCCTTCCCACTCTTGTCCTCATCTGTTTTCTTGCCAACTCTGTCCACAATGGAATAGGCTTTTAGCATGTGTCAATAAATCCTAATCTCTGCGCCAGCACCCTGGGGAGGACTGCGTGAAAAACGTGTGAAAATTATTCCTCTTGCTTGCTGGTTTCCATTTCTTCTTAATAGAGGTATCATTACAGTCAGCCAAAGCAATGACTCATTTTTAATATCACACTCAGCTCTCTTTTTGATGACTCCAATGATTTGGTTAAGTTTACAGTTTTCTCTCTTGTAGTGCAACCTTTCATTTTTTTTCTATACTGCAGGCGCATTCAGTGTTTTTTTAAATCATGAAAAAAATATGTCTTCAACTGACTTCACAGCTTCACAGTGTTCATCAGTACATCCTACTTCCCATAGTACAAAAGCTGTGCAGCGTGTTGTGTCTAACAATACTACACCGAGCTGTATCTTTATCTATATAGTCCACAAACATTAAATTTGTTTCAAGACCATATTGTCCTGATTGCAGAGCTTGCACTCCTTCTATTCTTTTTTCAGTGTGTGCTCAGCATTCAATATCAAGGACGGAAGAAACATTGACTCCAACATACACAGTACATGTTAACTTGTTTTTTGTTTTTTGTTTTTCTTACTTTTAATAAAAAATAAATTGTTGCTTAATGAAAAGCTGTCTACATTATGAGCATGAGCATTCCCAGCATGTTCTACAACATTATGCTCTGTATACTAAAATATGAGGCTAGCCATTTTAGCTTAGCAAAAGACTAGAACTGCGGTAAAACAACTAGTCTTGCTCTGCCCAAACATCATCTCTACGGCAACAAATGTCTTGTTTAAAGGAGTTTGAACAACAGATCTAAAAAAAAAACCACGTAAATTCACAAAGGGTTAAATTTGAGCTTGACTTTTTTTTCTTGACTTTTTATTAAAATAGAAATGCCAGATGTTAACGGTAGGCATCACTAAGACAACTATCAGCAAGCAAATATAATTCCTGAATTTTTGCTTGAAACACACAGCACTGACAGAATCAGAGATACATATACTGTACATTTTTCCACCTTGCAGTAAAACTGCTTCGTCCTCATATATATATATATCCTCCTCATGCTATTATAAGCAGAGCTATGGACCCATCCATATATCTAAGTCACTTAAACAGAAATGTGAATGCTTTCCCTAACTACACCTTAAAAAGTCTGATTGGTAATAAGGGAGACACAAAGCTCTAGAACGCATCTGCATAAATATGTCTCTGGCATCAAACGTACGTCCAGGTTGTACATAATGGTTTCTTTCTAATTTGTCCTTGCAAATGCAGCAGCTTTGCTACCAGACAGAACTTAGTGCTTAACTCTGCCTCTCTCTCACAACAATTACCTGACTGGTCCCTGAATGCCCACGTACTGTGCCTTCCATCATCATTATCATGGCAGCAAAATCCATAGCCACCTGTGCTCTTCTTCTCATTAGACCTGCAAGGGTTTATCTTTTTCATATTACACTTTATTGACTTTAATTGACACATTATTAGTTACTTTCATCTTAGGTCTTATTTTTGTGGGTTTTGACCTATCTTCTATCATTTAAAACAGTACTGTGTAAAATATGATTAATAATACCAAATTGCCATAAAATCTGGTTCAGTGATTTAACTGATTTATAAACTGATGGATGCTCACAACTGATTACTGATAACTTTGTTATGATTTTATCACCTTGAGCTAAAATTCCTTTAACGTTGAATTGTATGTAGAGCACCTTGTAACTCTAATGTTATTATTTGTATTTGTAATTTGTATTACTGCTATTTTCAATTCTAAATCACAAACAATCACACATTTTATAAAAATTGATTGAGTAAATAATTAATTAAAATTTATCTTATAATGTAATGATGCAACAATTTCTTAAGCGAGTGTACATTTGCAATTTTTCCAAAATCTATTCTTGCACTCAGGCTGCTCTTTCCACAAGGTCAACCATTGTTCTCCCACAGCTCGACAGCCAATCATAGACGAGCTGTTCGAATATCCTGCCAAGAATAGTATCAAGCATCACAAATGCATGACCCACAGTGAGTAGTCTGATCAGAAATACATTTGTTGGAGGATACCTTCCTTGGTTTACTTGTTGGTTGACTTCCTGCAGTCCAGGAAACAATACAACACCTACAAGTTTCATTTCATGCTCCTCTGTCGCTTTCTCTCTCTATTTCTGTCTGTGTATTCATCTGTGAAAAAGAGGGATAAATGAGAGTTACCCGGAAACAAGACCTAACACACAAATAACAAAAATGGTCGAATGTCATTGCTTTCTAAAAGGACCCATAAGACCATTACAAAAATTGATTCAACATTTTGTGATCTGCCTATGTGTATGGTTTAGGCAGTCAAACTACTTGGATAAGCTTAGGGAATGATTTTGGACATGGATAAAAGACACACAGTTATCAACTTGTAGAAGATGGGACATCAAGTTCAGACACATAGAACTAATTTACACTTTATGTGTCTTTAAATGACTCACATTTGCATGTTGCATGGGAAATCCAAGATGGATTGCAGTCCTATTTGTGATCTAGCCAACAGAGGTGCATCTGCAGTTTGTGGGTAACTGTCAATAAAAGGGTACAGTATTAAATTTGATCTGGATTTAAAATGGCAAGTGTAAATGGTGCTTTTTGCCATTATGAGCTACAACAACATCATGCTACTCTCTTGTTTGTTTCTGAGAGAGAGAGAGAGAGAGAGAGAGAGAGAGAAAGGCTATTGGTTTGGAAAGAAAAAGGTATTTTCAAGCAATAAAACGCAGTGTGGCATCTACATGGGTTTGTAACCATGACAACACCTGCTACGTTAATTCAGGCATGTTAGACTTGAGGATGGACAGACACGTTTTCACTTCTTCAACTCCACTGTTTGCAAATTAGAAACTTTGTTAGAAGAAACTTTGCCACTTTTAAAAGATACAGACCTAAAGTTTGGCATGATATAGCCTGATAGTGAAAATCATTTTTGGGTAAGAGACCTAGGGGATATTTCATCTTACTGATGTAAAACCTTAAGGGACCTTTAGAGACAGACTTTAAAGTAACAATCTTTGATGATAAATGAGCAGAAGATCTCTGCAGTAACCTATCAGATGATCCAGTACAAAGTAGTACAGATTGGTGAGTTTGGCTGAGAAAGTAAGTGTTTAGTTCGTGTATGTGCTCTTTCTCTCATCTGTGCCAAGGGATCCCTTGCTCATCATTTCTAGCTTTCCTCAAAACTTCAAAAGTTCTTGTTGTAATCATTGCTGTTCTGACAGTTTTGATCTCCCTGCTGCCTTGATTTTGCGTTGGTCATAAAAAAAACCAGAAAGCTGCAGTCAAATCAAAATTCTGGCAATTCATTATGTTGTGGTAATGACTAAGACAACTATTTTAGTAGTGTAAGAGAAAGCTGTGATCAGTTCACGTCTTGTATGACAGAATTTAGCAATATTTAACACATGGAGAAAATTTAATTGGAGATTGCTATGAAACCACGACCTAAGCATGCATGCTTTTTACAAAACCTGTCAGTCAGCCATGGAAGATTTGATTCTCTGGGTTTGTAAAATGGGTTTGTACTAGTGTATGTGCCAGCCTCTTTCAAACTTTAGTGATGTGTGTGTGTGTGTGTCTTTATTTGTATTAACTTTGTTTAAATACTGTTCTTATGAGGACATAAGTCCTGACAAGTTTAAATAAGATGTTTGGGTTTAACTCTAGATTTATGGGGTTAGAACTGGGTTTTGGTTAGGGTTACCATCAAGTCTAGGGTTAGGCATTTAGTTGTGATGGTTAGGTTTAGAGGAAGGGGTTGGGGAATTGTGTCAAATTATGTCAATGAATGTTCTCACAGGTATACTGAGACATGAATGTGTGTGTGTGTGTGTGTGTGTGTGTGTGTGTTGAATATGGCTTTTGGTCACCTGTTTATGTCTCGCTCATCATCATCACTCCTCATCTGCATCCAGCTTCCGCCATCTTGTGAACTCCTTACAGAGACTCCTGTCCTGCTGCCCCCCTCAACCGTCATAACCAGCCTATAACCCCATTCTATTCAGTGAAATCTGTTGCTCGTTTCTCAATACACCTTTAAAACTCTCCTGGCGAGTCTGACTGCATTTCTGGATCCTAATATATAAACACATTACAGGTTAAATTAATTTATTGACTATGTCTCATTTGCTGCCAGAAATTTAATCAGCTCCAGAAATATTAACTTGGAAACTCAGTTAATGCTGCAAACAGAAAATTATAGGAGGATAAACAGGCACTCTGGCTAATTGAAAATAAATCATTACAATATGGTACAAGGTGCCTGTATCTCACTTTATTTGTGTTGTCTCTTTCTGTTTGTCTTTGTCTTTTCAATTTTAATTAATTGAGCTTATTATAAATTGAGGCAGCATTCTTTTAAATCAGTCTTAAAGCAGATTACTATAAGTGTCCTTTCGGCAGATAAGAACTTATTTATTTATTTAGTAAATCCCAAAAAAATGCAAATGCATTTTTTGCAACAGATGTCAAATCATTAGGGAGAACAAGGTGTGAAAGTAGTAAAGAGTAGACAGAAGATTATAACCATTAATCAGCCTCAAATGAATATGGGGTTTGTGAAACTGTTCATAATGCAATATTGAGGTGCTTATATGCAACAGAGCAGACATGACTTCTTTCATTATACACAGGCTGAATAAACTGAAACTTGGAAAGAGACCGAATCAATTTATCTAAGTTGGACAGTTGAAGTTTCATATTCAGCTCATATTTCAGTCTCAGTTGAACTGCATTTTGCAACTGTATATTCTGGCGTTCCAAGTGAAGTCTGATATAATAATTTTACACCTACTGTCACACGACACGACAACACTTGCTCATCCCACAGAGTCATATAATCACATTTCCCAGGTCGTCCAATACTTTTCTCTGGTATCTCATACATATATTAAAGTACCCTTTGGTATTGGTATTTGGAGTGGCACTATTTGATGCAGTGGACTGCTTGTCCTATCGATTCTCATGACAACTATTACAAAGTCCCACTTGAGCAGGTAGTAGTGAAAGTGGAGAGGACCTCCAGCAGAATCAGGCTCAGGGTGGGCGGCCATCTGCCTTGACCGGTTGGGGTGAGTGGAAAGAGGAGAAATAAAAAAACAGCAGCAGATGAAACACTGGGCAGGTCTGTAGGGTTAGTTACTGCACACCTACAGCTCTGAGGCCTGAGGATACCTACAGAAAGGTACAGAGAGAGGAAGACAGAGAGGGCGAAGCACAACTATAGGAGAGAGGACACAAAGTATGAGTGGAAAGGGGAGAGAAGCTCAGTTTATCAAGGGAGGTCCTCCAGCAGAGTAAGTCTATAGCAGTATAACTACCCACGGTATGTAGCATTCATACTGAACTGATTTTAGATTGCAGCTGTCAAATTAGATTTGGAATCAATATAAATATTTATATAATAATGGCATATGATACTGTATGTGTTTGAGGTATTCTACCCAATTAACAGCTGTGTCAGCAGTGATTCAACACTTCTGCTTGATTAGCTCTCTTCATCTTTACTGTTGTGTTGCTAATCAGTAACTGTCATTTGTTGTTTGGCCTATAGAAGTCTTGATGTTGATTTCCACAAACTGGGTAATACACACTGATGTTTGCACTTCCGACTGTGTTCGTCCATTTTTAGTCTTTATCACTCTATCTAAGATGTAATTACACTTGTGAGATTATAATATATTCTAAAGAAGCAGCCAGTTAAGCTCCCCTTTGTTCTCGCAAAGCAAGATGGGAGCTGATGGAAAGTCTGCGCTGAAAGAAAACCTTTATGTTTGAGTCTTTGTGCTGAATTTCATGCTGCCATAGAGCTTCTCAGGTTGTCTCAAAGGGATATGCAAACAAACAAAATTCCTAATTAGGTGCATAATATGCTAATCGATTTAAGTGTTGTAAATCCTGTCTGGGTAGACCTATTCCACGGCAACAATTACACATCCACAGGTAAATGGCAGTACGTAGCAATTCGGAACCTCATCCAATTTTAAAGCAGACATTATATGTGATTTTACGTGCTACATAAAATCAAAGCTTTTGTGTGCACTTCGGTTTAAACAAGGTAGTTGTTCTCAGTAAGTTTTCATCTGAATATAGTGAGCTTATTATCTCAGTCAGCGAGAATGGTTATTGTGGTCAATTCACCACAGGCACTCTATGTGATGGGTTGTTTAAATAGAGGATTTTGAAATGCATCTTCCCCGAGAGGACAAAGACTCAGGGAGAATGCTATTTAATTATCCCACTCAACACATAAGTGCATTTTTTACAAGAACATGCAAATTAGATGTAGATTAACTTAAATTGTTCCTATGGATACCTGACCGGCTGCAGACTTAACAGTGCTATGAATTATTTTTTTACATATTTGGTCACACTTAAATAATTCAGATCATTACACATATTTTACCATTACACGAAGATAACCTGAATAAATACAAAATATGTTTTTTAAATGATGATTTCATGTATTTAAGGGAAAAGGCTATCCTATCCTGCCTGGCTTTATATAAAGTAATTGCCCCCTAAACCTAATAACTGGTTGTGCCTCCCTTGGCGGAAACAACTGCAATCAAGAATTGATAACTGGCAATGATTCTTTCACATCACTCGGGGGGGATTTTGGCCCACTTTTGTTTGCAGAATTGTTTTAATTCAAGGTTTTCAAGCGTGAATACCCAGTTATTTTTGACTCTTTCTCTATTGGTTGAGTAACCAGTCATTGTCAACTAAAAATGGCCAAACAAAAACAGCTTCCCTTAGAAACATTTTAGTGTATACTTGTATTCAGCACGGAGTGTTATATCCAGGCGTCGGCCGGGCACGTGTTCGCATATTTGTATGTTCTCTCTGTGTCTGTATGGGTTCTCTCCGGGTACTCCGGTTTCCTCCCACCATCCAAAGACATGCATGTCAGGTTAACTGGTGATTTTGAATTGTCTGTAGGTGTGAATGTGATCGTGCGTGGTTGTTTCAGGTAACTGGGCTCATCTGTAAAGTTGCTTGAAAAAAAAATAAGTTGGTAGATCAGTTGCAGTGGGCTAAGCTGCACAAACAGTGGACTTTATATGACTGGAACCAAGCCTTGTATAAGACCAAGTTTAAGGTGTTTTGATCCAGGTGAATAACATATAGTACAGATGCAGAGATTATAAGAGATGATGAGATGGCTGCCTAACACTATTAGCCAATTAATTTCATCATTAATATCACGCTTCACTTTGCAGCAAGATAATGACACCAATCGTCCTTCCAGGTTAAAAGAAAGTAGGGGAAGAAAGTAGCTTTGACCAGATCAGAACCCCACGGAGTGTGGGGAAAGCTGGACTGAAGAGTTTGGGAACACTGCCCAACCAGCCCAGCCGAACCTTGGGCAGTGCTGCAGCAGGCCTGGAATGAAATCAGTCCTGAACGTCTGCAAAAACTGAATTTGTTAGACACATATTTCTACACAGGTGGGATACAGCTTAACCAAGCTGTATTAACATCACAGTGCATGCTGCACATTTTTTCCACTATCATATTACTACTTTAATATGACAAATGTGGTTTAACTGTCACATTTTACTTTTGTTTGTCAGAATAAAAGTGCTGCAATAAAGCTCACTTCCAACTTAAAGATACAGGACAGCATGTACATTACTTGTTATATTTTATTAAAAACCTATTCATACACTTATCTTATTGTACAGAGCTGCTGCCAAAACTTCCTCTGAAGTCAGACTCACAAAACAGAGATGCTTGTACTACTACTACTTGTAAAACTGTAAAGGTTTTTGAGGGAGGCTCTCCCTTCTAACCAATCATAGAATTTAAACAATTTCTGCTGGGGATGGAGCAGTGGATCGATTTTGAGTCTTATGGTAGCAAAAACCTGCCTAAATTGTATACTGTAGCCTTAATCTAACTTTTTTTCGTTTGATTGTTTGTTTTCAGGTTAGTTTCTGCACACAGTCCAAAGACTTGATAGTTATCTGAGCTGGAAGCTCTGTGAATGGCAGACAGCTTTGCAAGAACTTGTCTGAAACTGGTTGAGTGAATTGCATAACCTTAATTTAAAACGCAAACAAGAAAACTTTTCAAGTTTATGATCTAGTTTAGATTAAAAGCCTCTCCAAGGAGTAATTTGTTTTCTGACAAATCAAATCCATTAACTGTTAAGCGTAGAGGAGTGTAGCCAATTATAGTACAACTGAGACTGCCCTAATATGAAGCTGCTTGGCTTTTCCACTGTGAAATCAGCAATCTGTTGGTAATGTGTGTTCAGGGCTAATGGGATGCAACTATTACTGCCTTCAGTGGCTCTATTATTATGCTTCCTGTTCGAAAAGCAAAGCTGAATAGGTAACTTAGCAGATGGCACAGTTTAAGTTTACCTTATGTGTTTACCTTATGGTCTTTATGCAAAGACTGAGCAGGCCTTGTTTTACCTATGGATAGTCAACCATCAGAAAGGGGATGTGCAACATGAAGACTGGACTGAAGTATCAGCAGTATTTATAAATGAATAATAATTTCCTTGTAGCTGCAAACAAAGGTTGTAGTGAGATCTCAGACGCTCATTTGTTTCCCTGCGTTTTTTGATTGTCTCAGCTTAACTTTATTTCATTTTGAATGTGTTTGTTTTGAAACCTTAATTAATTTGCTGCAAACTTTCAAACCCCACTGTCAGTTCATTTTAGACAGATCTACACTACATCATGAGCTCAAAATAAAGCAAAGCAAAAACCTTTGCACTCACATATACTCACAGCCAAAAAACTGGTACCAGGGTGATCCTTTACAAAACCTCTGTGACACAGGTGTGGGATATAAAGGATCAATGCCACAGAAGTATACACAATGTGGAATATAAGCTTTGCTGAGAAATAGACTTTACTGACCACTTTTTAACTAAACTGGCAGTTTTTAAGAGACAAAAACTTTTTTCTATTTTGCAGGAAACATTGTGTTCATTCCACCATCCCCTTGTTTTTACGAAAGCAAATTACCTATTGCCTTAAGGCTTCCAATGGTAATAGCAATAGCTGCAATAAGAACATTTTCAGTCAAACCCAATGTGCTTTTTTTAGTGCGAGTACAGCACAACGTTCTTGTTGTCTCTGTTATAACTTTGCAGCAGGATTTATGTTAATTAGAAACTTTAAAACTTTAGGTGTTCTGTAGATCACAATCCTACAGAATCACTGTTTATAGCTGTTGCTTTGTGTATTTTTGTCTCCACTTGGAGCCAACAGAGGCAAGCGCGTTGGGTAACCACTTATTTTACAGGATGTTAACTATGTAGCAATTTGAAGCAATTGCCATACATTAAAAAACTTTCATTGTAGGTGAGCTACGCCACTGATTCACTGCCAACAAGCAACTATTTAACTGGATGCCCTATTTGTCTTAAAAAGAAAAAGTGTCATTGTAAGCTGTAGTGTTTGTGTGATTGGGCCAGTCCCAGTCTGTGTGGCTAACACCTGAGAGGATACAGTGTCCAAGCTGGTGTGAAGGAAGAGAGAGCACACCTAATGAAAGGAAATGGCATCAAATGTGGTGCTCGAGTGGAGGAAGGAAGAATACAAGGACAAAATACTAACACACACCTCTAGGTTAGGCTGCTATAAAATAACTTTTCACTACAGTGTGAGGTAAATAACAACAACAGGCAAGCAATCAGCAAAGGCAAATTAATCCAAATAGGGTGTAGACATGCATGCAAACAAGATGATGGCTTCACAACAAAGCTAATATGGCACAATATTAATGAGATGGCAGAGGACTAATGATCAGGGAGGTATGTATACTGAGTTGGTGATAAAGGGGAATAAGGAGAAGGTGTGCTGGCAGGTGATGATCAGCTAATGGGGAATGGAAGGAAGAGCTGAGGATTTACTACTGAGTGGAGCTCAATGCTCATATTTCAAAGCTTTACAAAATTCATCACTGTGTGCTCAGATCCTGTCTCCTCGCCCACTGAACTTTTTTTTCATACTCACACAAACAGTCTGTTTGACACTGATCTCTGTTGATCTTTCACCAGTGTCACTGCTTGATCTCGGATTGTTTTATGAGCTCACAGGTTATTTTTATCTGAAATATCAGTGTCAAATGTCAGATAATAACAATCAACCATTCATATTTGATGATATTTAACTGGCTGTCTGATCTGCGTTGCACAGCAAAATGTCTAAACTTTCTGTAGTCACAAGTTAATAGTATTTGAATAAGTGTGTTCAGGTTCTTGCTTGTGAGAAAATCTGGAATCAGGTCCCTCTTTTGGTCAATGAATATTGCCTCTTTTGCAGCTTGATATGCTAGTATAACATTGGTGATGATGGGTAGTTTGAATAACTTGAATACTTCCACAATTAACAAAATCACTAGTAGGAACCATGATCCTTCTGTGGTAAAAAAACGTTGGTTCAGATGTACATAAAAATGCTGCTAAAAAAAAAGGATATTGATGGTTTGTCTAAAGATCCTCTATGCAACTATGTGAGTGTATACTGAAGTACAAAAGCTTTTTTAGCTCTGTTTTTCTTGTGTTCTTAAAAGATGTATCATGTGTTCATCCACTGAAGAAAAAAATCAATTAAGGGCAGGGATCATTAGTTTCCAGAATAAAACACTGTACACAAAACATAGTCTATATACACATTAAATATACATAGCCTCTACACACTAACAGCTTTTTTGTAGAATTTACATTCAGAACGACATGTTTCACTTTGCGAGTTGTTCTGACGAAGTGTAGGTCTCTCTTGGGGTAGCCCAGTGTGCTGTGTTCAGCGTGTCTTTGAAGCCGTTGTATGAATGTAGCTCTCCTTCACACACACTCAAACAGCAGTTGGTCTCACCAGTGCTCACTACAGAGCTGATTCATCTCCTTGCTAGATCGGTCACTACTAATCTATCTGTGGCGGGGGAGTTACCCCCAACAGTGAGCCTTGATCATAGACTTCATCTTGTAAGGGGTAGACAAAATCATGCAAATACCTCAAGGAGAATTCTTGAACTCTGAAACACCTTAATCAAAATTACAAACACAGCTGCAGGGGTGAGTTATGTTTGGTTGAATGCTAAGGATCAGATTTGTCAAGGCAGCATGACGTGATAACACAGCTCTAAATCGTTTGGTGTCTTTAGGGTGGTCCATGTTTTTATTTCTTTGTCCACACTGTTCTTATCCATAGTTCTCAAATAAACTACGTAAAAATATTTAGTTTATTATTTTTATATTGTTATTTCAAGACGATAACTGGTATTGGTTTCGCATGTCACCACTATGACCTGGTATTTTTAACATTTAAGCTGCTGTATTTTGTACTTTAAAATTCCAGGCCAACAATTTGTTGTTTAAACATTACCAAAAGTCATTCAAGGTTTGCTTTTCTCTAATTCTGTATCACTTTCAACCCTTCAGCAATCCATGTTTGGACTGGGAGCCAAAAGCACTTGGTATTTCTACAGAAGGTTTCAAGTTATCTGTATTTTGCAGACAGGTTTGCAGTGGCAAGCAAGTCACTGATACAGGTTTTGCGAAGGTATTTCATTGATGTGCTGTGATAGAGGCTTTACTTACCTTCTGCTGGCACTGCAGTTTGCCAGTTAGGTGACCAAGCAAAGCAGTCTGCACTGAACTGTCTATGATAAGTATAATGAAACTGCTGAAGAAATGAGGTGAATTTCATGGGCAATTCTCCACGCAAGTGAGAGAATGTGAGTGAATGAACACATAAGCAAAGTCAGTATACAGTATATTCTGCAGGATGAGTCTAATACACATATATCGTTTGCTACACATTAAATGCACAAAAACGCAGTTTCTGTACTGTATTAGTAGACATTTTGCCATAAAATTGTATTTTCTTTAATACATAAAATGCGTTACATTCAAAGTGCTTGAAAAAGTTTAGACTAATTGACATCAGTTGCCACCAATGCTGGAATGGTTGAAAATGATTTATCATTCTGCAGCTTATGCAGACCTGCGTTACAGCAGTTAACCAAGGTGGCACATGTTGTCACAATTTTACAGAATGGTAGATCCAAGTGCACACCAGCATATGCTGTTCTCCCTTGATACTTCCTTCCTTCATCTTTATCTCCTGGGGGGATTCCTACTAGCCAGGCCTGTTGTCACAGTTTCTAGCCTTATATGGTCATTTCCTGTCATCTCTCTGTCAGGTCTGCCCAATTCATCCTATCAGCCAGATCAGTAACACCTGTCTCAGTCTCTGTAAAAGCAGCCTCAACACTCTGCTAGTCTGCTACCCCGTTTCAGTGAGCAACTTTCCTGCCTTTTTATTTTTTTATTCCTCTCTCTGTCCTTGGATCTGATCACCAGATTATAAACCTGAACCAGCCCGCTGCCTCTGACCCCCATCTAGCTCTGTGAGTTTATTGATTACTCTGAATAATATTCTGAATAGTATTCATATTGTAATATTATTCACACTAGATTGTATTTCAGTTTTGAACTTTGGATTTTGGATCTATGACCTGTGTTCTAGATATCTCTCTATCTTCTTGTTAACAGCCTTAAAACGTGAAGACATGAGGGAAAACGTCTGAGACTTTTACCTAAAGTGTCATAATATTAAAACATTTATTTATTTGGTTTTGCTGCTGTGACACTGTGTATTCAGGTGTTTGTTTAAAGATTTAATAAAAATGTTAAACAGTAACTAGTTATTTTGCAATGAAGAATATAATGCATAAAAATAAGGCTTTTATGAAAAGACTGAATAACAATTTGCTTACCAAGACACAAACCATTCATAAATGCTAAATTAGGCTAAAATGGAAGGCACAGAGTGATACCAAATGAAGAGCTGTGTGGGAGCAATAAGAGCTAGGGAGCCCAAAAGATCCAAATCTTTTAAAAGAGAAGGACATCCCACCTCTGTGTCCAGGTCTCCATGGACTTACCTGTACCCACTGGACCTACAGTAAATGGAGACAAACAGTAAAACATTGAGACCACTTGTTTGTAATTCACTCTCGAATACAAGATGGCATGCAAGCTTGCAAACCTTACCCTGAGTAGTGTGTTGTACTGAATTTATGATGAAAAACTGCAGTGTAGACATACTGTGGGATCAAGTTAGGTAATACTATTTACGTTAAGTATCACTAAATTTCCAGTATCTGAATAATGCATCGGAACAAGTTACCTCAAAGTATGTTTTGAAGGAGGAAGGGGAAAAACAATGAAAGGAAGGAGGAAGTTAATTTCAGGGAAAACATATTGCTGGACTTGATCGAGTCCTAAATTCAACTTTATTTATATAGCGCCAAATCAGTTCTGGGTTCGCATCCCAGCCATGCCAGACCGATACATGACCTCATCAACTGCATATCAACACACAGTCAGGGGTGGATAACCAGTAGTTTTCATTTGTTCACTCATGTGAGGCTTAGGTTTGATTACAATGCCATTTAAAGTGATAACTGTAACTATTTGCATATATGTAAATCCTACTGTAAAAAACTATCATGTTATCAAATCTGGCCCTCATAAAAAAAAAAAAAAAAAAGTTTGGACACTCCTATCTTAAGTGAAAGAAAAGGTGATGTTAGTTATTTTAGTTATGTTATTTTAACAACAATTTAGATCACGTTCAGCAGCAGCTGTCCATCTTCTTGTATTTTGACAGAATAGCAGTGCCGTATAATGTTGCTCTTATAACCAGTTATTAAACTACTAGTGAATAAACTAATGATTGCAGCACACCATTATGTCATCTTCTGTCTTCAGCTGCATAGAGAAATATCAATGGTAGGTAGAAATAACTAACTATATTTTAAAAGTATTATTATAGTATTATTTGCTAGTATGTTTTAATGAACACAACCACAACATGTAGGTTGTTTAAAAAAAACTTGAATCATGGACTCATTTAGACTGACCTACAACCCTGGGGGCTAAGCCTCCCGTGTCTTTCAATCCTGGTGACTTCCCTGCACAGAAGTATGCATATTGCACAGGAATGTAAATATAAATATACAAAATATGCATGTATTAGTATTGCACTGAGGGGAAGGGTGAGGCACACTGATATTAGTTAATGCAAGCACGGCTTTTAGTATCCTAGACATTACTCTGGGGCTGCCAGACTAACACCTTAGTCTTTGTGTGATCTTTATTGACCCTAGGGAGGCTAATATACTGGTTAACTATCCAAACTCTCATTCTGTAACTCTACAAAGCCGAATCAGTATCAACAACTTTACTTTAGGTTTTCAGAAATTCCCTTTGTTTGAGACAAAAGTCTTTGAGGGTGGTTACTTTTCCCTTAAAACACAAATATTAAAGATTAGGTATTTTGTAATGAAAAATAAATAGGTGGCATTGTTTGTCTCATTTGTTTTAATGTTGTTTAATTGGCATCACTGTATTTTGGTGCATTGAATAGGCCTGTTGCAATTGTATAAATAGAATATTCAGTTTGAGGAAAAACCCTGGGTCTGAGCTTTCAGATCCCTTTGCATTTGATATCAGCCTGTGCTGAGAAAGAAAAATTGCCCTCTGTCGAACGCTGTGCCCCAAGCCCATGGCCAAATGACTGATCATGACAAGATAGCATCCAAGTGCAATGGAAATAGCAGTGAATAATGGGGGCAGCAACTTGGTTTTCAACTCTCCTGACAAGCTGAACTTACTTAGATATAGTATAACCTCAGCCGGGGGCAACTTGGTGAAAAGACGTTTTTGTTTTTCTGCTTAATTGTGAACACACAAGGATCACCACCACAGAAAGGAAAACTTTGTTTTCATCAACCACTGTTGTAACCGTTTGCCTGGGCATTTATTATACCAGTGTCTCACACGTTTACTCTGAACAAGATAAATTCCCAAATCGTCATTGTAATTTAATCCACAATTTCTGCGATTAAATAGCTGTCAGTTTTATCATATCTTATCTTATCACTGTTAAAGTAAAAAGACATTGCTATTCAATTTACTGCTTAATTGCAACTGTACCACACACTACACTAGTATCAGCGTGTAGTGTGTGTCAAGGAAGAGACTGTCACTTGGAAGTAATCCAGTCATCTGCCCCCTACGTGGCTAAACCAAAATATGGCATAATTTGGCCAGTTCTTTCTTGTCTGTTGATTAAACTGTCTCCAACTGTGATATCTGTGGAAAGGCTGTCCACAACCCATTTGTTCAATTGTACAGTATTTCAGTTAATCAGGAGGAAGTAGGAGGGAGAAGCCATAATGACCAAAACAAATTTCACTCATGGGCACCTTTCAGGCTACGTACAGTGTCCTTGTTGGAACAATGCAGTTGCCTATCACCCCTATGACCATTTGTATTTATTGTTATTTTTTGCAGTCACAAACATGCAAAAAACTTTCTTAAAATCCATGTTTAAAATTCCACAGAAAGGTTTCCTCTTTCCTAGACTACCGAACATGAAAATGTCCAATATTGTCAGTATCAGCGGCTATTGTTCTGGTATGACTTGGACTGGAACCAAAATGATCACTGTTCCACACTCTACACTTTTTTTGGTTGCCTTTGCTCCTCTAGATCATTAAAGTGATTCTCAGTTCGTTCTCAGTTCATTTCCTACAGCTCAGCTTGTTTCCTTCCTTCTTAAAAAATGGTTGACTTCCCACATGTACTTTTAGATCAATCTCAACACACCTCACATCTTTAAAATAAGATGCAAGTGGTTGGCAGGAAAAGTTGGCTTATGACCATATTAATGACCAAGCTCTTTATTTATCACAGGTATTGCTGTGATACATAACAGCGTGCCCATAATGATCTTTTTCTGTTCTTCTGACTGCATTATTTGTATTTAATGTAATAGGTTTGATCTGAGGATTGTCAGAACTGGTCTGCAGAATACACTCAGGGAAGGGAGGAGGAAAGATAGAAGTAGAGACCCTCAGGATACCCTCAGGATAGAAAGTGAAGTAGTACAGTTAAACCAAAGAAGAATCTGAATTTGATCAGTTTGATTTTCGCAGATATTGAGTCTTTAATATATGCCTGCATTGGCTATGAGATCAACCTTTAGAATCAGCTTGGGACATCTAAGAAAAAAAAAAGTATGTGTTGATTTGAAGGTCACACCAGGTACTTGTTGAAAGATTTAAACCAAGTTTCTGAAAAGTCTGTATGTTACAGAATCTTTTAAAACATCCCATAAAGAATATATTTCCTAAGAACAGTAAGGATGTTGGTTTGATAGTCACTAGAGATCTTTATTTCATATTGTTTATCCACCGTCTCTGCATGCCTTAGGAGATTGCTTAGTGTTGCACCCAGAGAGGAATAAATTTCTATTTCTATTGTGTGGTTTCCACTAAAGCTCTGTTTGAGTCAGTGACCTTAGAAGCAGATGTCTTCTTGTCATTTAACATTTATTCCCTCCCTTTTTCTGACCTAGTTTCACTTTAAAAATGAAATGAGAAGATGTTAAAGTTTTATCACACTCCTTTTGGATTCATATTCTGCATTAGTCTTTTATCTCTGCTACCTGTCCAGTCTCCTACATTTTTTATTTTTTTTCCCCAACAGGAATAGCAACACTAGTTTTCCCACATGTATGCACACATACATCAACCTCGATAAAGTCGATAAATTCCAGTTCTTCCCTAAGATTAGAAGCTGAGGTGGTTACAGTGGAGACACTTGCAGATTAAAGTTAAAAAGCAGAACATCTCACAACAGCTATAACATACCCTGTGTTTTAATTTTTGTATTATTATTGTTGCATAACAAGCTAATAAAAGTCAGAGATCGGGGAAAAGATGAAAAATGCACGTCCCTGTTTCTCAGAAATCTATGACTTTCTTTGTAAGTCTTTCTATCATTCTTTTTCATTTTCCTTCTTTAGATAATAAAGTGGAACAAAATTCATAAAAGAAGTGAGAAATCGATATGTCTGCATGAAACAAGGTTACACGAGGCTGTTCTGCGCACTAATTCCTGGCCAGAGCCTCTGCAACCCTTTAATTAGTGTATTCGTTTCTAAATGCAGACAGAAGATTTAAGAGTGTTCTTTGCTTGCTTCTCTGACCTACATGGAATAAATTAGACTGGGATTAATTCTCAGCACAACACTCAGGAAATGATTGGTGAAAAATGATTTGTCCCACAGGACACTGTAGAAGCCCATATATAAATGAACACTCCTAGGATAAAAAGCTGTTCAGAAAGACTCCAAATTGTTGTAATCTTCAGGTCTGATAATGATTTTATTTATTGATTACTATGACTAAGTCATATTTAATTTCTTATAATTAGTTTTGCTTTAAACATATCTGGATAAAAGGTGTGACAGTCTCCACGAGATTACTTTTGCGTGTGTGCAATGAGCAGCATACCAGCAAATGCAATGAATGGGACCACTGTCACTATTGTACTGAAACAGATTTTATGAAAAAAAACCAAACAGGATTCCTGTAAAGGTATTGCATGCGTGTTTAAGTGATAAAGCTCATGTGCGTTCAGTGCATGCAGCCTGTATGAAGCATTTTGTCTTTTCCTTACCTAAACACTTAAAATAGTGAAGGTTTTATTTATATATTTATTTTTATTAATCTTTCCATTACCATAGTCTCAACAGAGAAAGTTGCGTAATTCAAATGCGTGTAGTATATTTCCCAAATGTATCATCTGTAACATATAAAAAAGTCTGTATACATGCTGGGGCGTTTTTCCTTTGTGGATACACCAGTGGAAATAAGCTTTTCAGCTTTCTTATTAGCAGTACATAAGGACCAAGGCTTGGTTGTATATTTATATTTTGATAAATGGGATGAAAAATGAAATCTTATACCAATGTGTTTTGGCACAGAGCCTTCATCGGGGTAAGGTTCCTATGCACAGTATACTCTGTAAAAGGGTTAAGTGTGATTATCCAATGGGGGCTAAATACATACATGACCAGCGTCCAAAAGACTATTATGAGATGTCAAAGTACGAGTATATACCAAAGTAAAGCTGAATAAAACAATCTAAAGGTTGTATTATGTCAACAAAAGAGAGACTGGAAAATATAAATCAGAAATCTATTCACAATTTAAGTTCATACACTATAAGCATTAGCAAGTGAGTTTAAAAGATAGAAAAAGATCAGTGAAATGTTGGTGCGGTGTAGTGCTCAGCACTGACGTCTCACAGCAAAAGGGTCCTATAGGTTCAAGTGCATGGCTCAGCCGTGTGCCTTTCTGTGTGGAGTCTGCATGATCTCTCTGTCTTTGTGGCTTTTGTCTGGGTACTACAGCTCCTCCCATCATCCAAAGACATGCATGTTAGGTTAATTAGTGACTCTACATAAATATAACCCTAACTATTTTTTTTTAATGAATATAGTTTAGAAAATGGATTTGTGAATTTTCCTGAATTATCGAGTACCTTGTTGACTGGAAAAGTAGGGACAGCACTTTTTTTTTCTTTTTTTCTCACTGTGGGCATCTTTAGTCCGGACACACATCCAGTAACTTTTAATATATAACATGTTTCATCTCTGAGTATAGATGTGAGGACACACAGTTTATATTTCATCTTGGGCTTATGAGTAGCCTGATTCAGAACAATCTCACTATGGGTCCTATTACAGTTACTCTGAAGCTCATAAAGTGTGTTATTCAAAATGCCTAACAAATCTTAGGAAATTGTCACAGCAAGTACTCAGCAAGATTATCTTCATGTAACTGATTTTCTAAGATAAATATGTGTTCTGGAAAGTCAACAGCAATTGGTTTGATGATCCTGGATCAGGGATAGGTAAGAGTGCAATGCTGAAATGAAACACTTTGGCCATCTTATTCAGTTTATCTACTGTGAAACATGCTGGATTGCCATATAGTAGACCAGTCCCTCGATACTCATGTCTCACTGTGAAACAACAAAGTGTCTTTTTAATGCCAGTCAAAACAGAGAAGATAAATGCTGGTTGGTCAACTATACCAAACACTCGAGCATAATCTGATATTCCTGCAGAGCAACTCAAAGAGGACATCAACAGGATCAGTGCAGCTGAGAGAAATGGATGGAGAGGATCAAGTGCAGCCTCTTTTCTCTGATCTTAGTGAAGAATGTCCCCTCCATCCAGTTCCAGCGCAGCTATCAGCCTTGTGAAGGTCACTACATGAATGTGTATCGAAAGGATTAGGAAGAAAAGAATGCCCGTTGAGGTTGTCAAACCAATCTACCAAGCTAGAGGAGGTGTAATAATCGACAATATGCTTGTGCACGCTAAATTATAAGAATCTCTCTGTGTCTGCGTGCGTCAGATCTGTGTGACTGAGTTTCCCTTTAGGTGTGTGTAAATACTTCTGTGATCCATGTGGCCTCTTCCCACTGTACTGTTGGTGTGTGGTGCCTTGTTTCCTAGTATTTCCTGTGGTGTGATGCGAGCAGCGCGGTTTGTTTCTGTTTAATTGACTGGGCTCCGTGTCTTCTGTGCTCTGTTACAGACAGCAAGGCCTAGTCCTTTGGGAAGAATGTCATCCCTGCACAGGCAGCTCTACACCAAGGGCTCAAGGCTTTGGCAGCTTGCTTTAACATCTTGACACAACTCACCCAGCTAATGAACAGTATTAGAGACCCATGGGCCAACACATACAAACTCCTGGGCAAACACACCCAATAAATGTTTTTCACAACTCACACAACTTCAGGATGCTCCTGAAGATGTTTATGATTCACATTTTTCTCTGATTCTTTTTATCTGTTCTTTACAATCTTCTTCTTGTCTTTAACTCTGTGTTATAACTTATAACTGTTATAACTTTTCTGTGTTTAATATTGCATGAAAGAACTGGGGCAACATCGATTCTCTGATAACTAAATGCTATTGTATGTAAGGGGCGTTCTACTGGATTCATCTAGCAAGAAAAGACTGCATCAGAGTCCTTTTCATCTCGATCTAATCGTCTCTGATTTAAGATCTGAATTAGTGAACACTTTTCCTTATATGTGCTTTTCCTTTTCTGTTTCCGGCCATGTTTTCCCTCATTCCGCTATTCGACTTCCACCCAGCTCAGTTTGACCATTAGAAAACAATATACATGGATTGGTCAAGTTTTATCACCTCAGGCAGGCATGGCCATAAATCTCTCTCATATAGAACATTTCATGTTGAGCTGACCCACATTCTTTGTTCTTGATTTGCCATTTCATTTAGTTGGAAGTAGTTAAAGATGGGATTTTTTTTCTTGCTTTATAGTTTTAACAAAATTCTTATTTCATTAATGGGACATTGCCTAAGCAGGTGATGCTGCTTTTTTAAAAATATTTTCTCTGTAACACAACTTGTAAATGATAGATGTCACCATTAATACAAAGCAAGTACTAAATATCACCACATACTGATGCTGCTGACAACCATGCCCAGCTCTTTTCCTGTAGTAGTTTGGGAC
The DNA here is from genome assembly GCA_034779795.1 of Ctenopoma multispine. Lineage (NCBI taxonomy): Eukaryota > Metazoa > Chordata > Actinopteri > Anabantiformes > Anabantidae > Ctenopoma > Ctenopoma multispine. The sequence goes on along the minus strand of JAUYWH010000014.1, from coordinate 13,596,906 downwards.
AAATGTTATAAAACTATGATACATTAATGTTGCTGTAGGGCTACATAGCAGCCTGACAAATCATTTTGTCAGCATGGAACATTTTTACACATACGCACACTGGATTCAAATGCATACATACACACACATCAGACATTTTTTTAGATATATCAATCAACCTGGTGCCATAATACCTAAATGCATAACCAGACTGTAGAAAAACATCATCTAAAAAGTGTCATCTCAAATTCAATTGTCTGATAAAGTTAATGCTACAATATGCAGATTTTGAGCTACAGTCCTCTCCCCCTAACGCTCCCTCTCCCTGCCCTGCTATGCTCTGCCTGCTGCTTCAGGTATTAGCCTTAGGAATAATAAACAAGAATGCTGCAAAAACAGTCAGTCAGAAATATTTGACCTGTTCTGACTGGTTAGAAGGGAGAGCCTTGCCCCCTTCATTTTAATAGCCCTTTAATTCTAATGTAGTTGGCAGCAATGGGGGGTATTACAGTTCTGAAAGCCTGCATCTGCACGAATGTGACACACAAAGAATGCAGCCCATGATGAAATACAACACATAAACTGCTTCAGCTCATTTTCTTGATAACAAATCGTAAGTGTTCAAAAGATGACTGCCATTACGCCACCATGTTTGATTAAAGGGTCAGTGGATAATTCTTAGATACAAGTAATTTAGCTGCTGCATACTATAATAAAGAAGCCTGTCAAACCCAACTAATTAAAGAAGTATTAAAATGTAGATGACACTGCTTGGCAGGACATCACAGATTTGAATCTTTAGGGATCTTTATGCTATTGGCAGTGATTATGTGGGTGAAAAAGATAAGAGTATGCTTAATATCTTAATAGAAAAATTATTGTTTTTGTATATTTATGTTCATGACCCTGTGTCAGCGCAGTTTAGCTGCTCTTTTCATATAAAATAAATGTGTAGAAGTGGCAATGGTAGTAGTAGATTCAGCTTACATACATAATGTTCAGAGCTACCTTGGAACTCCAGCGTGACTTAACTCTCAAACTTAGATATGACTGAAATTAAGTTTTAGCATCCTGCTGCAGAACACATGAGCCACAGGTATTTAGATTCCTAAAGTAGCACGTTGTTATGTAACTACTAACTTACTAATATTTAAATAACAAAATGAACACAGGTCTTGTCCTTGGCTTATTGTTTTGTTCAATTGTAATTGTTGTTAAAAAATAAATGTAACATTATTTTGTCTAGTGATTAACTGTGGTTGAACTTTAAGAGCATGCTGTGTAAAATTGACTGAGGTTTCAGCGCACTACTGAGATGTTGCATAACATGAGTAATTAATGACAAGTACTCGGTCTTCAAAAATACAATTAACACATGTTTGAAAGAAAATTGTTCAAATGCTATGTCATTATTAAAAAAGCAGTCAGAGATCTGGAAGGCTTACAGTTCACTTTTGATTTGGACGTACTTCAACTTCAAACTTCAGCTTGCATGACTCGAGCTTGCCCCAAAAGACTTAGAAGTTTATATCTTAAAATTGAAGCACGTGAATTACATTAACTAACATTAATTTCTTTGCTCAATTTAGACCATTTAAGTAGATTCCATGTTTTGGGTTTCAGTGCACAAATGATTACATTACGGCCAAAAACAGTGCTATGTGTGCAGCAGAATTAGGAGTCCAGGGAACAGCAGCCAGGGGTTTGTCAGGGACACAGGCACATGGCCCTGCTGAATAAGGTGACCCGAGGCAGATTATTTGCAGACAATGAGAGCTGCAGCTTTGCCTATTTGTTTTTTTTTCTATTTATCATGACCAACTCTTTGCTGCTATGCACCCTTATCATTCTACACCCTTCATATCACTGCCCGACACCCATTCTGGATGATAATCTATTCCAACCCACTCTATTGCTTTCTGGAACACAATCATTTATCCTTCTACGAGTAGTGGTGCATCTTTTTAACTCTTTGTCACAGGGTCTCTTGTCATATAGTTTTACTTCTCTGGACTCTTCTTTTTCCCTTAATAATTTTGTTCTTCTTTTTATAGATTTTTGTATTTTGTCCTTCCCTCCATCTCCCGTGTCCTCATTAAGACTTGCAAACTTCTCTATCTTGACAGAGCAGGTTTCAGACACAGGCTACTCCTTTGCTGGTTTTGGGACAAACTTTCAAGTTGTCACTCTTAATTTCAAACCTGACTCTCACTGCCTATTGCTTCATTATCTCCCCCTCAGCCCAAACACCACATTGAACAAAAAAGGCAGCATCATCCTCTTATCTATCCTGCTGCCCTGAATTTTTCCTGGACACTTAATCTTGTGCTGTTTTACCTTGTTTTACTTCTATACTCTCTACTTCTCTCTCTACCTGTCTTCTATGTCTGTTCTGTTTCTTCACATTCTAATTTGTCACATCTTTCTTTTCTAGTCTCATCTCTCTTTCCTCTCTCCTTCTCTGTCTCTCTCTGTCTATTGCTCTATTCTATGTTGGCGATGAGTCCTTGCAGAAAACCAAAGTGAAGGTGATGAGGATAGAAGATGGAGAGCAAGGATAAATAAGAAGAATTAGGCCAGCTGGGGACAGGGAAAGTTTTAGTCTTATAGCGAAAATGAATCTTCATTAGATAACAAAAAAATTCTCAAGACTATTTGACCTGAACCACAGCAGTTTAATGGCTTAACAAAATATGTGACTGCCCCAACATGTGACTGTGTGTACACACACACACACACACACAATATGTATACTGTATTTCAGTCTGGACCAAACTGGCAACTAACTGACTAGTATGTCAGCATGGCTACAAATCTAACTTTAATAGTTGGACTGTGGTGACATACAAACTGGCCTTGAACATAATCTGATGTTCAGGTGTTTATCTACCAGACACTTTCTGCCTTGTTAAATACATTGCACAATACAGTACTTCCTATCATGGAACCCAGAGGATTCACTGACATCAGTGGAATTCTTGATTATACTATGGTGTACTGTCTTACACATTCAATTTCTAAAGGGGTTCTTTTCTATTTGATATACATATATACTGCGCTGTAGAAATGTCCAAATGTTAATATGCTGTGAAGTTGAGCTAGCACACTTTTCCCTTGTTTGAAGCTGTGTTTTCTGCAGAGAACTGTTACTGTTATACAAGTTCACTCAGATGTGATTCTGTGAGATGTGTTTATGAAGGAAAATGTACTACTTCATATTTCTTTCACCTCTGGATGAGGTCTTCTATTTTTGAATGCCCTCTCTATCAGAACAGGCTTCTTTTGATTTGTGTTTTTAATTAAATCATTTAAGGATCAAAAAGGGCCATTGAACTCAAGGGACCACAAGTTATGTTAAAAACCTACAATGTTCAAATATCAAATCATATACATTCCAGCGGAACCAGGCTCCGGGTGGGCGGCCATCTTGTTTGACAGCCTAGTAATTGTAGACTGGAGTGCTGTCACTGACCTTGTCTCAAAGTTTGGTGATATGACAGGTGACCTGCCGTTTACCGGTTCTCTTGGATACACAAGCAATTATACTAAACTAAGAAATTAGTTATATAGGTCTTTTTTGTAATATTAATACAAAACCATTAAGCCCTCAAGGTAAAGCAAATGAAGCTTTCAGATCTATCCCATTTTTCAAAAGGCTATATACTGTATATTAACTGTACAGTCCCGAATTAGAATAATGTTATGTTACTAATATTAAATGTTTAACTTGTCTAATAAACCAAAAAAAAAAAAAAAAACATGATTGAACTCGTTTACTTGTAGATGGCTGCACAAGGCTAATGCATTATCACGTGTATCCAGAAGGTTGCTAAACTAATTTGAGCAGACCACGCTACATTAAGGTCACTTAGGGGTAAACTGTTAAAACTAAGTGTGAAGCCCAAAGGATGTATTGTGTTTGATAACCTGCACAATTTATTCTTTTTCTTTTTCATTAGCAAAAGCTGAGTACGTTTATTTCTCTCTGCAGGAAGAAGAAAGTAATATAGTTGTGATACAGTCCTAGGGGCTTTTGCCATAGCTTGATTTGTTTTACAGTAATTGCAATGATACCATTTTTGTGTCTGCATTTTTTATATCAGTGTTTTACTACATTTTTATGTCTTTGTGAATCTTAAAAGATCAAGTAAAATCAGAAAAACTAATCAATAAATACACATTAACAATATGTATATTAACATTAATATTAACATACTTTATCGATCCATTTGGGGAAATTGTTGTTGGACAGTCGAAATTACAGGGTTTTGGTGTCTTGTCGGGACACGTCGACATGTAGCCAGCAAAAACAGGGAGTTAAACCACTCACACATGGGGTTCGTAGACGACTACTGCCATCCTCCAGAAATGAGTAACACTTGACAAATTTGCATGTCTATATACAATTGCTGATCTCAAAGGAAAATTCTAAGCTTCTGCCTCCTCTTGTTGGTGAATGGGTGACAAATTCTGAGTAATAACTGGGATAATATTGCATAACATACAGGATTATATTATGAATACTAAATGTATTCATGTTTTGTCATATTTTAATAATGTGTGCAGTAAAACAGGAAGTAGCTCAATCTACACCTATCCTTGAAAATACAAAAAACATTGAAAGCTTGGCCTGCTTCTGAAAATATGGGCCAGAAAAACAGCCTTATAATCCACAACTGTGGACCAGGCTAAATGTGCTTGAATTACTAAAATACTTTTGCATACTTGAAGGTTTTAAAGAATGTTGATAATTCCTGCTACAGCAAAACCTTGAATTATATTCAGTGAAAATGTCTTAACATGCCTATCCATCATCTTTGCAATAGAAATATGCTTACTGTAAATCATAGGGTCCTGGACTGTTTATTAATGATGTTTCAGTTGCCAGACTGTGTGAATCTTTCTCTTTTTTAGTTTTTGGAAATATATCACAAATATACATGTAATATACAAAAATCTGTTTTCTTGACTGATATAGTGTTCAACTGTTAAACTAAATGTTTTGTTCTTTATATTTCTTAAGTAATTTACAAGTTTCCATGTTTGTCTTCATGGCCTTGTGCAACAGCAAAGGACAGTTCAGCATTGAAGAAATGAACTGAATCTTTTTCAGGGACTTTTTTCCACAAATAATCTATTATTACATACTCGAGTTGATCCACTTAAATAATTAAAGAAATAAATAAATATATAAACATACAACAGGAAAGACTATGTAGTTTATGATCTGCATATGTCATCAGAGTTTTACAATGAGAAAGAGCAGTTGTTTATGGAACTGTGAGTAATCTGTCATATCTAAAGTCTTGTCAAAACAGATGCGGAAGACTTTGTTTAACTATTTCTATGTAACTAGCATTTTTGTAAAGAATGTAATCAGTGGGTGGATTATGTTTTAAAGGAGTGTATTTTTTAAATGAGACTCAACTTTTTTTATTAAAACACAATTACAAGGAAGTGTTTGGGGTGGCTGGAGGGCAAATAAAGCGCACGACTATCGCACCAAAAATCCAAGGTCAACTCTAGATTCCCATGTGTGGTTAAGTTTAGGTAACAAAAGCACTTTGTTTGGGGTTAGGGAAAGAATATGGTTTTGTTTCAAGGTTGATAAACATGTTTCTGAGGTCTCCAATAAGTTTTTTGTCTAACCTTAACCAAGTGCAAGGCTCCAAAACTAGATGTTGTACTGGAAGGTGGGATTTTATGGTGGAAAAGAAATGTGTTGTATGATAACATTTTATTTATATTACAGTATTATATTACAGTATCAATAACTACCAACATATCCCTGATTGTATTAGCAGAACATTTCATCTGGTTGCAATTATGTTTGAGACAAAAATCTATTTGCAATTGCAGGATAGTCGTATAGAAATGTATTTTTTAGGACACACTGTTTCTCACACGAGGATACTGTGGGATCACATTAGGAGTATTAAATACATGATGAATTGAAACTTTGGTTTGTGACTCTTGGTAATTATTAGCTCAGAGACATATAATGGGGCATACAATGTTCTTTTAGCAGATCATTTATCCTAGGGGATCGTTTGTCAGACCTAATTGTTTTACAGAGAGCAGTAATATCAAATGAGGAGAGGAAGACGTGATTAAAATCACTTAGTAGTCCAGCAGTACTGCCTTACAGAGATTACCTCACATACAGTACATCTATCTGAGTTAGCACGTTAAACTGGGAGTTTTCAGTGTTTCCATACTGGGTTGACAGTGTTCGCACAACATGTATTTTTGTTGTTTCCCTTATATGATCTTGCTTTGTCATTTAAGAAAATGTAATGTATATGGGGAGTGAGCTGTCTCTGTCTTTGATGACAGTGACAGTATAGAGTAGTGTTGTCCCTACACCACTAAGTGGATTGTGGTCTGTTCTGCTTTTGTGGAGTGCTATGTGGGGAAAATGATATAAAGTCAATTTTATCCATTTCTAGAAGCTAGAAATCACAGCTAGAAGGACCCGGGTTCGATTCCCGGGGTCGGTAGGGTGCCTTTCTGTGTGGAGTTTGCATGTTCTCCCTGTGTCTGCGTGGGATTCCTCCGGGTACTCCGGTTTCCTCCCACCGTCCAAAGACATGCATGTCAGGTTAATTGAGCGATCTGAAATTGTCCGTAGGTGTGTATGTGAGTGTGCATGGTTGTTTGTCTGTTCGTCTGTATGTCGGCCCTCCGATGGACTGGCGATCTGTCCGGGCTGTACCCCGCCTCTCGCCTGAAGACAGCTGGGATAAGCTCCAGCACCCCCCGTGACCCGATCTCGATAAAGCGGTAGATAATGGATGGATGGATGGATGATATAGTATAAGTATACTGTATATACTATATACACTATGTAGCCCTTTTCTACCTTTTCTGCAAAACTTGTTGCAACACAACAGTTTTGAGTAATACCCTATTTTTACATAATTTTATTTGTACTTCTAAAAACCTTTCAAAACTGCATTGTTTAGTTAAAAAAACTCAGCTTTTGTTTAATTTGTTGCTTTGTTTTCGAAAGTTAACAAGGACGATGGCTTGCTGACAAGTGCAAAGTGTTTGTCCAATGACAATACTCTGTCATTTGTGACATGAATGTCTTGATTTCTTTCAGTGCTTGTTACCAGAAAAAGTAAGCTTTTTAGTAAGCACAAACAATCAAACAAACAAGCAAATAAAAGAGAGAGGGAGAGAACAAAATGGGTAAACTCTTGTTTAGTGACGATATGTTTTATCAGTACTTCATAATGGTAATGCTATGTTTGCGCAATATTCCTACCTACCTCCCTCCATAAGAGAAGCTACTGTGTATCTCAAATTGCTAAAGTCTAATTTAAGAAGCCATGTGAGAAAAGAAGGACTCAGTAGATTAGCTGCAATATCAATAGAGAACAACAAACCCAAGAACTTAGACTTCAGCAGTATTAATGACTTTGCTGAGTGCGGGACCTCGTAGGATGTAATTATATTGGTTAATTCAGGTTTCTTGATATTATAGGATCAGAGATTTAAATTATTATTTAATAATTATTAAATTATTGCAATATAGCTAATTGTAATTTGTCAGATGGTATAAATGTGTAGCTCCCTATAATCTGTGTGATAACATTTGGTTGCTGTGGTGATGCATGATGAATTATATATTCATACATACATACATAAACATTTGTGACTTTAACTAGGTGCAGTCATCATGCATATTGTTTGGGCCTACAATGAGCTGCTGTGTATTTTGTGATGGCTGTTTGTTCAATAGTTATTACCATAATGTTACTATGTAAGATAACTGTGTGTATTTGTTAGTGTAGGAAGGCTAAAGCTATTTTTGTTGTTTAATAGTTTGAGAAATTAGGCTAACTTGGTGTAAGTCTTTTGATAAATTCAGCAACTCATCCGTTGAACATGGTGCTGATCAGACACTGGTTTGCAGGAAGGGAATTGGCAGGGTGAACTTCTCAATAGCAAAGCACTTGTCTGGAGTGATTGTGTGTTTGTGTGTGTGTGTGTGCTTGTGTGTTTGTACTCAGGGCCAGCACCATTACACTCATGTTACTACTGTAACAATAAGTATCCTTCTACAACAGAACAGCAATAGATGTTGTTCCAACCAACAGAAAAAGGAAATTAAATCATGAATACATTCTAGAAATAACTTTATTTAGAAATAACTTTCTATCTTTGAAAAAAAAAAACTTGCTAATGCTAATGCATCGATTAGTTTTCAATTAGTTTTGAATTAAACTTTTGAATGTATTTCATAGACTGGAATATTTTTACATATGTTATATTTGCCTTTTTTCTCCTTTGCCTTTTGATTAGGCACCTCTTTTAGATTCTTAATTATGTCATAAGCTAGCTTGTAACAAGTGATTGTAATACACTGATTTCTCTATAGCTTTCGTTTAAAGATATATAGGACTTTAAATATTCTCTTATCATTAGTTTGGCAGCTTTTTGAGCTTGAGTGGTAGAATCCCCTATTGTATCTGATTTCTGAGCCAGCAGAAACTGTTGGAATTCAGATGTTTTATGAATTTCTAATAAGAATTTAATGACTCAAGTTTAAACTCTGGGAATATGCACAAATTGAAGCTCTTTAACAGCTTAATTTTAATTCTGTTCCATCTGTGGCTTATCTCACTTGCTGTACCCACATTCTCCTCTCACATTCATTTCCTCTTGGAAATTCAAGCCAATTTGTCATTATCAGTTGGCCTTAATTATGCCTACATTACGGTGCCATGCTGATGATCCTTTGAGTAAATTCTACAGATGGAATCATTTAAGTACCAGGTTTTAAAACACTTACAGTATATGAAGAAGCCAGAAATTAAGAAGACTGAAGGGGTAGGCTGACGGGGTTTTTTTTTGTCTTCTGCTCAGTCCTCCTCCAGATTTCCTGTGACTGCTCTTAATGAAATATTTTCTGGCTTTGCTCTCTCTCTCTGCCTTTGCTCTGTCTTGCTTCCACTTTCCTCTTTTCATTGATCATCCTCTCTGCCTGTCTGCCTGTCATGTCTTCTCTCCCCATATTACAAAAGGTTAAATGAGCAGCATGCCATTTTCTCACTGTGCTGGACAAACTTGAAAAGATATTAATATGAGCTCAGGTCTAGATCTTTCTATCTCTCTATCTCTCTATCTCTCCATCTCTCTATCTATCTAGTCGGTTATTGATCCATTTGTTCCTGTTATGTTGCTTTGTGGGTTTTTCAGCTATTCAGACACTTTCTCATTCATTAAATTATAATATATAAAAAACTGACAAATGTACTGATAAAGCAGAAATTATTGAAATCCTCTGACTGGTTAGAGAGGTGTGCCTAGCTGAAAAAACTTTCAACTTTCAAGTTAATTTCTCTTTGCTGCTCCCATCATACCTGCCAGTGCAGCCCTGTGAGTTTGACTTTACAGAAAAAGTTGACAGCAGCTTTCCCCAAGGCGGTTTTGGTGCATATTTCTACTTAAAATATACGTGAAAATTTTGCATACTGTAAATTTAATCTAGTATTTATACATATTAGTATTCTTCAGGAAATAGACTATGAACCGTCAAGTGTTTAACCCTCACTGTCTCTCTTTGTATACGTACACTAAATAGGAAACAAAATGAGGAATAAAATTTTAATCCAATTTCCAGTATTACATATGTCATAGTCAAAACACAGATCTTTTAGTAGAGAAAGAACAATGCCAATCAATGTCACAAACAATAAAGACAGCAAAATCAATCAGCAAATCAAGTCTGTGACAGGCCACAGGGAGCAAAGTATCCTGTATTATTCAATCAGCAGGCCTTTTTCACAGAAGACATTTTGACTTGTCATAGTAGAAAAAGCACAAACTAATAGCACTAACAGTGGCTGTTCTGTTGAAGTGTCTCAGTATGCCACAGCAGTGTGAGTCAGCATGCACAACACCAGGACCCTGAAACTGAAGCAGCTGAAAGGAATTCTGTCATCATTCAGTACATTATTTACACCTGTGCTTTTCCCTGCTGTGATATGTCAAAATGCCTTTTGTGAAAAAGGTCTACTGTCATTTTGTTCTTGTTTTTAAGAAATGTAAAAATGTCAGTTTGTTGTACTGAACTTCAAATATATGTTTTACTTTCTTCTAAAATATTACCAGCAGGATACAAATGACAGCTTTTGAATGGAGAGACAGTTTCTCTCATTTGTACACCACCTAGCTACAGAAAAGTGTTAAAAAGAATATGCTGTACTAATCGCGACAATTAGGAATAATATTAAACTTTAGATTTAATTTTACTTACATTGATCTTGATAAAGTTTTTATATTTTGTTTCACTTTTGAGACACTTTAATCTGTTTAGCCTTTTATCTTTTTTATTGGATTCATCTTTTACCTTTTTGAGTTTTTCTGAGTGAGCTCCAGGTTCATTATCTCTGCCTGGGGAATGTAAATTGGCTAAATTAGCATCAAATGATTTCACTTTCCAGAAACTAATGTGTTACAGGGTGACCAAGTCTTAAAGCTTTTTGTGATCTTGAGAAAGAAAGAAATTCAAAAATTGGTTTGATTTCGACTTTTTCTCTAATATAGTTTCTCAAATTAGAAGATGATTGAATGGATGAAGGAAAAAATAGGCACATTCTTTAGTTAGAGGAGAAAAAAAATAGCAGAGCTTTGGTTGATTTGTGTGTGCCATTGATTTATTGAGCTAAATTGAAAAGAACCAACAGACTGTTTTGTGATGGACAACATCCAAGTAGGTGTTTTCTTTTACATCTGTGTTTAACAGATGAACAAAGAGGGTGCGTTATTGTACTGAAGTTTAGAGACAATGCATTTGCTCTTGATTATCTGTCCTTAATACACCTTGGGCAGGCTAATGACAGATTAAACTACAAACACCTATAAAAATGCTTTTTTGTATCAGCTGTCATTTATAGAAAAAAAGATCCTGAGCCAGTTAGCTCGCATGTATGTACAGTAGTTAGATACTGGACTTATTTGAAATCGATAAATTACTCCCAACTTTACTTTTAGAGCTGTACATCATTAGCTGTACTAGTCGTTCAGAACCCAGACTGACTGTGGGATGTTGCATATGTGGAAAGAAAAAAAATTTAAATACGACAGTATTGCATTGATGCTAGAGAATAAAATGTCACTATAAGAGGTGTGTACTCAGTGGTATCTCAGTGATAGTTGGTGTTTGCTATGTGAGATGATTTGATTGGTTTGTTGATCGTCATCACAGATTCTTTTCTTCAGACATATTAGTGCATCTGCTCACGCTCACTGATGGCCCACATGCTGAACTGTGGCACTGTGTCTGGAATAAATTGTGAAAATTCATCTTCCCCCGCAGATTGAATCTTGGATTGAATCAGACTAGATCTCGCGGTAGCATTGTAAATCAGCTATGTCTTACGAGGTATGTTCTTCATGTCAAGTTTGAAAATTAATTTCTGAGCCTCTAAGTTAGTGAAAGCCATGCAATTTTCCTTCTTTGAGCAGGTTCTATATTTTGCACAAATGCAGTTTTCTTCAGACCCAAACAGTTTGATTGCAACATACCAAACTGAGCCAATTTCACTTGGATATACTCTAAGTGAAATTGGTTTTGACAGTCCTGATGGCACCTGCTGCATAGATGTGACCCCTCAATTTTTGCTGGAGAGGCCTAATAATCTTGGAATAATGAAGAGACATTCACAATTTTTTGTATATTTTCTGTCACTAATGAGGATGTTTTGGCCAGTGGCCTTTCTGGTATCAGGCTGCGTAAAACAGTCTTGCAGGGAGCTGTGTCTGTTCCAAGCATCCTTACTGTACGATATGTGCTCATTGTGGCAGCTGGGAGTCTTCTCCTACTAACCAGAGCTGGAGCAAGGCAGGCCAAAATAAACTGATAGCCCCAAAATCATACAGTATTTATTTGTAGAATTTGGGATGGGGGTGGATTGACAGAAATCAGCCATTACCATAATTCACTGTACATGAGCTATGTTACTAATGGGCTCTGCAAGGATAATTGCAGCAGGATTCAGCAAAGAAAATGGAATATAAAATTATCTGATACATCAGCACTGCTTCAAACACAGGACTGCATTACTGGTGCTTATAATGTCTATTTTAAATGGGACAGAAAAGTCTGAACAGTCATTTTTGAGGTTACGTTTTTGTTGTTGTAATGAGACGCGCTGGGAGGTGTTAATATTTCGTACTTACAGGTATGTTTTCAGGAGCAACTAAATCCAACAGATGATCGCATAAAGAGTTGTTAAACCTTTCCGTCTATTTATGCTTTAATTGTATACCACTTATTAACACAGATAGAATGGCAGCAGGCTATTGTGTCTTTACGTTGCTTTGCAATAATCATGTTCAGATGGTTTAGAAAAGTAAGATTGATTGGTAATTGTATTGCAGCTTAGCAAGCTTAGTGTCCTTTTTAGCCCAACATAACAGCCTGTTTGTCTGTTGACACCCCAGTTTATACTTGTTGCTTACCCTTGGAGGGATATCTACCTACACTAGGGACACGCATGTTCGTCTATTCATGTTCGTCTATTCATATTCATATATTCATTTTGGATGTGGACACAGACAGCTAAACTGCTGTATCACAAATATGTTTTTGTAGGAAATGTAACTGCAACTAGATTACGTTTTATCACATAATGTGACAATGATATTGACAATGTAATGTACATGACAAATCACATGTACATTGATCAGTAAAGTGGACCCAAACAACAGATTTTTTTTGTGTGCCAAAATAAACTAAAAGAAAAAAAAAGCTATATTAATTCCTCAAAATTTCTTATCAGTTTATCAGAGGAATAAATATAATACCTGAAACTTTTGAAAACACATTCAGTACAGTCAAAGTGTAGCTTATAGTGCATCTCGAACGACTGCAGTGTAGGTCAGATTCTTAAAGGCTTTGGTGCTTGCTGATGTCCTGTAACCCTATGCTCAGCTCTGATTACATTGCCAGCGTCTACATGAAGGCAGCGTTCCATTTCCTTTCACTCGGAATTACACCAATCGCCCTGTTTTGTACAAATGTCAATGTCGTTGCTATAGTCGTAGGATCGTTTTATGAATTTATTAGGGCTTATTTTTCTTCAGTTTAAGATAGATTACTGAATTATACCTGAATATATCCCTTTCTTGCCAATCTTTCTTGATTTTTGCAGCATAAGTGCAAATGACACTAAGCATAACAATGTCTGTGAAGATCCTCAGTCATCCAGGTAAAGTTGTCTGAAGATTGAGTCATGGCAACTGGACTTCTTTCTTCCAAGTAGAGACGTTTCG